>JAXQQM020079350.1:0-15556 GCA_034641835.2 Pinus albicaulis
TTGTTAGCACTCAAATCTACCTCAGGCTGAAATGAAGTAAAACTCGAGGCTACATCAAACCACGCTCAGCCTCGTAGCTAGCCCTACGAGGACAGGAGAGGGCTCTCTCCGTCAATCTCGAGAAAATAAGCAATAGGATGCGAGATGACTTACAATAAGAACTGATTTTAGGCTAGTAAAGAGATAGGTATGTTTGATTTTTGGTTTTTTTGGGTTTTCGCTGGAGAAATGGGAAAACAAATTTTGGGTCCGGGGATAAGGTCAGACCTTTGCAGATTTCAAGTTGGGGCGAGGTAGGTGAATGTCTTGATGCTTTTGATTGGATATATGGACAGATTAGACCGACGAGGAGCTGAAAAGGGCAAAGAAGAACTTGGATCCTCTCCAAACAGCTGAAAACATATAGAACTAACTGAATTCAAAGGCCAAGCACTGTAAACAATGGATTCAACCTTATTCACTCATTCAATTTAGTTCAGAAGCATATGAAAGGATGGCATACATTAAACATGAAGAAACTTACAGTAAACAAAGAAGAAACACCATCAAGAACAGAACACCACGAGGATCCCAACAAGTGCCGCAAAACCCCTGATCTTTCCTTAGCCAAAATATGAAAAATATGTACAATGATATCAAAAGTCTCCCAAGAGTCCAACCTCTCCAACCCCTGAAAATGATTGAGAAATTACAATATATAGATCACTCTAACACCTTTCCCCACCTCTAGGGGTCGAATTCCCTCTTCAGGGATCAGTTTCAACCAATTATAATCATGGAACTACAATCTAGGCAGCTAACCACTTGCCTCTAAAAGAGTGGAAACTGATCCATTACATGATTTTTTTACTCATTTGAGAGTGAATCTTCTAGAAGAGATAAAAACAAGCCAAAGTTACATGCCAAACATGAATTTACATCATAAAAACCCAAGAATTCTATCCATAGGCAAAACTGGTCCAAAATAGGCGAAATACTGAGCTGGCAGCTGAAAAACTCAAAAAAATTCTCAAGGTGGGTCGCTCCTGAACTGCGTGGGTCGCTCATGTTGCAGGCTGATTTTTAGGTAGCTCCCGACATCCAAATTGAGCTCATGATAGCTCTTTGGAAAGCCCTGGATGTCTACTTTCCAACCCAAGTGGAATTGCTGAATTTGGAGTTGATTTGACCCCTCAAAACTTCATTCTCCCAGAGGTACTTCCTGCTGGTGCAAAAGGTGGCAGCAAGGTGTTTTTATGGTGTTTTTGAGCTGTTTGACCATCCAGATTTTGTCAAAATGCTAAGTTGACTTCAGAGGATGCATATTTGACCATGAAAAATCCAAAAATGTAAAGATCTCCTCCAGCAAGTGTCTCAAAAAAATGCGAGCGCATGAGCGCGCGACCCACCTAGCCACAAAGCCTGTTTTTTAAACCAAAAATTTGGAAATGACAAAATTTTCTCCGAATTTGCCCAAATTCGGAGCGGAGGTCCTCCATCATGTGTCTTGCTCATTCAATGAAGCTTCGGCCAAAATCCGAAGTGGATTAGGCCTTTTCCGCCGTCGAAATGCCTTGCACAACCTCCTCTTCATGATCCTCATTCTCGCTTTGCAAACATGCATGCGAGCCCAGTAATGGCCTTTCATGTGGCGAAGCATGTCTTTGTCGCGATTGGCCTTCGCCAATAGCTTCTCCAGATGTATATTTACCCGCGTGAGTACAGTATCTCTGTCAGCTGGTGTCATGTCACCAGGCCTCTTTCGATTCCACTGCCTGTCCTCACGGATTTGGCGCACCTCATAAAATGTGAGCTCATCCTCGAGCTGTTTGTTGCGCTGCTCCAAATAGTTAATCACCCACTGAGCCTTCTGCAATTGGTCTTTCAGCTGGTCATTCTCGGCCCTTTGCTCTGGAGCCGACCTCCACCGACCGAGCTAGGAGAGCCGTGCTCCCGACATCGATATGTTGTCATATCGGTGTCGGCCCCTGATGGGCCTCATCATGCATGGGCCTCTTGCCTACGTCTTCTTGTACTGTGCACATAGCGGAGAAGAAAGCGAGACCCTTTCCACATCATGTGGAGAAAATACTCGCCGTGTCGATGAAGTCGGCAGGACCCCTTCCACCTCACGTGGAGATAGTACCCGCCGTGATGCTGCAACAAAGCTCTGTGGCCTCTCTGATATGCTACCACTACTGGCGCACTGCTATGCTCCATCTCAGTGCATCAACCTCAACGATTGAGTCACTGTCCCACTCCTGCTCATACTCTGACTCTGTCTCTGACATGGTTCTAAACAAGTTATGGGCACTATGTATACTGATATGAATGCAGTGAAAGCAAAATTAGGATGTATGTTTTAACACCCAACCAATATTCCACCGCCAAAATACCATCAAGGAATCAAATTATGGATAAAATCTCTGTTTCAAATGGACTGAAAAGGCACCATCCCTTTTTTGAATGCAAATGACATTTTTACCAAATAGGAGCAGGCAACCTTCAAAAGTTTGGACACATCTAGTTAAAGGAGAGCATGGTATTAACAGTGATATGTCTGTCTATGAGAAATGACCATAGAGATTTCAATGGACCATTTGAAACAAAGACATGAGCCACTCACTACAACATAGGCAATGTAATTCATTACAACATGAGCAACATGATTTATTACAACATGGTAACAATAAACGGTAGTATAATGGGTATGGCGAATTGATTTTGATGTTATATAGAAGGCTGGCCATATCACTGTTTAAAATAGCAAACACACTCTTTACACAATTCATTTTCATTTCAACCCTGAAAACAATAATCTTATAACAGTGGGGTTTTAAATCCTTCATTTTCATATTAGAAACCACCCATGATGACACAAATATGTTTGAAAACCCCAAGTGATTGATGAAAACCTGTTTTGAAGGCAACTGGAGTCGATTCCGAGCCAATCTGGGCGCTCAAACTCAATTCCAAAACTCTGTCTCTGTTTGGGTCGCGCAGGCTCTGTTTGGGTCGCGCAGCCCAGGTGGGTCGCTCACCTGCAAACCCACAGTGCTGAACTGAGTCTGCGTGGGTCGCGCAGCCCAGGTGGGTCGCTCTCCCTCAACGTGGGTCGCGCACCCTCTTGCCACATAGTGCATTTTTCGAGAAGCTTTTCGAGGCCTTCCCGGTGTCCAAATCGGGCGTGTGATGGCTCGTTGGAAAGCTATTGGAGTCTACTTTCCAACACAAGTGGAATTATGCAATTTGGATTCCATTTACCCTGTCAAAAATCAAATCTCCCAACACTATTCAAAATGAGCAGAATGAGGCTGCCTCAAGGCAGAGCGCTGTTGCAATCAACTTTTGAAGGTCTTCCTCAACTCCAAATTGAGCTCATGATAGCTCATTGGAAAGGTCTTTCTGTCTAGTTGTCATTTGACTCATCAAGAAAATCATTTAGCCAACCATGCTAGGAGAAATCTTGATTTTCCCAAGGTCACTTTAGAGGTGCATTCAATTCTATTGAGGCGACGGTATTTTTGACATTTCTTCAAAACCATGATACCTGTGTAAAAAGTGAAAAAGGTTTTTCTTCCTAGGCATGTTGTGAACAAAAACCTCTCTCAGTTTCCCAAATTTCATCTTTGATTGCTCTGAAACATCTTTTGAGTGAAACTTACCCCGATGTGTGAAACAAGGAATTTTGTCGAAATGAAGCGAAATGAAGGGGATAAAGGGCTTCTAAATTCTTGGGGAAATTTTGGGAAGTAGGGAGGGATGTTAGGAAGCAGGGGGAAGTGGAATCACAGAGATTGAGTGAGGGGAAGGGGTCAAAAAGGGCAAAACACAGGCCTAGCCTAGGAAATTGCCAAGTTTTGGCTAGAAACTAGGGTTTGTGCAAAAATGAGGAATTTGGGGGATCTCAGTGATGGGAAGTATTTAATTAGGTGAATTAATGATAGGGGAAGGTGTATGAACATCAGGATACAATTTTTTCGATGATTTGACCATCCAAGAGGAATTACCTCCAAAACCCTAGGAGAGGGAAATGGACCTTACCAAGGCACAACTGAAGCATGAACAAGCTGTGAAATGACTCAATGGAACTTGACATGATGATGAAAACCCTCTGAATGATGATACACTCAGCTGAATGGTGACATGGACTGACATTTGGACAACTTTGGAAGAAGTGAAAGCAAACCCTAGACCTAATGCCTAGTGACCAAATTTTGCTTGAAGACTCATTGAAATGACAAAATTTGACCTTGACAACTTAAAATCACTTTGTAAGAGCATGTTTGATCACTGAAGGAAGGCTGCAAAGGCTGACTCTAACATTGGCTCCAATGGGGATGGTAGCTCCAGCTCCGTGGAGGTGCCAAGAACCGTAGAACTTTGGGAGAGCAGACAGTGCCTCCATCCATTGGGCTATGGAATCATTATTCTGACTGAAATGCATGACTGAAAACTGATGACTTGACGACACAAATTGACTCTCACTCAACTAAAAACTGACTCGATACTTAAACACAACCGACAAACTGGAAAAGATGCTCAAAGTAGAGCTTATTCAATACAACCTACTCTAATTGTGCTTTACACCACCCGATCAAGTGTAATGGAACATCCAATGCAACCATGTAAGCATGTTGGCTGCTGTTTGATCTCTTCCCAAATGCTTGCTTACGAACAACGAGAAATAACTACTGAAAGGAAAATCCCATGGAAACTTTGAACCAAGTGGACTGCTGATAAACTTGCAAAGCACAAATTGACTGGATGACTGCAAGAATACTGCGAAAGGATCTTCATAAACATAGCTCTGGTCCAGATAATCTCCATACCTTGATCTTAAACTTTTCCTCACATCTGCAGTGCTTTTCTTTGGTGATTGCAGCAAGCTATCAAAAGGATCCTGAAATTCATGAAAAATGAAACTCTGTTGCTGATTCCAGACTGAACAAAAGCCTCCTTTATCAATCTCCTCATATGAATGGAAATCTTGACATGTGCTATGCAATGAACAATCTGTTAAACAAGACAATGAAGGTGAACTTTGAACAAGATTATCATCAAGATTCTTTTTGGGCACATGGTTAGCTAATGAAGCAGAATTTTTATAACAAACATCATCTAACACACGAGCAATGGGATCATCAAAAATTTGAGAAGAGTGCTGTAATGTATCCATTGAAACTGTATGACCTCCTTCTGGCTGTTCATCTTTTCCTTGAGATATATTATGAAGATTCTGCCTTATACACTGAAATGCTTCAAAACAAAAGGGTATAGAATCTTCCTGCATCATCAAATTATGTATTTCATCTTCCACAACTTCATCTGTAATCTGACCTTCAATTGCATTGGATGGCTGCAACTCTGATGCTACAAGCTGCTCATCTGAAGATTTACTATGCAATTTATCTTTCAAAAGCTGAAATGATTCAAAACAGAAAGGTACGGAGTCACCTTGAATCATTAAATCATGTGTGCCCACTTCCAAGTCTTCAGCTGCAACTTGACAATCAATGACTTTTGGGGGCTGCAAGTCTGAATATGAGAAGTTTTCGTTGTCCTCAAGACGATCCGGATCAAGACTTGTTGACGTTTGATTTCTGATTGCATGGAAGTTATCTCTAATGAACTGAAATGAATCAAAACAAAAAGGCAAAGATCCTTCACTTACATCAAAATTTTCTGCACTTTCCTCATCATTGCCATAGCTGATATGCATCGGTTGATCACTGTACTCGAGCTGCTGAAAGTGAACTCCCTCTTTGCACAAGCTAGCTGCTAATTTGTCTGCAAGATTAGATTCTTTTTGGAGAACATAATCATCATCATACTGATCAAACTGAGGCAATTCATCATCAAACATACACATCATATCAACAGCTCTCTCTTCTTCACAATGATCTATAAAACAATCACTATGACTACTGGGATCAGAAACAAAATGTTTTGGGTCAGCCGCTTGTTCTTGAATGTCATTTTCATTTTTTGTAGTCATTTTCCGCACCATCTCTTCTACTGCGTTTACGAAAAGATCAAGCTTTTCCTCTGAAGGTGTCAGCTGCTCTGAAACATTCTTCTTTTCTTCTTCCTTCAACCTTGCCCTCAAGATCAGCAAATGAGCCTCTACATTTACTGCACTGTTCTGCATCTCGTGAAGTGTTGCAATATTCTTTTCTCTCAGTTGAAACTCCATTTCCGGATCAAAGGCACCCGGGTAGTGCAAGAGAGCAGATCTAGGAGAAGGTCTTATATCAGCTGGCATCGAAAAATAAACTTGGTTAAATCTAGCAGAAAATTGTTGTACTGTCTCCCCTGGCAATCTTTTCAGCTGGTTATACTCCTCTATAATCAACAAAAAGTTATGTCCAATCATCCACCTGTCAAGGAAAACTTTGACAAACTGCTGGAAATCTGTGATGCTCGCATCAGGCAGGGCTTTGAACCAACTCTTCACTTGGCTTTGCAAAGAAAGAGCAAAAAGCCTAATACTAACATCTTCATCATCAACTTCAAAAAGATCTAGAAAAGTCTCAACATTCTGCACATGTTGCTCAGCATTGACATTTTTACATTCACCATCAAATCTTGGTAGATATAGGTCATAATTTGCAGGAAAAGCATGAAGAACAGAAGGCAAAACAAGAGGTTTATACCGATCTGGAGTTTTACAAGGTGTAGGGGCATGTACAAGAGCTGCGAAATCAGTTTTCTTTTCTTTAGGCTCATCACTCTGTAGAGAGTCAACATAAGATGTGGGAAAAGTGAGGAGGCCAGGATCAAAGGGAAACTCAACATTTACACTCTTTGAATAGGTCGAGTGAAGATTTTGATGACCTTTCTCATACAACAAACTTTGAAAAACTTTCAGGATATCTTCAAGACCAGCAAAGAAGTAATTTACGAGAAAGCAGATTAGATCCTGAATACCATTCCACTTTAGATACCTGAACTTTGTGTAAGATCCTTCCATTTTCTCAGAGAAAGAGTCAGTCCTCCAGACTTTGAATTGGAGTCACCAGGTGAATGATTTCAGCCTTCTTATGTCTGATCGTTGTCCACCATCAACCATCGGATCTGAACTTGATACACGTACTGGGGCAATTTGCAAATCAAGGGACACATTCACAAGCTAAACCGGAGATCGACTGAAGCAGCTTTTATCTACTATGCACTCGCAGAGCAATGTGCAGTTCGAAGGCTACCTGGCGTGACTTCAGACTCCGTCTATAGCAAATGACAGTAACAAGCAAACCATTTTCTTCCCCAGTATGGTCGCCACTATGTTAGCACTCAAATCTACCTCAGGCTGAAATGAAGTAAAACTCGAGGCTACATCAAACCACGCTCAGCCTCGTAGCTAGCCCTACGAGGACAGGAGAGGGCTCTCTCCGTCAATCTTGAGAAAATAAGCAATAGGATGCGAGATGACTTACAATAAGAACTGATTTTAGGCTAGTAAAGAGATAGGTATGTTTGTTTTTTGGTTTTTTGGGTTTTCGCTGGAGTAATGGGAAAACAAATTTTGGGTCCGGGGATAAGGTCAGACCTTTGCAGAGATCAAGCTGGGGCGAGGTAGGTGATAATATTGATGCTTCGAATTGGATTTTATGGATAGATTAGACTGACGAGGAGCTGAAGAGGGCAAAGAAGAACTTGGATCCTCTCCAAACAGCTGAAAACATATAGAACTAACTGAATTCAAAGGCTAAGCACTGTAAACAATGGATTCAACCTTAATCACTCATTCAATTTAGTTCAGAAGCATAATGAAAGGATGGCATACATGCATACATTAAACATGAAGAAACTTACAGTAAACAAAGGAGAAACATCATCAAGAACAGAACACCACAAGGATCCCAACAAGTGCCGCAAAACCCCTGATCTTTCCTTAGCCAAAATATGAAAGTATGTACAATAGTATCAAAAATTATCCCAAGAGTCCAACCTGTAGAATGCCTCAGAAATTACAATATATAGATCACTCTAACCCCTTTCCCCACCTCTAGGGGTCGAATTCCCTCTTCGGGGATCAGTTTCAACCAATTCTAATCATGGAACTACAATCTAGGCAGCTAACAACTTGCCTCTAAAAGAGTGGAAACTGATCCATTACATGATTTTTTACTCATTTGAGAGTGAATCTTCTAGAAGAGATAAAAACAAGCCAAAGTTACATATCAAACATGAATTTACATCATAAAAACCCAAGAATTCTATCCATAGGCAAAACTGGTCCAAAATAGGCGAAATACTGAGCTGGCAGCTGAAAAACTCAAAAAATTCTCAAGGTGGGTCGCTCCTGAACTGCGTGGGTCGCTCATGTTGCAGGCTGATTTTGAGGTAGCTCCCGACATCCAAATTGCGCTCATGATAGCGCGTTGGAAAGCCATGGATGTCTACTTTCCAACCCAAGTGGAATTTCTGAATTTGGAGTTGATTTGACCCCTCAAAACTTCATTCTCCCAGAGGTACTTCCTGCTGGTGCAAAAGGTGGCAGCAAGGTGTTTTTTATGGTGTTTTTGAGCTGTTTGACCATCCAGATTTTATCAAAATGCTAAGTTGACTTCAGAGGATGCATATTTGACCATGACAAATCCAAAAATGTAAAGATATCCTCCAGCAAGTGTCTCAAAAAAATGCGAGCGCATGAGCGCGCGACCCACCTAGCCACAAAACCTGTTTTTTAAACCAAAAATTTAGAAATGACAAAATTTTCTCCGAATTTGCCCAAATTCGGAGCGGAGGTCCTCCATCATGTGTCTTGCTCAGTCAATGAAGCCTCGGCCAAAATCCGGAGGGGATCAGGCCTTTTTCGCCGTTGAAGTGCCTTGCGCAACCTCCTCTTCATGATCTTCATCCTCGCTTTGCAAACATGCATGCGAGCCCAGTAATGGCCTTTCATGTGGCGAAGCATGTCTTTGTCGCGATTGGCCTTCGCCAATAGTTTCTCCAAATGTATATTCACCCGCGTGAGTACAGTATCTCTGTCAGCTGGTGTCATGTCACCGGGCCTCTTTCGATTCCACTGCTTGTCCTCACGGATTTGGCGCACCTCATAAAATGTGAGCTCATCCTCGAGCTGTTTGTTGCGCTGCTCCAAATAGTTAATCACCCACTGAGCCTTCTGCAAGTGGTCTTTCAGCTGGTCATTCTCGGCCCTTTGCTCCTGGATGACTTCCCTCAGCTTCGAGCTAGGAGAGCCCGTATCAACATCAATGACTGTCATATCGGTGTCCCGGCCTCCTGATGGGCCCTCATCATGCATGAGCCTCTTGCCCCTGTCTTGTACCTGTACCTGCACTGGAGAAGAAAGCGAGACCCTTTCCACATCACGTGGAGATAATACTCGCCGTGTCGATGAAGTCGGCGGGACCCCTTCCACCTCACGTGGAGATAGTACCGCGTGATCTTGGCAACTCTGGCCTCTACGATATGCCGCCACTGCGGCGCCTTTGCTATGCTCCATCTCGGTGCGCCAGCCTCCAGCGGTGGAGTCAACGTCCCCTCCGCTCATACTCGGCTACGTACGACATGGTTGAACAAGTTATGGGCACTATGTATACTGATATGAATGCAGTGAAAGCAAAATTAGGATGTATGTTTTAACACCCAACCAATATTCCACCGCCAAAATACCATCAAGGAATCAAATTATGGATAAAATCTCTGTTTCAAATGGACTGAAAAGGCACCATCCCTTTTTTGAATGCAAATGACATTTTTACCAAATAGGAGCAGGCAACCTTCAAAAGTTTGGACACATCTAGTTAAAGGAGAGCATGGTATTAACAGTGATATGTCTGTCTATGAGAAATGACCATAGAGATTTCAATGGACCATTTGAAACAAAGACATGAGCCACTCACTACAACATAGGCAATGTAATTCATTACAACATGGGCAACATGATTTATTACAACATGGGCAACAATAGCAGTGGTATAATGGGTATGAGAGCGAATGGATTTTGATGTTATATGGAAGGCTGACCATATCACTGTCTTAAGATAACAAACACGCTCTTGCCACCATTCATTTTCATTTCAACCCTGAAAACAATAATCTTATAACAGTGGGGTTTTAAATCCTTCATTTTCATATTAGAAACCACCCATGATGACACAAATATGTTTGAAAACTCCAAGTGATTGATGAAAACCTGTTTTGAAGGCAACTGGAGTCGATTCCGAGCCAATCTGGGCGCTCAAACTCAATTCCAAAACTCTGTGTCTGCGTGGGTCGCGCAGGCTCTGTTTGGGTCGCGCAGCCCAGGTGGGTCACGCACCTGCAAACCCACAGTGCTGAACTAACTCTGCGTGGGTCGCGCAGCCCAGGTGGGTCGCTCTTCCTCAACTTGGGTCGCGCACCTGCAAACCTCTGTCCACATAGTGCATTTTTCGAGAAGCTTTGCGAGGCCTTCCCGGTGTCCAAATCGGGCGTGTGATAGCTCGTTGGAAAGCTATTGGAGTCTAATTTCCAACACAAGTGGAATTATGCAATTTGGATTCCATTTACCCTATCAAAAATCAAATCTCCCAACACTAGTCAAAATGAGCAGAATGAGGCTGCCTCAAGGCAGAGCGCTGTTGCAATCAACTTTTGAAGGTCTTCCTCAACTCCAAATTGAGCTCATGATAGCTCATTGGAAATTTCTTTCTCTCTAGTTATCATTTGACTCATCAAGAAAGTCATTTGGCCAAACATGCTAGGAGAAAACTTGATTTTCCCAAGGTCACTTCAGAGGTGCATTCAATTCTCCTGAGGAAACGGTATTTTTGACATTTCTTCAAAACCATGATACCTGTGTAAAACGTGAAAGAGGTTTTTCCTCCTAGGCATGTTTTGAACAAAAACCTCTCTCAGTTTCCCAAATTTCATCTTTGATTGCTCTGAAACATCTTTTGAGTAACACTTACCCCGATGTGTGAAACAAGGAATTTTGTCGAAATGAAGCGAAATGAAGGGGATAAAGGGCTTCTAAATTCTTGGGGAAATTTTGGGAAGTAGGGAGGGATGTTAGGAAGCAGGGGAAAGTGGAATCACAGAGATTGAGTGAGGGGAAAGGGTCCAAAAGGGAAAAACACAGGCCTAGCCTAGGAAATTGCCAAGTTTTGGCTAGAAACTAGGGTTTGTGCAAAAATGAGGAATTTGGGGGATCTCAGTGATGGGAAGTGTCTAATAAGGTGAATTAAATATAGGGGAAGGTGTGTTAACATCAGGATACAAGTTTTTCTGACGATTTGACCATCCAATATGGTCGCCACTATGTTAGCACTCAAATCTACCTCAGGCTGAAATGAAGTAAAACTCGAGGCTACATCAAACCACGCTCAGCCTCGTAGCTAGCCCTACGAGGACAGGAGAGGGCTCTCTCCGTCAATCTCGAGAAAATAAGCAATAGGATGCGAGATGACTTAGAATAAGAACTGATTTTAGGCTAGTAAAGAGATAGGTATGTTTGTTTTTTGGTTTTTTGGGTTTTCGCTGGAGTAATGGGAAAACAAAATTTTGGGTCCGGGGATAAGGTCAGACCTTTGCAGAGATCAAGCTGGGGCGAGGTAGGTGATGATCTTGATGCTTCGAATTGGATTTTATGGATAGATTAGACTGACGAGGAGCTGAAGAGGGCAAAGAAGAACTTGGATCCTCTCCAAACAGCTAAAAACATATAGAACTAACTGAATTCAAAGGCTAAGCACTGTAAACAATGGATTCAACCTTAATCACTCATTCAATTTAGTTCAGAAGCATAATGAAAGGATGGCATACATTAAACATGAAGAAACTTACAGTAAACAAAGGAGAAACATCATCAAGAACAGAACACCACAAGGATCCCAACCAGTGCCGCAAAACCCCTGATCTTTCCTTAGCCAAAATATGAAAAGTATGTACAATAGTATCAAAAGTATCCCAAGAGTCCAACCTGTAGAATGCCTCAGAAATTACAATATATAGATCACTCTAACCCCTTTCCCCACCTCTAGGGGTCGAATTCCCTCTTCAGGGATCAGTTTCAGCCAATTCTAATCATGGAACTACAATCTAGGCAGCTAACAACTTGCCTCTAAAAGAGTGGAAACTGATCCATTACATGATTTTTTACTCATTTGAGAGTGAATCTTCTAGAAGAGATAAAAACAAGCCAAAGTTACATACCAAACATGAATTTACATCATAAAAACCCAAGAATTCTATCCATAGGCAAAACTGGTCCAAAATAGGCGAAATACTGAGCTGGCAGCTGAAAACTCAAAAATTCTCAAGGTGGGTCGCTCCTGAACTGCGTGGGTCACTCATGTTGCAGGCTGATTTTGAGGTAGCTCCCGACATCCAAATTGAGCTCATGATAGCTCGTTGGAAAGCCCTGGATGTCTAATTTCCAACCCAAGTGGAATTTCTGAATTTGGAGTTTATTTGACCCTCCAAAACCTCATTCTCCCAGAGGTACTTCCTGCTGGTGCAAAAGGTGGCAGCAAGGTGTTTTTTATGGTGTTTTTGAGCTGTTTGACCATCCAGATTTTGTTGAAATGCTAAGTTGACTTCAGAGGATGCATATTTAACCATGAAAAATCCAAAAATGTAAAAATATCCTCCAGCAAGTGCCTCAAAAAAATGCGAACGCAAGAGCGCGCGACCCACCTAGCCACAAAACCTGTTTTTTAAACCAAAAATTTGGAAATGACAAAATTTTCTCCGAATTTGCCCAAATTCGGAGCGGAGGTCCTCCATCATGTGTCTTGCTCATTCAATGAAGCTTCGGCCAAAATCCGAAGTGGATTAGGCCTTTTCCGCCGTTGAAGTGCCTTGCGCAACCTCCTCTTCATGATCTTCATCCTCGCTTTGCAAACATGCATGCGAGCCTAGTAATGGCCTTTCATGTGGCGAAGCATGTCTTTGTCACGATTGGCCTTCGCCAATAGTTTCTCCAAATGTATATTCACCCGCGTGAGTACAGTATCTCTGTCAGCTGGTGTCATGTCACCGGGCCTCTTTCGATTTCACTGCCTGTCCTCACGGATTTGGCGCACCTCATAAAATGTGAGCTCATCCTCGAGCTGTTTGTTGCGCTGCTCCAAATAGTTAATCACCCACTGAGCTTTCTGCAATTGGTCTTTCAGCTGGTCATTCTCGGCCCTTTGCTCCTGGACGACCTCCCTCAGCTTCGAGCTAGGAGAGCCCGTATCAACATCAATGACTGTCATATCGGTGTCCCGGCCTCCTGATGGGCCCTCATCATGCATGGGCCTCTTGCCCCTGTCTTGTACCTGTACCTGTACTGAAGAAATAGGCGAGACCCTTTCCACATCATGTGGAGATAATACTCGCCGTGTCGATGAAGTCGGCAAGACCCCTTCCACCTCCCGTGGAGATAGTACTCGTCGTGATGTTGAAACAAAGCTCTGTGGCTTCTCTGATATGTTACCACTACTGGTGCACTGGTATGCTCCATCTCAGTGCATCAACCTCAACGATTGAGTCACTGTCCGACTCCTGCTCATACTCTGACTCTGTCTCTGTCATGGCCTGGAACAAGTTATGGGCACTATGTATACTGATATGAATGCAGTGAAAGCAAAATTAGGATGTATGTTTTAACACCCAACCAATATTCCACCGCCAAAATACCATCAAGGAATCAAATTATGGATAAAATCTCTGTTTCAAATGGACTGAAAAGGCACCATCCCTGTTTTGAATGCAAATGACATTTTTACCAAATAGGAGCAGGCAACCTTCAAAAGTTTGGACACATCTAGTTAAAGGAGAGCATGGTATTAACAGTGATATGTCTGTCTATGAGAAATGACCATAGAGATTTCAATGGACCATTTGAAACAAAGACATGAGCCACTCACTACAACATAGGCAATGTAATTCATTACAACATGGGAAACATGATTTATTACAACATGGGCAACAATAGCAGTGGTATAATGGGTATGAGAGCGAATGGATTTTGATGTTATATGGAAGGCTGACCATATCACTGTCTTAAGATAACAAACACGCTCTTGCCACCATTCATTTTCATTTCAACCCTGAAAACAATAATATTATAACAATGGGGTTTTAAATCCTTCATTTGCATATTAGAAACCACCCATGATGACACAAATATGTTTGAAAACTCCAAGTGATTGATGAAAACCTGTTTTGAAGGCAACTGGAGTCGATTCCGAGCCAATCTGGGCGCTCAAACTCAATTCCAAAACTCTGTGTCTGCGTGGGTCGCGCAGGCTCTGTTTGGGTCGCGCAGCCCAGGTGGGTCGCGCACCTGCAAACCCACAGTGCTGAACTAACTCTGCGTGGGTCGCGCAGCCCAGGTGGGTCGCTCTTCCTCAACTTGGGTCGCGCACCTGCAAACCTCTGTCCACATAGTGCATTTTTCGAGAAGCTTTTCGAGGCCTTCCCGGTGTCCAAATCGGGCGTGTGATAGCTCGTTGGAAAGATATTGGAGTCTACTTTCCAACACAAGTGGAATTATGCAATTTGGATTCCATTTACCCTGTCAAAAATCAAATCTCCCAACACTAGTCAAAATGAGCAGAATGAGGCTGCCTCAAGGCAGAGCGTTGTTGCAATCAACTTTTGAAGGTCTTCCTCAACTCCAAATTGAGCTCATGATAGCTCATTGGAAAGGTATTTCTGTCTAGTTATCATTTGACTCATCAAGCAAGTCATTTGGCCAAACATGCTAGGAGAAAACTTGATTTTCCCAAGGTCACTTCAGAGGTGCATTCAATTCTCCTGAGGCAATGGTATTTTTGACATTTATTAAAAACCATGATACCTGTGTAAAAATTAAAAGAGGTTTTTCTTCCTAGGCATGTTGTGAACAAAAACCTCTCTCAGTTTTCCAAAATGCATCTTTTATTTCTCTGAAACATCTTTTGAGTGAAACTTACCTCGATGTGTGAAACAAGGAATTTTGTCGAAATGAAGCGAAATGAAGGGGATAAGGGGCTTCTAAATTCTTGGGGAAATTTTGGGAAGTAGGGAGGAATGTTAGAAAGCAGGTGAAAGTGGAATCACAGAGATTGAGTGAGGGGAAGGAGTCCAACAGGGCAAAACACAGGCCTAGCCTAGAAAATTGCCAAGTTGTGGCTAGGAACTAGGGTTTGTGCAAAAATGAGGAATTTGGGGGATCTCAGTGATGGGAAGTGTTTAATGAGGTATATTAAGGATAGGGGAAGGTGTGTGAACATCAGGATACAATTTTTTCCGATGATTTGACCATCCAAGAGGAATTACCTCCAAAACCCTAGGAGAGGGAAATGGACCTTACCTAGGCACAACTGAAGCATGAACGAGATGTAAAATGACCCAATGGAACTTGACATGATGATGAAAACCCTCTGAATGATGGTACACTCAGCTGAATGGTGACATGGACTGACATTTGGACAACTTTGGAAAGAGTGAGAACAAACCCTAGACCTAATGCCTAGTGAGCAAATTTTGCTTGAAAACTCTTTGAAATGACAAAATTTGACCTTGACAACTTAAAATCACTTTGTAAGAGCATGTTTGATCACTGAAGGAAGGCTGCAAAGGCTGACTCTAACAA
>JAXQQM020082939.1:0-20092 GCA_034641835.2 Pinus albicaulis
AATGATGTTAAAAAGAAACGTAATCTCATCCACTTTCTAGAGTGTCGAGAAGGACAAATGTCGGTCAAGTGTCCAAGTTCCCCAGTTTAGTTTAAGTCGGCCAAGTTTAGTCCAGTTTAGTCGAGTTTATCTCCAGTTTTTTATTGCTGATGTTTCCAATGTAATCTATTTAATCTATTCGTAATCTTGAGAAGAGCAACTCTCTGCTCCAGTTCATTTTCAGTGTTTCAATTCTTATCATGGTATCAATTCTTATCATGGTATCAGAGCCGAGTTGCATAAGCCATCGTGGAGAGCAGCAACAAAGCCACGAAGGAGCAGAAGAGAAGAGCAGTCAATTGGCGCGACTGTGAGTTGATTGGCGCTGGAATACACGGCATACCCGCGCCATTTTCATGCCTCGCACCGTTTTTGAGATAGGCGCGATTGTTTCAATCGAGACCGCGCCACTCTACAGAAAGAGATTTCTGCGTTATTTTTTTTTAAGGTCAACGCATATATGCATTAAGCTGATAAGCGTATGCGTTAAGAGTAATCCGCCGCGTGAATAATTTGCGTTAACATTAATGATGGACCAGAAACGAGAGCTGCCAAAGCAAATCTGCCGTGGCATGGAGCAAGAGCAAATGAATTAAGGTGAATTTTTTTTGTTAAGCGTGAAGGTACAAAGCAGTTTAATATTCAAACGATTTAGTTTGAAAAAGGCTCATACGTTAATGGAATAAAGCTCCTTTAGAAATGCTTTTTGAAGTGTAGATTTAAAAAAGGAGAATGCCTTATATGTGAAAAAAAAGTAACGTTTTTTTTTTTAAAACAAAAAAAAGGAAAAGGGTTTTAATGCGAAAGGATTTTAAAAGCTAAGGTTTTTAAAAAGGAAGAAGCCAAATGGATTTTAATTCTTTTTGCCATGATTTTTAAAAAAAGAGCTTGTGTGAAGCATTTTATGGCTTGTGAAAGAAGAATTTTTTTTTTGTTTTAAAAAAAAAAAAAAAACTTAAAGCTGTGATATGAGATGAAAGTGAAAGTTTACAAGAAATTTTTTGAGGAAGATATTTTTTAGAAGGAGAAGTGAAGTTGCATAAGACTCATTCAAGAGCAGCAAAATTTTTGAAGAAGCAAGGTATTGATGAATATGTAAACTCGTTTGTTTCTGGATGTTTGACAACGAGGACATGGGAAAAGCCAAGAGGCTAAAGCAAAAGAAGATTATGTTCGAGATCTTTCTAGATCTGGAAATCAAGAGGCAAAAAGATGCCTATGCATTAAGATGCATAAAAGAATCAGTTGATGAAAGTATACTTCCCTTGATTTCAGAAGCCAAGACAGCCAAGGAGGCATGGGATACCCTTGAGAGATGTTTTGGTACAAGGGGGAGCATTGAAGCAAAGGGGAGCTTTGAAGATGAAGATGAAGGTGGATCTGTAGCAGCAGATCTACAACGAAATGAAGAGTTTGTTGAATCCCACTGTGCGCAGTCACAGCTAGCTGATGTCTGCAAAGAAAGTGCAGATAAAACAGAGAAGCAGCATGAAGATGCTCGTGAACCCCACTGTGCATGGCCACAAGTGGATGAAGAGATTCCAGCAACAGAGATTGCTGACGAAGTTTTAATGATACCAGCAACAGAGCTTGTTGATGAAATGGTAAATCCAATGATTGATATGGCTGATGTAAACTTTGATAATGAAATTTTTGCTAATGATGATTGGTTGCAGATGATGCAACAAAAATATGATATCGACATGATGCTATTTGGTGAGATTACCCCACTTCAGTTAGTGGAAGACAACCTGTTTGCAGCAGCGCAGGTCAATGAAGAAGAGGCAGAAAAAAAGACAGAGACAGAGACAGAGGAAGATGCAGCAAAGGAAGCGCAACAGCAAAAAGCTCTCATTGCAGAGCAGAAGGAAGAAACAGAGAAAGAAGAAGAGACAGAAGCAAAGAAAGATGTCTGCAAAGGGAATGCAGAAACAGAGATAGACGCAGAAGCAGAAAAGGAAAAAAAACTGAAGAAAGCTCTCATTACAGAGCAAAAAGACCAGAACCAATGTCGTTCTGAAAATGTTTTTTATTCTAACATTGATTTTCAGTGTGCAGGTACACAGATTAATTATGAAGAAGAGCTAAAGTTTATTGAAACATGGCTTGCAACACCATGTCTAGTTGAGGTTTACACAGAAGCTGTAGATATGAATGTTGAAGACAACATGCATGACGAACATGTCAATGAAATTTTCATGCATTGGAGTTTTGAAGAGATAAGATATTGTTCTAATCTTATGTTGCAGCAGATTGATGACGCAAAGCACACTACAGAGGACAATATGTGGCAGCAGCCCACATACAAGTCAATTTTTGAAGAAGTCCAGGACACGCTTAGACAGCCTGGAACAGTAAAATACCTGCACCAGTGCATCAATAAATTGAGTTTTTAAGAACACAACAAAGCGAAAAATTTGAAACAATTTAGAGGCTACAAAATATGGAAAAAGAGAAGAAGAAAACTAAATCTAGTTGAAGTCAATTTTTTAGTTTGAGTGAGTTTATCTCCGAGTTATTTATTATTTGAAGTGTTTCCAATGTAATATATTTAATCTATTCGTAATCTTGAGATGAGCAACTCTCTGCTCAGTTCATTTTCGGTGTTTTCAATTCTTGTCACCCAAGTGGTGAGAAAATGAGAGAAGTAATTTGTGATTTGCAATGGAGGATCTGAGAAAGTGCGGCGCGAATTATGTGCCTCTCTCGCCAGTGACATTTCTCGACAGAGCGGCGGTGGTGTATGCTAAGCAGACGTCCATAATCTATGATCAAGGACGTGTTCGCTTTACATGGGCCGAGACCTCGGAGCGTTGCAGACGTGTGGCGTCGTCTCTTGTCAATCGTCTCAAAGTACGAAAAGGGGACGTGGTCTCAGTTTTGGCGCCCAATGTTCCAGCGCTTTATGAGGCGCATTTCGCTGTTCCAATGGCGGGGGCTGTTCTCAACACCATCAATTCTCGTCTCGACGCTCGCAATGTCGCCACCATTCTTTCCCCACTCCCGCGCTAAGGTTTTGCTGGTTGAATACCAGTTGTTGTCCCTAGTCAAGGACGCCCTTGCCCTTCTCGAATCGCCTCTCGTCATTCCACGTCTGATCCTCATACACGATCTTGTCGATGGCCTTCTAGTTGCTCAAATTGATCAACTGGTTGATCAAGTTGGGATCGGAATCAACGACCCTTACGAGGATCTGGTTCGAGGTGGGGATCCATGTTTTGAGCCGGTAAAGCCCGCATACGAGTGGGAGGCGATTTCCCTTAACTACAGGTCTTTCTCAAAAGAAGAAACACATTGCCAGAGCTGGAAATACCATAAATTTGATTATTTATTTATTTATATAATGAGAATTTTGTTGAAATTTGTATTTCAGTTATAAATTGATAAGAATTTTAATTGTAAATTGTTTTTATGCCACCAATTAAGGATGTCGGTGTTGTTATATAATTGGTTTGCTTTGGTTCTGATACCCTAAATAGCCCAAGTGATAATACTATCTAAAAATTAATGCAGTCCAGTTGTTTATTTTCATTGTTGAGGATCTCCATATTTATATAAAGTTTTTTATAGCTTTACAATAACGTCTTTACACCTTCTTGGTTGTGGTATAGCCTGAATGGTCCTAGTCATCATTCTGATAAACAAATTGAAGCATTCCATTTTCTCCAATGACTTTGTGATCTTTAGCAATTGCACCAGTTACCACAAAGTGATTGACGACCCTTCATTTCACAAGAATTCCCTTTATTTCCAAGTACCCTAGATGCCCACTTTCAAATTAGTTTTTTTTCCACTTTGCTACACATCGTTCAACACTGCCTTTAAATGTGACTGTTTTTTTTGTGGTGCCCATTCCTAGGTGACTATTTTTAGCTATCGAACTAATTACCTCCTTACTTCTGACATGACAAAACAGTTGTTCTGATATCTGGGTTGGGCCTTCTTCCTTCAATCGTTGCTTATGGTTTTGGTAGCACTGTGTAATGTTATTTTACCAATAAAAATTGATAGTATGCTCATTCCTTGATGTTTAAATGAATGAGGTCTCTGAGGAAAGAAAAGAAACAAAGAAACACAAGTATGCATTTTGCAGTGTTTGCTGTAAAAATTGCAATGCTCTGTGTTGGTTTTTTTTTAATATATATTATCCCAGTGAAAGGCCTTGCACATGTATGTACAAGTCATGATATTCTAGGTGTTTAATTTTTAGTCTCTTCGTGTTTCTTCATTTTAGTACCCTGAATTAGAATGAAATGTATTGAAGCCCTAGCTCCATCAGCAATTGACAACCCACTTCTACATTTAATATTTTCTTATGGGTTTCGTCATTCTGGTGGATTTAGACAAGCGAAATTTCTTTGAACATTCCCTAAATCAACTACTTGGTCTGAGTGGTTTATTTCTGATCAGAGATAAATGATTCTTCACATTTTTTTCAATGATTAAAATACAGATATTTATTTGGGTGGTTGTTATTATTAGTTCCTTGAGAGTGCACCATAATACATACATGTTCAGTGTGGATCCCATATCGGAGCCTTTGTGTCGGATGGGACTTCTAATATTTATTTGAAACGTACCCTAGTCATTCTAAACTCCAGGTCAATAAGGATGGTAGCACAAATTGTTTGATAACAAAGTGTAACTTCATAAAGTTAAATAGATGAGCTGAAATATTAAAATGACTATCACAAGGATGAATGAACTCATATAATGAAATGACTATCACCTTATTTGTCGAAATTGCTGAAAGCGAATAAATTAAATTATGTCCGGAGAATAAATTTGTATTTTTATTTTTTATTTTTTTTTGTCAATCATACTCATCTGCCAAACAAATTCTTATTTATTCATACAATTAAAATAAAATTAGAAAATGTTCCGTGTAATTGGTGAAATAAAATTTTAGAAACAAAAAAAAATACAAACTTACGTAGAGAATAATCTTAAAAATGATAATTTATCTTTTTTTTTAAAGGAGGGTATGGAATTGTTTCTAAATGTCTAACAAGTGCATGGAATTTTATTATATATGTTTCAATTTTAAAAATTTTGAATTATGTATTTTGTTGAACTTAATGGTGAGTTTTATCATATATCTTTCTAGAAAAAATACTCCAAGTTTCTTTTAAAGTAAAATAGTGATTCTATAGTTAACTACTTATGATTTTCTATGTATGAAAACAAATAATTCCATACACCCTAAAATAGGCTTGTTCTTTATAGCTAAAAAGCTAAACATTATTCCTAAATCCAATCATTATTCCTAAATACAATCATTGCCACTAACAGCTAATTTTTCACACTTATTTAAACTTAACCTAACAGTAGGTCAACTGATTTTTTTTCAAGGTGCTTCATTTGAATCTTAGTGGTGCCCAATCAAAACCGAAGGAGAAAGCTTTGACACTATGGCTATAAAATTTTACCATTAAAACACTCGGCCTGCATGCATGGCCATGTCAGTCCACAAGGGGTTAACATGTGTGTGGGAAAAATTGAACTCTTATGAGGAGAATATCACCACTTCTTTGCCACAACTTGAAGTGTATTTTACCTCCAACTATATTTTTTGTCATGGGTTTGTTATAATTATTTATACTGACATAATTAATTTTTTTTTGGAAATTCTTGTACACCAGGATGCCTGCCAGTTATTTGTGCATTTTTTGAGTACTTTGTTCAAAAGTTTGAAACTCACTGCTTAACCCTTGAGTTCCACATATTATATTTTCTGGTTATTTAGTTTTTAAATAATCTCCCTTAGTTCATTTATTAATAAAATAAAAAATATATATTCAATAATGATGTCTTACCATTGTCTCTGTGCCTTATTTTCCAACCATCAATAATACATGGTTAGAATTTTTTCCTTTTATGAGAAGTACATATTATGGAGTCTCTTCGTTAAGTGGTGTGCTACAAGGAATAGCCATAAAGTCATCCAGGACTTGAACGGTAAAAAATAAGCTAGGATGATGAGAATTGGTCACAAAGAAAATAGAAAACAAGTAAGAGAAATAAATGGGGAAAATAAAAAAGAGAGAGAAGGCAGAACAAGATGATGAGAAACAAATAGGAGATAACAGTTGTGAAAACTTCAAGTACGTCCTAGAAATATTTCAAAATTCAACCTTTTGAGAAGTAAAATATACATTCTTTTCTCTAAACAAATTTAAAATTTTTGAGCAATAGAGATAAGTGTTTTGTACATGCATATTTCAGGGGAGAAATACTACATTGCTTTAAGAAAAGCCAAATATTATTCATAATATCAATGTACAAAAGGTACATGCATATTGTAGGGGAGAAATACTCCATTGATTTAAGCAAAGCTAAATATTATTCATAATATCAGTGTACAAAAGTCTTGGTAGAAAATTCCCGAAGTGATTGACTTCCTCCACTTACAAATCTGATCTTGTAATCTGAACACTAGAAGACAATTTTTCCAATTTCGAGTGCCAGATAATATCTATCCTTGAGGAGTTTAATTAGAATAATGTCCATGTATACCTCAGGATCAACACCCTACCAAAGTGCATGCCAATTTCTCTCACAATGATCCATCTTGATAACATCAACAAAATAACTAGATATGAAAAGAATGATGTCAATGTATACGTCAAAAATCAACACCCTGCCAAAGTGCATGCAAATTTTTTCCACATTCAAATATTTTTTTCTTGATTTATATAATGTTTTCTATAAAATCTCTTGATTAAATATTTATCTTTATTATTATATTTTATATAATTTAGTATTTAATCTCATTATATATTTATAAAACATATCAGTTAATTTCAATTAAATTTCAAATACTATTTAAACAATTCATTTCACAAATAACTTTATATTTAAACTTTTAAAAACCACGCCGATGCAAAAACATAAATATAATAAGATTACTCATTCTTGCCACTAAATTTGGTAGTGTATTCTTTAAAAGGGGTGCTCCCTTTGGCATCTAAATTCGTTTAAATAGGTGTCCACGTGCTTCAAAAGACCCAGCATGAATATTGAAGCCCAAGGTATTCTGTTCATATATTTTTGTGCCTCCACCACCTCCATTTTTTTATAAATTTAAATTTATTAGAAGTCAAACAAACATTTTGTATAATTATCCTCGATAACCTTCACTACATATCAAGTAAATATATTATAAAACTGAATTTGTTTTAGATTTCTGAAAAGTAAGTGATGAGAGCAAGGAGGAGGGGTGAAGATGCAAGGGAACAATACCGATGTTCCTATTCCTACGATTCATATTTTTCCCCTTTCTCATCGGTTGGATGTCATTCTAAAATGAAAATTTTATAATAAAAAAATAAAATAACTACATTGTACCCAAATTAGCAATTTAGAAAATTAATGTCCAGCACATGAAGTTGGAATTTCACATTAGGAATAGGCGTAAGAAAGGTTTGAGTACATGCATATATTAAAAATGGTCACCATATCAAACAAAACATTACATTATTGATGATTAAGTTAAGTTGGAAGGTAATAGTTTAAGAAGGGTGGGAATGCAATGGGACTTTTACTCCTTATTATCCTTTTAGAGCAATATATTATCTTAACACCAACAACGTTTGATTCCCTATCCATCATTTTTAGTTAATTCGATGCAATGCTAAATGAGGGCGTCTTCTTCAATTACTAATATCCCTAGAGTTAAGCGAATGCACACTCAACCTCGTTATTTGGCTCATTATTCTATTTATTAATTTGTTAATTTTGAGATTTAACTAGCTCTCAAATTGTTGGTGTATTTATGTGGAAACTTTAGACCATTTACATTAGCAATATTCATCCATCTTTTAGTGTTTCATTTATTCGTGTGGTTATGGTATATTCTTTTGAGTAATAATTGTAAATTATACTACAACATTAAAAACTTTTGATTGGTTTCTTAACTAGTACAGGCCTCATTTCAGCAATCTCATACCTATAAATTCACTGGAATATTATACATTCAATTCATATATATTCTTGTGGGATTTTCTCTTGTGGGGAAATGTTCTACTTTGTTTCCCAAGTTAATAACCAACACACCATTGTGTACTTCTGCAATCAAATGCCAAGGCATGAACATGGGCGTTCCTGAAAAATTGTTCATATTTAAATTTATGGGGCGAATTAGCAAATCACTATTGATTATGTGAGTTGTCACAACAAAATTTGGGAGATGCAAATTGGCAAACAAAGGTCGACAACAAATTTTGGGAGATGCAAATTGGTAAACAGAGGCCACTTGTTTATCTGAACATTTTTGTATATTTTACTATTATGGTTTACTTCTCAATTAAGAGTTAATGGGTCTTTTCAAGTTGAACTAGAACTAAGAATTACTTTTATTAAATTTTTAAATTTTAAATAGGTAACATGAGATATTTTGACACTGAAATAGGATATTTTTATGGGCTTCAGAGTATATTTGTAAATAAATTGAATTATTTTCTTTTTTTCCATGTAAATATATTCTTAAAGTTTTTTGGAAATATTACAATATTAGGCTTTTGTCAAGAGTATGATATTAGGATTTTCAAATTTATTTTATTTTTAAATTATATTTTATTAGAATAAAAACTAATAATTTAAATCTTACCATTTAAAAATTATAATGAGATTAGTGCAAGATTAATAAAATTAAGATAAATATATAAATTAAATATTATTAATATATAATAATAATAATAAAAACTATCTGAATTTCTTAAATTTTTTTTTTTAAGAAAATCATAAATTAACTAAATTTTATTTTTAATTTAAAATAATAATGATAATTATTATTGATAAAAAGATTTAATATAGAAGTAAAACATTGATATATAGAATTAAAACATTTATTTGTTTAAAAAGAATATATAACAATATTTCAAAAAAATGAAACAAAATTTACTCTTAATACTAGAAATGTGTTTCATAGTAGTAAAAATTGTCCATTGTAGAAATCAATATTTCTTCACAATGGTTTTAAATATTTCATTAGTATAATAGGTAGTAAAGTATATCTTAATCATTTTTCATCATTTCAATATTTCAATTATTATTTTAATTGTGTGTTACCAACTTAATACAAACATGATAAACAACTTAAATATGATACAATAATTATCATTTCAAATCAGAATACAACTTTTCAAATTCAACTATTCCAATTTAACAATTTTATGAGCCTCTCTTTGCACCTTTTAAAACAAGTTTTAGTTTAATTAAACCCATCTCACTAATTCCATTATCACCAATGTCATGGGCTTCCTAATTTGATTTGATTTCATCTTCCATGACCTCGTTCAGCCTCTCATCGTGGAATTGAATTACAGTATGTGTTTCTCCTGAATTACTGCTAATAGGATCCATATTATCAATCTTCTCAAGTAAAGGCATGATAACACTATCATACCCCAACCTTATATTATTGGTTCTCTTTTCCTCGGGCAAGGCCAATTCACAATTCCAATACTTATGTGTCTCTCCCTTATTATGAGAAACTAGTGTGGAAATGACCATCTCTGCAAAGAAAAGCTGTGATTAAAGTTAAACATAATAACACACTGATAGCCTCGTTTATGTAAGCTATAATTTTAACTTCAAGGTATCATAGATGTGAGACATCAGCTGGTTAGAATTTTTTTCATTAAAGGCTTGGCAGATATAAAGCGTTAAATACCCGTTCATATTTCATTTTTTCGGCTAAACACAACTAGGAAAGACTGAAACCTGTCGACAACACAATAAATAGAGTTAGCTAGAGTTGATGGATGAGAAAATTTTAAAGATTTTCGAAGTGTAGAGGCAACAATTTTGTTGAGAATATAATGGAGATTCCTGTAGTATTTTGAAAAATTTGGTAGTTTTTATTGAAATTCAGGTTAAGGCTCTCAAGATTTGAGTTATTGATGGTGTTGAATCCATAATTAAAAAAAAAAATCAAAAACTCTTAGTATTTGATATTTTGAAAAAAAGATCACCTAATTCTAGTGATAATTTCACCCTCCGAGAAAAATTGTGGTCTTGATGGTGCTGAATCTATAATGAAAAAAGAATCAAACAATCCTAGGATTGGATGTTTTCAAATTTAGGGGTTATTGATCGTGTTGAATTCATAATTAAAAAATAAATAAAAAACTCCTAGTATTGGATATTTTGAAAAAAAAATCACCTAATTCTAGTGATAATTTCACCATCTAAGAAAAATTGTGGCCTTGATGGTGTTGAATCCATAATAAAAAAAGAAAAACGCTCCTAGGATTGGATTTTTTCAAAAAAAAATCACCTAATTGAGGTGATAATTTCACCATCTGAGTAAGATTGTGGCCTCTATGCCTTAAATATTAACAAAAATATCAAACTATCTTAGATCCATCTAACACTGAATCTATCATGCTCTGAGAGGGATCAAATCCCTCGAGCATCAAACATTCTATTTGGAGTATATAACTTGAGGAAATGTTTGCACCTCGAGGGATTAGATCCCTCCCGACGCATGATATATTCGTTATTATATCGATCTAAGTTGGTCCATTTTAGGGAAACAATGTTACATTTTTAAATTATCATTATTATGTATATTTTTTAGATTAATTTCAAAATTCACATTATTCTTTCTTTGTTTAGCATGATCATATCATTCTCTTCTTTAATTTAGTCTGTCTTGCTTGCCTTTTTTGTACATCTGTGTTTGGATGCTTTGAGTGGTTTGTGTGTTTATGTGTTTGGATTTGGATGGTATTGTTTGTGATTTGTAAGTAATTGTCTATTAATAATCCGTTGGTGATGAAGAAGCGAGACAATATTTTCAATAGTTTGTACGAGGATTGATACTACACATATATTTCATTTAATTTTAAGTATCACAACTTCTAACAACTAATTAATTCTTAATAGTGTCCCTCTCGGTAATACTAAATATATCTTAATGAGTAATTTTAATAATTTAATACGTCAAGATTACTTGACTCCTAAAATAATTTGTATCTTTACTAATGTTTGAAATAATTTATTTCCATCAAGAATATTTTGTATTTTTTTTAAATCAGTACATCTAATTCAAGTAATCAAACAACGCTAGAAATCAAAATATACACTGAAATCTATGCATCTAGTGCAACCAATCAAATACAATTAGAAATCAACATCTATGCTAAAATCAAAGCATCTAGTGCAAGAAATAAAATAAGATTAGAAAAAACCATCTACACTCAAATCAATACATATAAAGGAAGCAATCAAATAGCATGAGAAATCAACATCTCCACTGAAAATCAATGCATCTAGTGCAACAAATCAAATAGGATTAGAAATAATCATTTACATTGAAATCAACGTATCTAGTACAAGAAATCAAATATGATTAGAAATCATCATCTACATTGAAATCTATGCATCTAGGGCAAGAAATATTCTTCACTCTCTCCCCCCTCCATCTATGTATACATCTCCCTCCATATATCCTTCTTTGTCTCTCTCTATCTCATCCCCCCAAACACACACTCTCTCTCCATATCTATCTGTCTCTCCCTTCCTCTCTCCCTCTATTTATCTCTCCCTTGCTTCCTCTCTTCACCTCCCATCTATATCTCTATCTCCCTATGCCTCTCCTTTGTCTCTCTATATCACCCCCAAAACATGCACACTATTTTTCCATATCTATCTATCTCTCCCTCCCTCTCCCTATCTCCCTTTCCGTCTCTCTTCCCTCCTACTCGCCTCTCTGCATCTCTCTCTATCTCTCTTATAAATCCCTCTCTCTCTCTCCACCTTTCTCTCTCTCTATATCTTTCTTCTTACCTCCCTCTCTCTCACCCTCCCTCTCTCCTTCTCTCTCTCTCACGTCCTCTCTCTTCCTTCATATCTCTTCCTTTCTCTCCCACCTCCCTCTGTCTCCCCCTCCCCCCCATATTTGTCTCTCTTCACCCTCCAACTTAGTCACTATCTCCCTCCCTCTCTCCTTCTCTCCCACCTTGCTTCTGTCTCTCCTTCTTTGTCTTTGTATCTTAGCCCAAAACATATGCACTCACTCTCCATCTCTCCCTTGTCACTCCCTCTCTCTCTGTGTCCATTTTTCTCTCTTTATGTATTTCTTCTTCACTCCATATCTGCCCCTCCAACTTCATCTCTCTGTCCCTCCTTCTCAAATCCTTTCTCTAGTCCTTCCCCTCCCTCCCTTTCTCTCATACCTCTTTATCTTTCCCCTATCTCTCTCACCAACCTTGTCACTATCTCCCTCCCTCTCTCCTCCTCTCTCCCCTCTCTATATTTCTATCTCTCTCTCTCTCTCTCTCTCACACACACACACACCCTTCTCTCCCTCTCTCTCTCTCTCCCTTCTCTCCCCCTCTCTCTCTCTCTTTCCCTCTCTCTCTCACTCCTCTCTCCCTCTCTCTTTCTCTCTCACCCTTCTCTCCCTCCCTCTCTCTCTCTCTCTATTCTTCCTCTCCCATCTCCTTCATTTTATCTCCATCTCTCCCTTGTCACTCCCTCTATCTCTCCGCCTCTACCACTCTATGTCTTTGTTCTTCCCTCCATATATATCTAGAATTAATTATATATCATGATATATTAATATATAATATAATATAACAAATTTAATATTATATTAAATATACTATTGTATTAATCCAAAGTTAGTAAATTTAATAATATCAATAATAATATTATATTAAATATTAATATTAATCTTAATTTTTTAATATCAATATTAGGTTTAATGACGTTTTTTACATCACATGATAATAAAATTTATAATAAAACTACATCAAAATAATATATATGGTTTTTTCTTTTAAAGATTTATTTTGCAAATATTTAATTAAAAGAAATAGTAAAATATTTTAGAGCAGAATTTTCATTTTGTTTGTATTGAATTAATTTTTTCCTTCCGAGTAAAGATGTTTAAAATTTTACCTAATTAAGAACTTTAATGTGGGAATTATTTTGTTAAGGTAAATTTAAGATCCATTCATTCATATATATGCTAAAATAGTTATTAAACACATGAGATAATTTAACATTCATTCATATTATATATAGTAATACATCCTTTTATTTTTATAATTAATCTTAATCCATTAACAAAACTAAGAAGTTATATATAATCTAAAGATTCAAGTTGTATATAATTTAATATTCGACAAAATGTTTTGATCAAAGTTATCAGTCTGTCCACCTTTCGTGAGTATGAACCACATTAGTTGGTTCAAAACGCCAATCTAATTCTAATGATGTGATTAATCCAAAAATTCTTTTATCTATGTTATGGATCACAAAAATCTTAGATCTAACACAAAAATTATTCTTATTATTTTTTGAAAACATCACATACTTACACCTCATTCTCATATTAAATTTTGAAAACATGACATACATGCTTACATTTCAGGAAGCTGAGCTTATAGAATGAGCGAGCTTCTCGGCCCAATGAGATGAAAGTTTCAGGTGAAAGTTTCCCAACGAACCCGATGTACTTTTCTATTCAAGTCTTTTCCTTTGCCTAGACTTTTACTTTTCTCCTCAATTCTTTTCCTTTGTCTCGACATTTCCATCCTTTGTTCGTGATTCAAATCTCGACACGTCCTACACTCTGTGATATGCACCAGTCGTGCCTTTCCCGTGAAGTCAAGATCCGGCATCTTCTACTTTCATTTGCCGTTCATCGCGAAGGTTCCCGTCTTCCTGCTTATCTTGATTTGACTTAACGAATTGTGGAAGTGTAAATCAACTTTTGTTCAATCGGTGACTGTCCAAATCGGGTTGCCAGACACACTAATTTACTAACCGCGTTCTCCATTCAAATCTGACACGCCCGACACTCTAAGATAGTCGAGCGGTCGTTCCTTTGTCGGTCGTTCGTTGGTGATTATGAACGGGAAGACTTCATTTTTATCAATTACTTTGGATAATTGACCTTTAGAAGATTCAAGAAACAAATTAATTTTAAATCTTTTTAAACATCTTTATAGCGACTTATAATAGCAATTGCACCAAGAGGCACAAAGGAACGCCGGGGCGGTAGATATGTAAGGGAAGTAATTTAATGAAAATGAAAAGTTTGTAACGATATGGAATATTGGATTTTAAACTGTCAAGCATTTTTTTTTTGTGTTATCCCTAGCTAGGTAATATAAATTGTTTATGTAAATATGAAAATGTCTTGAATTTGTGTTTATGTAAATATGAAAATGACTTTGGAATAAAATTATGTGAATATGACGATTTTGAACGACAGCAACTACAAATTTGGAAATAATTTTTTTAATAGAAACTTCAACTTAATTTGTGTTAGATCAGATTCTGTTCATTCTAGAGCTCACAAATTTGAACAATGTGAGATGGTAGAGAAATGTTACAAATCCGCATTCCAAGAATTAAGTTGACCCCTATCAATTAATATGCTGAGAAAGTATCAACCATGAATGGTTATGATTGTTTGATATGTAGAGTTGTGATTTTTATTTATTGATGACAACTGCGAGTTTCAGAGATATTTTCATTTTATATAATGATATCTTTATTTATTTAAAAGGAAAAAAAGAATCTACTGGATTTTTAAATATAATTGACTTGGGAATTTGTAGAGCCTCTGCTAAGTAGTTGCTGATCGGAGTGCAGAAGTCCCTTTTGGCTTTTCAGATCAGTGTAAAACTTGCTTTCAAATGTGGTAGGCGTGCCCAGATCTAAGGGCGAGAGGGTGTTGGCGCCACTAGTGGTTGGGCAGTTTGCCTTCACCGAAGTGGCGAAGGAGGTGTCAATGTTGGATTCGTTGTAGACGTGAGCTCTGAATGTGGTGCACCGCGCTTGCCCAATTGTATGACCGTTCGGCTGTATCTCCACGAGGAATGCGAGCAGCAGGTGATTCACCGGGACGTGAAAGCCAGCAACATCATGCTCGACTCTGAATATAATGCCCGGCTCCGCGATTTCGGCCTTGCTCGTCTGACTGAACACGATCGGAGACCCTTCATAGCAACTGGTCTCGTGGCAACCATGGGCTACATCGCACCAGAGTGCTTTCACACCGGGCGGCCAGCAGTAGAATCGGATGTGTTTAGTTTCGGTGCGGGCGTGCTTCCGCGGCCCTGCGATTTAGGTAATCTGGTTTTGATGCAGAGCAGTGACGGTGGTGTTGTGTGGGAGAGCTTTGAGAATCCGACGGAGACGTCGCCTCCGGGGTTGAAGATCAAAACAACGAAATAGCAGACATGTAGGGTGATTCCAGCAGTTACACATGTCAAGATTTGACTGGTCCCATGCGCGATGGATAACTGTTGCTCATTGGCTGAGGTGAACAGTGTTTGTTTGGTCATTTTAATAAATGACCCGACAGGACACCGAAAGGGGACAACGCGACAGCAGCACGGACGCGGAGGAGCTGACGAGCGCGGGAAGGAGCTGAAACCATAAGAAGAACGGTACAAGTCATTAGACCATATCTCAAAGCATATTTTTCATATACTTAATTTGAATTTTAAATATTTATATTTATTTTAATAAAAGTATTAATTTTTAATTTAATATTATTAAGTTGTAATTTATGTAATTTTTTTTTTTTTTTTCATTTTATTTATTTATTTATTAATCTTTGTTTTATTTTGTTTCTATTGATTTATTTATTTTATTCTTATTTTTGCAATTAAGTTTTTTTTTTATCTATTTTATTTTTAATTTTAATTCTATCTTTATTTTATTTTATTTTATTTCTATTTATTTATTCATATTTTATATATTTATTTTATTATTATTATTATTATTATTATTTTTATCTCTTTTTTTTTTTGGTTGGTTTTGAAATCTTTTCTTATCATAGCATGTAATTATTAAAAATAGAATAAATATATAAATTCAAATTTTATATATTATTTAATTACTTTTAACAATCCTCTTAACTATCCAGGCGTTACAAAAAAATGCAAAGGAATAAAATTATTGCACTTTTGAATGGTCGAGATGATCGCTAACAGATTGGAGGCCCATGTTGGATTGCGGGGCCCCTTGTCCATTTAAATTGAAAATAGCTTATGATATAGATTCTAATGTCAAGAAACAATTCTCAACCGAGTACAAAATGCCATAATAAGAACACATGATATATTGTAGTGTCTTTGAAGGTTAAACTTTAATAACGAATGCGAGAATGTCATGAATGCTATTGCACAACATAATGCCATGTAGATAGTTGTTCACTATTTTTTATGCAAATACTTACTTAAATTATAGTGGACAGACACATGCATAATATTTTGTTTATTTTTTTCAAAACTTTTATAAACTTCAAAAAAAATCTATGTAAAATTTCCAAAACTAATTAAAAAAAAAGAATAACCAAAATAAAAGACAATATAATATAACCCTGCGTATAATAAATATTCCATCCATTTTAACTTCAATTGGCATCAGTTAATATGTTGGTAAACTATTACATTTTTTTTTTGGTGCTGAGCTCAGCAGTTTGATTCTTTTTGCACCCTTTTCCCAGCTTGTTGAACCTTCTTCACCATTCAGACGCTGCCATGTGGTGGTTTTTTGATTGGTCATATGTTGCACAATCACTTTGCCAATTTTGCATATTTTCCAAATATGTATGCCATATCAGCATGTCGAGTGAGCTGCTTCTGCCACATCATATTTGTCTGGTTGGGCCTTCTTCACCATTCGGAAGCTAGCACGCGCTGGCTTTTGATTGGTCCACATGTTTCACAACGACTTTGCCAGATTGGCTTGTTTGCTAAACCTGCATGCTACATCAGCATGTCGAGTGAATTGCTCGTGCCACATCATGACGTGTGCCATCTGTTGCTCTTAATTGGGGCATTATCTGCCACATCATCACTTGTGCCACGTGATGCTCTTAATAAGGGCATTGTCTACGACATCATAGTTGTGCCACGTGTTGCCAATGCTAAATAAATTTTATTTTAAATAAAATAAAATAAATATATTTGAAACGTGACCGATATAAAATGTGATTGGTTTCTTCACGCTTTAAAAACAATTGTAATATATATCATCCACTCTTATTGTGAACCATGATTTGTTTCTTCACACTTGGCAGCCTAAAAACATTTATAATGTATTAGACCTTAAAGCCATGATTTTGTTTCTTTACACTGAGCAACTCCAAGCCTTTCTTGTTTGTCACTACATTTGACCACATGCTCATTGAATTGTAATATATATCATCCGCTCTTATTATGAACCATGATTTGTTTATTCACAGTTGGCAACGTAAAAACAGATCTCATATATTAGGCCTTGAAGCCAATTATTTGTTTCTTTACACTGCGCAACTACAAACCTTTCACTGCATTTGACCACAAGCCCATTGAATTCCAATCTATTCCAGATTGAGTTGGCCTTCCTTACCTTCCAAGTTCCAATAATGTTATCTTTTAATGCAATTTTTTCTTTGCCAAAGTAGAGCGATGAATCAAGAATTATGTTCAACAGTGAAGTGAAGTGAAAGAAATTGAGCAAATAAAAAAAATCAGATCCAAACCTTGAAAATAAAATATAAAAAAGAGCAAATGCATTGCCCAAAAGTATTTATAGGATTACACAGAAACACTAATGAACCAACCTATGAATTGAGATTATGTATTTGTTTGGTGCAAGGAGCATAAATGGGTTCCTGGTTGCAATTTTAATGTGGCAAAGTAGCATGCAATGACATGACCTATAAAGTGAATTAAGTGCTCCTCTGAAGGACATAAATTTAGTAATATTAGCAGCTTTAAAGAATGTCATGCTTTAAAAAAATCACAGGAAGCAGTCTCACCCATTCCTGAATTATCACATTATCAAGTCTCTGAAAGTTCTCAAAATAAGTATTGTCAGAAAAAACATGAACACAGTCTGAAAATTCATGTCATTGCAAATTTTTGCTTATTTTATCAGTCAAAGAAAAACAGAAAACATGTTAATTTTAAATCAAATTTGTCAATGTATCTTCTCTTATATGTGCTCAAAACACAGCGCACAAGGGCTATCTAACTCACCAGACCAGATGAAATAGAAGGCGATATAAGGCGATATTTAAACTGAGCAAAACAAAAAGGAAAAAAGCATTTTGGATTTTTTAATTGGAACAGCCAATCAGTATAGAATTATTTTTAACTTTTGCAACCAGAGAAGAAATAGAGTGTCTCTGCATTCTTTCTTCTTTCTTTGCTCACTTCGCAGAAAACTTCGCTTCCTTAAAATCTTGTCTCCTGATTTCTAAATTTACCAGAACTCTCAAGCATTGAATAATCCATTGCAGAACCTGTAACTTCTGCAAACATGTGGAGACACGTCATGTGAGGTATGCAATATTAATGGTAGTTCTGAGTAATTTCAATATTTGTGCATCCTCGTCCATAGCACATTGAGCAGAAGACTAAGCCTTTTTAAATGACACATCTACCTCCTCACATACACTTGCTTCTTAATCCCCTAGTTTCCGAATCATCTTGCACTCACAAAACTAGGTCCTTCAATATATGCTTGATCAGAACTTCCAACATCAGTAGTCCTACCTCCAAAGGACGTCATTGATGAATCATCGAAGATCTTCCACTTCTTTAAAGCTTGTTCTGGTGTCATTCCTAAACTGTCCTCATTGTCCTCAGGGTTAACATCAGAAGGTTTCCACACAGCAACTACATAACCCATGTCAGGGCGTGCATTAGGCTCTCGTTGGGTACAATGCCAGGAAAGTTCAGCCACGGTATTAATGTTTTTCCAGTTCTCATCCATTGATTGGAGTACTGGATCTATAGACGTCCTGAGCCGTTCCTGATCCCTACTTATGTGTCTAAACCAAGGCACCAGATGAACTTTATCTTCATACCGCTTCTCATCCAAGGCCTTCTGGCCTGTTATTAGCTCCATAAGCACAACTCCAGAACTGTAAACATCTGATTTTGTAGTTACACGTCCGGTGGCTGCAATAGTCAAGAGGTGAAACAGAAATTAATATTTTATAATTGACATTGACAAAAAAAAACATCCACTGTTGCCCTAACAAAACAGACAGTTAAAGGTACTACAATCAAAACTTGCCTGCATACTCTGGAGCAAGATATCCAAATGTGCCAGCCAATCTTGTTTCCACGGATGCTTTATCCTCGGGAGCAAGCTTTGCAAGACCAAAATCAGAGACTTTTTTTCGCAGCTCGACATCCAGAAGAATATTTGAAGGCTTCAAGTCCCTGTGAATGATAATTTTGTAAGCCAGGTTGTGTAAGTACTGCATCCCATGAGCTACATCTAAAGCAATAAGCAGACGACTGTTCAAACTGAGAGGCTTGAGCCCATTCTGCTCCCAATGGAAAAGGTGTTGGCTTAGCGTGCCTTAAGGCATGAATTCATATACGAGCAACCTTTCATTGTTCTCAATGCAATACCCAAGGAGTGCAACAAGATTTCGATGGCGGACCTTGCCCAGCATGCTGATCTCTGCTTGAAACTCTTGCAGTCCTTTGCTACTCACAAGCTCAGGATCCATTCTCTTGATTGCAACCGTTGAACCATCCTCGAGCTTACCTTCATAGACAGATCCAAACCCTCCTTTGCCCAACAGATTTTCAGGGCTAAAATTATTTGTGGCCTTTTGAAGAACCCACAAAGGATAAACGACGTTTCCATGAGACCCAACCAAGTTGCTACCAGCTTCACCACTCCCTGCCCCATTGATTGTATCCCGCAGAGGTGCCGGAGGATGTAACAGCAGCTTTGAGAACTTGGGCTTCATCCTCCTCAAGTAAAAGAGAATCGCAGCCACTGCAAAGATAAAAAAAACAGCACAACCAACAACAATCCCAACGATCATACCTGATGCGTTCTTTTTTTTGGAAGTCCCTGCACTGTCAGCAGACCCAGATGGAGATCCAGATCCACTATTGCTGCCATTACCAGACGGGGCAGAACCAGGAGGGAGAATGGTATTGATAAACTGATTCCCCTGAGTATTAACCCCTACTTGCGTATCAAAGACTGCAACTGGTCCGCTCAAATTATTGTTACTCACATCCAATTGCTTCAGGTTTTTTAACGCCGTCAGAGTGGATTTAGA
>JAXQQM020058316.1:0-108323 GCA_034641835.2 Pinus albicaulis
GGAGATGCTTATATTATCTGTCGGGTCGGAAACATGAATATAAAAATGGGCCTTTGTCCAAAAAACTAGTGTTATACCCTCCAACCCAACCTTATATTGATCATGATCTACCTATATGGTTGGAGGATGAAGAATATGAGTTATATAACACTGTCCCTATGCGTATCATAGATGCTATTCTTAGAAGGGGGCAGCTTGATGAAGATGAACTCATCAACCATGCCATTCAAAACCAGTCCTCCACTAACATTACTCTCGAAACCTTAGTCAAAGAGTATGAAAGCCAACCTTGGATGGAAGCTCACTCAGTTGAGTCAACCTCTGAAACCACCAATGCTATCAAGTTTGTCCCATCCATATCTCTGAAAATCAACCCAAACCTCTCAAATATGGAAGAGAAGTAGCTATGCGAGCTTTTGAAAGAGAATCTAGATGCATTTGCTTGGGATTACAAGGACATGAAAGGGGTGCATCCTTCATTATGCAGACATCATTTTTACATCAAAGAAGGATGCAAGTTTGTGAGACAACCCCAAATAAGGATGAACCCGACTCTAAAGGACATAGTCAAAGAAGAGTTGCAGAAACTATTGGATGTAGGGTTCATATATCCTATATCCGATAGTGAGTGGGAATCTCCTCTTGTACTAGTCCCAAAGAAGAATGTGAAGTGGAAAATTTGTGTTGATTATCGATAACTTAATAAAGCCACCAAGAAAGACCATTTCCCTTTGTCCTTTATAGACCAAGTCCTAGATGGTCTTGCATGGAAGAAGTTCTTTTCCTTCTTAGATGGGTTTAGTGAGTACACTCATATTCAAATCAGCCCTGAAGACTAGGATATGACTAATTTCACCTGCCCTTGGGGTAACTTCGCTTATCTAGTCCTACCCTTTGGGTTGTGCAATGCCCCAACCACCTTCCAAAGAGTTGTCCTGAGCATTTTTTCTGAGTTAGTCCATAACTCTGTTGAAATATACATGGATGATTTCACACCATATGAGGATGACTTCTAGGAAGCTCTCTCCAATTTGGGTAAAGTAATAAGAAGGTGCATTTATATGCATATCTCCCTAAGCCCAAAAAAGTGTGAATTCCTAAGAAAATAAGGAGTTGTGTTAGGGCACTCCATCTCCCAAGCAGGAATGCAGGTAGACCGAAACAAAATCACTATCACCAAAAGGGTACCTGCTCCTCAAAAGCAGAAAGATGTCAGGAGTTTCTTAGGCTTATATGGTTATTATAGAAGGTTAATCAAAGATTTCATCAATATGGCTTCACCATTATTTGGGTTATTGGCCAAATATTTCGAGTTTATTTGGTTTGGTCCTTGTCAAGAGGCTTTTGAGCTCATTAAGGAAAAGTTGACTACTGCCCCCATTCTCTGAGGTCCAAATTGGACTCTGTCTTTCCACATCCACACTGATGCATCCGAAAAAGATGTAGGGGTGGAATTAGGAAAATTAGAGGACAAAATCCCTTATTCCATCTATTTCATCAGCAATAACTTGTTTAAGGCTAAGTTTAATTATACTGTTATTGAGAAGGAGATGTTAGCCATTGTCCATGCTTTGAACAGAGTCAGACATTATGTAACTGGATATCAGACCTTTGTTCACACTGACCATGCAACCATCAAGTATTTAATGAACAAACCAGATGTTAATGCTAGGATAATTAGATGGTTGTTACTTTTACAACATTTTGATTTGACTATTGTTGATAAAACTGGAAAGTCGAATGTTGTTGCAGATTTTTTGTCTAGGTTAGCTCTCCCTGCAGGTGAAGAAGGAATGGTGGATGAACAGTTACCAGATGAGCATCTCTTTTCTATATCAACACTCTCACCATGGTTTGCTGATATAGCCAACTAATTGGTTGCTGGGAAACTCCATCCTAATATTTCATTCAGGGAGAAGAGTAGAATCATCAGAAAAAGAGCCCCTTTCACATGGATCGGGGGAAATATTTTCAAGATAGGCCCCGATCAAATACTCAGGAGATGTGTGAGGGAGGAAGAATTTTTTGATATCCTCTCTACATGTCATGATGACCCATGTGGAGAAAACTTTGCTGCAAAGAGAACTGCTTACAAATTTTTGCAGGCAGGATACTATTGGCATACCCTTCACTAAGATTCCAGAAGATACACCAATAGGTGTGACTAGTGCCAAATGATGGGGAAACCCACACAAATGGATGAGATGCCTTTGCACCCTTAGGTTGCTCTCGAGCCATTCGAAAAGTGGGGCATGGACTTTGTTGGACCAATCGATCCACCATCCGGATAAAATAAGTATATCATAGTCTACACTGATTAATTGAAAAAGTGGGTTGAAACAAAATTAATGAAGGTAGAAATCGAGGAGAAAGTAGCAACATTTTTTAGGGATAATGTGTTTTACAAGTTTGGGTGCAAAATTCACTTCTCACCTCATTGAAAATATTTTGAGGAAGCACAATATTAAGCATAGAACTTCTACTGCCTATCACCCTCAGGCGAATGGAAAAGTATAAGTAACTAACAGAGCTTTAGAGAGCATCCTCACCAAGGTCATGAGCAACAGAAGAAAATATTGGGCGTACAGATTTGTAGAAGCTCCTTGCGCCTACAACACTACTTGGAAGACAACAAAAGGATTCACTCCCTATGAACTAGTGTATGGTAAGAAAGCTCTATTTTCAGTTGAGTTTGAATTCAATACTTTAAGAATGGCAGCTGCATTAAATCTAGATCTATCAAATTCCCGAAAAGAGAGGTTGCTGCAGCTAAATGGATTGGATGAGTTCAGAATGCAAGCAATTCTTCACACAGAGGTAGTTCAGCTGCAAAGGAAGGTATGGCATGAAAAAAACATTAAGGATAAGGCCTTCCAAGAAGGATATTGGGCATTGTTGTATGATTCAAGGTTTAAATAATTCAAGGGAAAATTGATGACAAGATGGTTGGGACCATACATAGTGGAAAAATGTTTTGACAATGGCGCAGATCAAATCAAGACCATAGATGAGGAATGAATTCCCTTGGTTGCCAATGGTCACATTCTTAAAATTTTGAATAAGCCCTTATCCAGGGCATAGTTCATAAATTCAATAAGTAGAGAGGTGTATGTAATGGGAAACTCCATAGTTTCTAGCACCTCCTAACAAAAAAAAGAAAGAAAAAAAAAGAGAAAAAAGAGAATAAAGATCCATGGGTGAAAACCTCTCTGAGGTGCTCAAGGAAAGCTTGTGGATTGAAAACCTCGATGGAGGTAGCCCACTTTCTTTCAAAAAAAAGGAAAAAAAGGAGAGAAATACATCTGCATCTCTATGTTTTTTGTGTTTGTTGTTTTGCAGGATTATTATTGGTTTATGGAAACACAGGGAAGCAGTCATCTTCTTCTCTCCCCTTCTATTTTACCATCCATCCCATCATTCACTCCATTAATTTACATAAATCCTTCCATCACCTCCATATGCCACATTCCTACATTCCTAAGCACAATGTAGCAAAAGAAAGAAAGCCACAAACTTCTACAAACATCAGGAAGTTCCTTAAAAAAAAATTTGTTCATGGACTGCAAAGAAAAAAAAAAGGAAAGCCGCATAATGGACTCCAGGAGAATGAGAATTCCACCCATGGCATCTCAAGCACCCCACACATCATCTAAAATAGGAAGAAACAACAAGAAAATATCAACAACTCACTCAGAGAGCTACTCATTCAGCAAGTTGCTCACTCAAAAAAAGGAAAGTAGTGAAGAACGCAACATCTCAAAAGATTTTCTCCTTAACCCAGCTCATTAAAACACCTTGAAAACAACAGGTAAGCTCAGGTATAGCCTTTCACCCCTCGTTGTGCATTCCTAATAGACATAAATAATTAAATGCAAAGATTTGGAATTTAGAAGGCAAAAAAGTGTCCAGTTAGCTTGGCCACCATCGCAAAGTATGACTAGGGAGAATTTCAAGTTCACACCATATGGGCATGCAAAAAATAAATAAATAAAATCAATTGTAGTAGAGGAGAATGAGAGGAGGAAACACACAGTCCATCATGAATTAAGAGAGAGAAGGAAACAATGGTCTCTAACGGAAACTGAAGCTGAGCTTGAGTTACATAAGCACTCCAAAATTAGCTGCACAATCTAATAAAAAGAGATCTTGTCTCATCCAAACCAGTGAATTGAGAATTTTTGAGGGAAAGGGACCGAAGGGAGCCCGCAACAGAGTAGTACCAAGTTTGGGCTGCGTATTTGAACAACAAGCAGCAGCAACAACATAACAACATCACCAGCAGTTGGGCTAGCTTCCGAAGTATAACACATATCAGACACAACAGCAAGGGACCAAGGGAAGCTTTAATAGAAACCCCAAAAAGGCATAATTCTAATCTTAGCCTTAGAGAAGAAGGAGAATAATAACCAAAAGAAGAACTAGAAGAAGAACCATAAGAGGAACAAGAAGAAGAAGAGGAAGAGAAAGAGGGCCAAGGAGAAACAGAAGAAATGGAAATGCAGATAAAAGTCATAAAGGTAGCAAAAAGTGAGCAAGAAGAAGACTCACAACACCACCCAACATCCCATCAAAACCAAGAGGAAGTTTCCACCTTATCTAAGAACGAAGAGAAAAAGGCAGACCTCTATGTATTTTAGAACTAAAAAGAGTAAGAGGGTAAGTCAGAAAGAGCCAGAAACTCCTCTAAAGATCCCCATCATCATTGAAGAATCACGAAGGGAGGAGGAAAGAATCATAGAGACTGTTTTGAAGTAGAAGCTACTGATGGAATAGGCAAAGAATATAGCACTAAAGGAACAATTGCAGCAAAAAGGGAAACAAGTAGCGACCATGGCAGACTTGTGCATAGAATCCCTTCAACACAGATTCCCCGCTAACCCATATGCTGTGTAATTAAAGGAGCAATGGATCCTATTTCAAATCAAAACTATAGCCTCCCATGGATCCCTAACTTTCCAATATTGTAGGAAATTCATGGATTTCTACAAGCAAGCTAACATGGTTTATCATGCAAAGATGACATAGTTTTATGTGCATAACCTTGTGCTGAAAAATATGGATACTTGGGACCCCAATTCTACAGTGGGAGATATGCAGTTGATGGCTCTAGTATCTTCATATGATGAATGAGGACACTAGAGAAAAATAGATATTGAGGGTTATGAGAAGAAGAAAAAGAGAACCCTTACATATCAGACCAGAATTGCTCAGCCCAAGAGGAGTCATCCTTAATAATCGAGAGATTGAAAAGGATCCTGCACTAGTTGAAAGCTACCTCTAGACTAAAACACAGGTAATAGGCCACTTTGATGATGTTTCTAGGAAGATAGAATATGAGTGCATTATGGCTAGCTAGAGGAAATGGAACAACCTCCCTGACCACCTTAATAACATGGAGTACCATACTCCAGAAAGACTGAGGGGTGCCTTGGAAAGAGTACCATTATACAAGAGGGCCATGCAGGCCAAGAAGATCCAATGGCTTGGTATCAAGCTCAATCCACCTTTGCTGCTAGGGTTGAATGATGAAAGGGACACAAATGCACAAGATAGAGAATGGGAGAATGCAGAAAAGAGTAATAGGTTTTACCTCCCTAAGGGGGCCCCCACACTTCTTCCTTAGGAAGTCAGGGGGCTGTCAAAGCCTTTAAAAATGCAAGAGGAGGATTAGTTTCTTAGAGGATGAGAAACCATTCAGTAGGGGGGTGATGATGAGCTCCATCATTAGAAATATTTGGAGGGGTTAATGGTCACCTTTTTGCCTTCTTAAATATCTTTTTCTTGCATTTTTATTGTTATTTGGTTTTATGATGCTAGTATAGGTGGTGATTAAGGCTAACATACTATGAGTGACTAATATGAGGTTGAGTGCATAAAATCATGAGTAATTGGCATTATTTTTGAAGATTCTATCATAAATAATTGAAGGAGAAGGAGAAATTATAGGAGGATTTTCCACCCTCCTTAACTCTCGAAGGCAAGCAAAGGATCCCCAAGGATTCTCTCCAACAATTCGAATTCAAAACACAGCCAAGCAACTCAAAGACCAAAGTGCACTCAATCTATGTTTACTTGGAGTCAAGTGGAATCAATCACTATTTTCAAGGGAGCTGTTGGTAGTTTCCCTGTAGAATAAATAGAGCAGAGCTAGGAAGGGTTTGATTCTATTGGGAAATTTGCTACAAGATATTGAGTTTTTTATTATTGTACTCATCGATTAAACTTTGAGAAATGTACGAGACTATTCTTTCATGAAATGAGCAGACTGATTTCATTTTATTGATTTAAGTTTCAGAGAGCTAGGCATGTGGGTTAGGGCCCATTCCATGTGCCTTAACCTCTCTGTTGTACTTGTTCTTTGCTTTCTTCCATTCAATTAGTTATGCTTCTGATAGTTTCATCGCAGCTTAGTTTTTTCTTTCAGTGTGTTGCTATAGGTTTCATTTGCTTATGACTAATAGAATAGAGGAGAAAAATCTAAAAGTTGTGCATCAATACCTCCCTTATCTTTGTCAATAGATCTCGAGGAGGGTGAACCTCCCCACAGACCTAAAAATTGATTTCTGTTCACTATTTATGAGATTAAAGTAGAGTTGCATTACCATTTTTAGCCTTCCTTTTGTACTATATTTTCACGCATTTGTCTGTTTCTTTGTGCATAATTTAGTAGGGTTGATTGTAGGAATTAGTGTTAAGGCCCCAGAGCAGCTCCGTGGTGCCTTCCCGCTTCATTTTCCATCTCTGTATTCACAACCTGAGCACTGATGTTATGCCCTCTGTTCCATCCTTTTCCTCTTCTTTGTAGTTGCCGTCCTTCTCATTCCCAAAAACACTTACAAATGCATTAGAATTCGACCTCCGCCCTTGCTCCTCAAAACTCCTACTACCGTACTTCACTCTATCGCAAATCACAAATCCTTGTTCCAATTGGTCTTCATTAAAAATTACCGCTCCCAACCATCAATTGCGACATTACTGTAGCACTCCGCCACATCATTCCTATCACAAATCGCATTTCGCAGTTTTTATCCCCATCGCATATCGCATTTCCCTCCTGCTTCGCTAACACTTACTGCTCCCAACCGCCAATTGCGACATTACTGTAGCACTCTGCCACGTCACCCATCGCATTTCACAACCTTTTCCATTTTTCCTTTAAATAATTATCGCAAATCGCAAATCACATTTTCTATTGGTTCTTATTAATACTTTTTGCCTCTGAACCCCGATTGCGATATTGCCATACTTCGCTACCACGTCACCCATCGCATTTCACATTTCACAATTTAGGCCATATCGCATTTCACACTTCACACTTTTCTCCCAACTTCACTGTTGCTTCTCCGCCAACATTGCGATATTGCGATATTGCATATCGCATATCGCACTTCTGTCCCTCCATTGAAATTCTACCATCACACTTTTCAAAGCCTCCCACCCCAAATAATTTTTGTGATATTAAAAGTTTTAATAAAGTTTTAAGCCCCTTTTTCACTCCCCTATGCCTTGTTTCATGTGGTTAAGTCCTCAATTAGCACCTTTACCCCCTTCTTCTCCAAACTGCAAGAAACACCTCTTCAAATTAGAATTAGGTCATGAATAACTGCATAGATAGGAGCATGATAGATAGAGCAGGGTGTGTTTAGCTAATTGGTCAAGTTAAGTGCAACTTAAATTAGTTTCCCTTCTGCCATTTCCTTTATGAAAATTAAATTAGTTTCATTTTCGTCATTTCCTTTCTGAAAATTAAATTAGTTTCATTTCCATCATTTCCTTTCTACAAATTAAATTAGTTTCATTTCCGTCATTTCATTTATGCAAATTAAATTAGTTTCATTTCTGTCATTTCCTTTCTGCAATTCAAGTTAGTTTCCTTTCTTTCATTTCCTTCTAGTAATTTACTCTCTAGTTCTTATCATAGTTTAAGAAATAGAACCCTTTCATAAAGCAGAAGAGGATGAGATGAGAAAAATGCATCTGCTATGTATATATCACTGTCACCTCCAAGTTTGTACGAACCCAGGTTGATAAAGTAAAGTAGGGAAACCCCTGGGCATTGCAACACTCTTGGTGCAATATCAGGGCTCACCACTGGGCATGACTGGAGTACCTCTAATGTAGACATGGCACAAGGACTTTGGGCTAGATCTTCTACAATGGAGTAGTTCTGGGCAGCCTTGGAATTAGGATTAATCATCGTACAATTTGTAGACCCTTTCGGCATCTGAGGTATAGGATCAACTGCAGGCCTCTCTATATGGAGTGGCTCAGAATTACTAGGAGCACCCATAGATTTTAAAGACTCAGCTTCACCATAATCACGATATCTCGTAGCGATATCAGTGTGAGCACTCATCATATATACATTTGAGTAATTTAACCCTTCCTGGTTTCCCCCTGTGGGAGCTCCAATATTAGAATTCACGCCAGCAAGAAGCTTCTGCCCTTGGGGAAAACGGTTTGTCAGTATAGCCTGGGAACTAGAGGAACCTTGCTGAGCTAACAAGCGTTGAGCATCCTGAATTTTCGGGAAGAGGTGAGTAAGATGGTATCCAGTTCATAACTTGCATGGAAACTTAACCTTCTTATTATTGTCCCTCTTACCCTCTCCAAAATTATCATTGGATCCATTCACATTACCATTCCCATCCTTGTCTTTATTATTATTATTCCATCCCTTCTTCTTCCCATCGGATTGTTGATTTTTTTTGGGGTTAGAAGCCTAAACAACATTAATATTCAAGGGCTGAGAAGGATTCGACACTTACGACGTAGCCTGACTAGAAGGAGAAGATTGTAAAGACAACTGCCGCAATTGATCTAGCAAGTTATCCATGCCACTATCAATCGAACCGATAAGCCCTTCAACATGAGGACCTGGCTTCATTTTAGATAAATCCACTTTGGAATGAGGAGAATTTGGAAAAATATTATTAAGGACCCCAGACTGAGAATATATCAGTTCGAACTGTTGAGCTCTAAAGATACCTTGTTCCTTAGAGAATACCCCAGAAAGGGATAAATCCTTCAAGATTTCTGGCTATAAGGATTTAAGAAACCATTCGAGAAGGAAATCATTTGGATCTGAGATTTGATGAGCCTCTTCCTTCTCCTCCATTCCTGAATATGCTCAGAAATGTGTGTTGCCTTGTCCTGCAGAAAATTGGCCAGGAGATCAGTCTCAACATCATAACGAACAGGTAACTGGAAATGGTTCAGAAACATAGTATCCAACTCACCAAAATTAGTAAAATTGCCCCCTGTTAGCTCAATGTACCATTTTGCAGCATTTCTAGTTAGGGTGCATTTAAATAGTCTCAACCTAATAGAAACTTCGATAAGGGAGTTTGAAGAACACCATAAGTTGAAAGTGGTAACATGGTCAGCCAGATCCTCACCAGTCTTCCCTTCAAATTTTGGAATATCTTAAGGAAGTTTACTAGGGACCAGAGGCGAACCTAGGTTATATTGAATAGGATCATTCGTCAATTTTGATAAATCTATAAATTTTAAAGTTGCAAGGAAAGGTAAGCACGAAGGAGCTTGAGAATTCCATCCCCCAAAGGAAGGATTCCTAACATTTTGAAAAGAATACACTGGATTTGTTGAGGCACCAGGTTGTCAGATATTTTTCATAGAAAAGGCTGAGCCATAAGAGAAACCTTGTGGCCCAGAAGCATTCGGAGAAGGACCCCCTCTCATAATAGGATTACCATAGACAGAGATATTTCCTCCAATTGTAGTGTTAAATGAAGAAGAAACCCCTTGGTAAGGGTTCCAAGCATTGAAGAATGGAGAGAAACCCTGAGAAGCACCTACGGAAGGGAAAGGTACATTCCCTTGTTGACCTTAGAAAAAATGATTCCTAGCTCCCAAACCTGTAAAAGCAGGGTTCCAGCCTTGAAAGTCATTAGATATTTGACCTCCGAGGAAAGGATTAAAAACTTGAATTTGAGAGGTGAAAGGAAAATATCCTAAGGAAGGGTTCGAATGAGGAATGTGACCAATTCTGAAGGGGAAACCTTGAAAAGAAGCTGACCCACTAGCCATAAAAGGCATAGGTTTGGAGACAATAGAAGAAGAAGTGAAGGAAACAAAAGGAATTGCACTATATGGCATTCCAAAAGAAAAGGGACCAAAATGGGAAGCAAATGCTTGGGTGCCCCCACTCGTAGATGGAATAGAGGTAGAGCTAAGGATAGAAGCACTGGGAGTGATAGTTGAAATAGAAATAATACCCCCTCCTTCAACTGAAAGAGGAGTATGCACATTTGTAGTGCTCATAGCTGAAGCTGTGTTCCCAATCGTGGCCATCGAAATAAAGGGATAAGGATGGGGGCTAGCTGGTCTGTTAGACGTAGGCTCAACGTACAAAAGAACGTATAGAAAACTGGAAGGAAGAGGAGAGGAAGGAATACTTGGAGGTTCAAGAACCTCTTCAACTTCAACTTCTTCTGCCAAAAACAAGACTCTAGAGATGAGTGGAGTACTCCTCTCTATAATACCACTAGTACTAGGACCACCCGTAGAAACAACAATCCCAGTCGGAGGATCACTCTCTGATGTGTTCGAAACTACTGGATGAAAATCACCAGAAAAATTTCTCCTACACCTTCTTGAAGAAGTTCGGCACTCGCAAGAGAAAGCCCACGAATCCATCTCGATCGACAAGGTGATCGGTCAACCACTTTTAATAATTATGAGATTAATTAGACTAAAAAAATTAAGAAGCTATGGAAATATAGGAGCAAAGAGCACACTCTATCAAAATTCCCTAAGATGTTGAAGATTGCAACAAGAAACAATGAAATTAGCATCCGAAAACGACATCCTTGATCCTAGTAAAAATTAAGCACCTTCACTAGGTGGGGCCCACACTTGCTATTTTTAGGTGGATGTATATTTATAGATGCATGAGAAAATTATATTTATAGATGAGGTCTATTTATAGATGTATGTGCAAGTTCTATTTATAGATTGCATGTATATTTATAGATGCATGTCGGCTATTATTATCCCTTAATATTAGTTGGACAATAAACAATAATCTATTCTCAATGAGCACTTGGAAATAGTTAAATGAAGTGGAAAATCAGTTAGCTATAGGAATTTCGAGTTAAGAGGTTGGTTGGTGGGACTTGCAGGTCATACTTGAGTTGTAACAGAGTTGGAAGTGTAGTTATGAAAGTTGTAAAGTAGTTTAACTCAGTTAAGACAGTTAAACTCAGTTGTTCTAGTTGTAACTGAAGATACACTAGTAAGAGATCATGTGAATTAATTATTAATTAATTCACAATCAGTGGCCTCACATGCAACTGAATATTTACTACTATTAACTACATGCATGTCAGATCCAGTGGATACCCAGTTGAGATGTAGGTGAAAGGGACAAATTGACTATCAGTTGTGACACTATTGGTTGCACACATGCAACCACACACACATTGGATGTGCCTATGAGGATTGTGCAGTCAAGGCGGGCTAGAATCATTCATTCATAGCTTCTTGATCACCAAGGATTGTGCAGTGGAGGTAGGCTGTCTGGAGATAGTACATTGGCTAAGGAACTTGCCAATTTTTGTATGATAGTGTGAGACAATTAGCTATTGTACTAAGAGCTCTTGGATTGGAGATTTGTATGTAATTGTTTCATGATCCATGATATAATACATAATAGAATATAGTGGGGTTTTTAGCTTTATTCTTTCTCAGTAAATTATCTGTGTTATGTGTGATTTATCTTTCTTCATGATATTGTGATTGGTGATTGTTTTTCAAATTCCGCAAAGATTTTGTAGAAGCAATTCTGTATTTAATAGTGGGATATAATTGTTAGATTAGGAGAATCCATGCAATGCATATCTTGTATTATAATTTCTACATGGTATCAGAGCACAGGATATTGCAATTTTGAAGCAGGAGTTGAGTTTGTTGGCGGAAAGAATTCGAATTTGCAGAAAGACTTTCTTGGCACTACAACTAATTCAATATCGAAATGGATTTCAATGGCTTGAGGTTAGAGTATGGAATTGAGGGAAAATAGAACTAAATTTCTTGGAAGGATAGGATGGAGGTAGTACTCGAAGAAAATGGCTTGAAGGAATTCATTGAAAAAGATGGTCCTAAGCCAGATGCTGCAAATCTTGATGCATAGCGAAAGAAAGTGGCAAAGGCGAGGAGGATGATGTTGGAGGGAGTACGAGACCAAATTATCTCAAGCCTCCATGGGAAATCCACACCATATGCTACGTGGAAGGCTTTGACGGATCTATTCCAAAGCATCAATGACCATAGGAAATTGGCGCTCAAAGATAAACTTAGGAAGATCAAGATGGAAAAGAATGACACTATTCCGGTATACTTAACAAAGTTTGTCCAATGTTGAGATGAACTTGGGAGTGTAGGAATAAGTGTTGTTGATCATGATTTGGTGAGTTTGGCTCTCTTGGGACTTCCTAAGAGGAAGCACAGTTATGAAGACTTTGTCAACGAACATGAAAAATTTCGGGATTGGGAACGACTATGGTCGGATCTGGTGCAAGAGGAGTTTAGGTGGAACACTAGAGATGGATATTCATCAAAGAATGATGATGAAGAGGATTGTGATTTTGATGCCAAAGTGAAGAAGGGGAAGGGGAATAAATTCCATTCTAAATCTAAGGCCAGTGAAGATGGCAAGGAGCACAACATGTCTAAAGTGAAGTGTTTTCATTGTCACGAGCATGGACATATTGCCACAAATTTTCCACAAAAGAAGAAGAAAAAGATGGCTACTGGAGCTGAAGCTGGTGAGGCTCTTGCCTCACAATTTGAGCTTGAATTCTCATTGATTGCATGCATGGTGTTAAGTGCATTGGGATTGGGGTGGTACTTGGATAGTGGTGCTTCCTTTCACATGATGGGAGATAAGAAATTTTTCAGTGACTTGGAGGAGAAAGATATCCAGATGAATATTGAGTTGGTCGACGATGGACGATACAGTGCGACTAGAATTGGTACCATTACCTTTCAGAGGGCGTCAGGTAGCTCTTTAATTTAAAATATGTAATGCATGTACCAGTTTTGAAGAAAAAATTTAGTCTTAGTCGCAATGTTAGAGGATAGAGGCTATGATGTTGGCTTTAGTGAAGGAAAATTTTCCTGTGCACAAAGCAACAGAGCAGGCCAAGAAGGTTGGGATTCAAGTTAAGAATATCTATAGACTTGATGTAGATGGGATTTATACAGAGATTCCTACTATTGGGATGTGTGAGAAATCCATGTAATTGAACCTTGAGAGGGAGCTGGATTTGCATGCAGGTAAGAGTGAACCTTAGGATTGTTGGAAATACTGGAGGGGGGGGGGTGAATCAATATTCCTTTAAATTAGAGCATTAGTTAATCTTCAATTATTATCAGTGTTTGTACAATGATAGCAGCAAACAAGAGGAACACAAATACACACAGTTTTTATGGTGGAAATCCACTTCGGGACAAAAACCACCTAATGCTTTTCTAATAATTCTTTAATATTCAACTCCAATTGAAAATAAAGCTCCAACTTCCTAGAATCTAGAAAAAAATTCTTCTCCAGCTCCCACTGGATGGATGCTCCAACGCTCGAGATTGTTCATTAGTCAACTAAACAGATGCCCCAACACCCAATGAGCTACAACTCACCCTAGAACCACCCTAGCACCCTATAGAAGAATAAAAGAAGAATGGACTCCCGTACCAGGGAAAATGGTCCACTTTACAATGATATAGAATGATGTAGAAGAAGAAGATATACTAGAACATAACCCCAAATTTAACACAACCACCTAATGATGATCCTAGACCTCCCAACACTGCCTCTTCAACCCTTGGCAGATAGACACTAGTACAATTTTTACAATAATGTATTTATAATGACTTAGTACAATGATACCTTTACAATGATTGTATGCAATGCTACCCATTTGAAGACTTCATATGATGAACTTCTTGCTGCTGTTATTCAACTTGGTTGCTGCTCTTGTCATGCTACCTTCTGCTGTACCTTGCTTTTCTTTACTGCCATAGAAAGTATAGTCCTTTTCAACCCTTGACAACACATGATCCAGCTTTTTCTTGCTTTCTAGGAGCTCGATATTGAATCTGGTGTATCTCTATTATTTCAGATCCTAAATATCTAACTTTCAATCTTGTAGTATTCCTTTGAGTCTTCTTTCCAATGCCATAGGTTTGACCCAATTTTGATTCTTCAAGAGAGAGTTATACCCAATCTCTCACAATGCCCTAACTATGGACTATTTCATCAGAGCACACTTGTACGGCGTGACACGTGTCACTGTTGCTTCATTTGGCTCTGAAATTGATTGAGAGAAAACTACAGACTGTGCACTATCTTTTTTTTTTTTTTTTATGGAATTTCAATCCGATACTCAGAGAGAGAGTTATGACGATTTTACCAAGGTCACTTATTTGAGATGAATTTCAGGAGCTTGGAAAAACCCTGACTTCCACAGATCATATCTCCAAAAATATTTCGCACCTTGATTTGAAATTTTTACAGCATCTTCCTCAGGATTTTGGCTTCGACTCATTAATATTTCAGCTTTTGAACCTTCGTAGAAAAAACGTTAGAGTGAAAATTCCACGATGACTTGTTTCAGATGGCCGAATCCCTTTCCTAAGGAGGAAATGAAGATCACAATTTATATAACTGATTGAGTTGAGAGGGGCTTCAACAAGTGAACATGGGAGGGATTTTAGGAGCTTAAACAATATTAATTATGAATTTTAAATGACCTATTCCCCAACCCCATGGGGTTTTAGCCCACTAACTGGGGGTACAAACTTCAAACATGAATATCTCTCAAACCATGAAGAATTACATGGCATACCATATATCAACGGAAACATCTCGACAAGTAGAAAACATCAAAAGAATTATTGACCCAGAATATATTAATTTGGTAGGTCAAAATTCCCATGCAATATTGGGTTAGCCCCTGGTGCTGCTTGGGTTGACATCAATGACAACCGCTGATCAACAATCTCCCCTTTGGCATTAATGGCAAGTACTCACGCGATCATCATGACACCTCTTCCTACAACATTATCTCCCCCTTTGACATCAATGGCAAAGGGTAACTCCCCCTGAGAAACAACCATCCTGCGGACCTATACACACTTCCACTCCCCCTGATACACAACCGTCCTGCAGACCTGTAATCTACTTCCACTCCCCCTTTATATTCTGAAAAAGGAAATTCTAATGAGAAGTAATTGGGAGAATCCCAAGCGTCCAACAAAGATATTCCAATGCTGGCGAATATTTAATATGTGATTCTTTTGGTGCTTCTTGGAATCTTGTTACTTGTCCAACTGCTTGCATAATATCTGGTCGGGAGGCTGTTACATATAGAAGATTACTAATCATAGATCTGTACAAAATTTGATCCACATCCTCTTGATGGTGATCTATCTGTTAATTTGAAAAACTGTTACCATTGGGAATTACATTAGGGTTTGCATCTTCATTTCAAATTTATTAAAGCCATTTCCTTGATGTACTTTGCTTGACATATAAATATTCCTTTCTCTTGTTGAGATATTTGAAGCCCTAAGAAGTATGTCAGCTCACCAAGTAAAGACATCTCGAAATCACTTTGCACCTTTGTAGCAAACTTCTTACTTAGTCGATCATCATTGCTACCAATTATTGTATCATCCTCTTTAGCTATTAGACATGCTTTGGTTGCTTCATCTAGAACATATATATTGTTTGGAGCTCGACTTGTTGTAGCCACAATTTCACCATACACACATTTCCTGATTTCACATTTCGTGGAGTTGAATAGTATTGTGTGTCCTTGATCGCACATTTAATGCTCTTGAGAGTTGTGGTTATGTTGTTCAATAGAACATTCTTGGCTAGAGCATCTTGCTTGAGAGTAATGAAACACGATCCTGTAAAATTTGAGAGATCCATCATTTCCAAGAGGACACGTTCCTTCTTTCCTTCCCTCTTTAGAGATAAAAAATATTCTATCTCAGGTCATATGCGTTGAAACCACTAATATTTACCACTTGCACATCTTTGTTCTTTTGGAGCCTTGGCGAGAACACAATTATCCATTCTTCTTCTTCATATTGGTCGTTTTGTGGCTTGAGGAGATTCTTTGGAAGATTGCAGTCTGGTCACAGATGTGTCCAAAGTTTAGGCATTTGTAACATTCAAATACTATTTCTTAATGTTCCAAATATTGATGTTTCGCTGAGCCCCAGGAGGTTCATATTTGACAGATCTCCCTGAATTGTATTCGTTCCTAGGGTACGTGCAACATTCTATAGCTTTATGACCAAATTTTCCACATGAATAACAGTAGCCATAAAAAATATGTTGGTACCTGGATGGAAATTTTCATCGAGGAATTGTCTTCCAAGGCTGTTCTTGTGAATCTTGTCCAGTGAAGTCTACATGCATGTCAGATCTCATAGGTTCATTGTATTTTGTTGTAGAAGGTCCTGCTTCTTCTTCTTTGTAACCGATGCCAGTTCTGTCGTTGTAAGATTGTTGATTGTTGATGAGTTCTTCCAATGCCCTTGAGCTGTTGGCATAGTTTTGGATAGTTTTTCCTTTCTTCACTTCCTCACACAACGAGACTACTTCGGCTTCTAATTATTCCCTTTCTTGGTTGCTTTCTTCCAACTTCTTTTGAAGTGACTCTTCAATGCATTTGTGTTCTTCAACTTCAATTTTGAGACCTTGAACTTGTTCTTCAAGAGTATTGGAATGGATCTTCTCTGCCTTGAGATCTTTTATAAGCTTGATTGCTTTCTCATAAAATTCTTCTATGGTCCATCCTTCTTCTTCATTTTTTGATACCTCTTGTTTATTGTGATTGGGTTTATTGTGCTTGGCCATAAACAATACTCTCTCATTGGCTTCTTCTTTGCTGTCATTGTCTTCATTGGATGATGAGCTATCTTCTTTAAAGAGAAAGTTCCTTTTGGATCCTTGCTTGTTGAATTTCTTAAAGCCTTTCTTTCCTTTTGAGTTGCCATTACTTCTGTTTGGACAGTTTGCTGCAAAATTCCCAACCTCATTACAGCTGAAACATATCAATGGAAGTTTTTTGAATTGTCCTTTACCAATTTTTAGTTTTCTCATGAAGTAAGCATATTCTTCATTTGAAAGACCTTCTTCATCATCTCCCTTTTCTTCACACTTGCAGGTGCATGTATTTTCAATTGAAGGTTGTTTATCCTTATTGGTTTTCTTAGATGAAACAAACGTAGTTTCTAGATGTGAAGTACCCTCTTCTTCATCAAGTCTCATTTCATATGCTATGAGAACTCTATGTAATTCCTCTTTGCTGAGTTTGTCCAGATTTTCACTGTATTCTAAGACCGATACCTTTGGGTTGAATCTCCCTGGTAACGTTCTAAGAATCTTCCGTACAATAGTCTTCTCGTCAACTGGATCTCCCAATCCTTCCAGAGTACTGGTTATTTCATCAACGTATTGGAAGTATGCAACGATGTTGCAATATTCTTTCATTCTGAGTTGCTCAAATTTTTCTCTATAGATTTGAAGCTTTGCTTCTTTGACATTTGAGTCACCTGCATATATATTCTCAAGCTTGTCCCATACATTTTTGGCAGTTTTACAACCCAACACCTTATGATAAGAAGATTCAATAAGTCCATTGATAATAATATTCTTTGCTTTTGCATCATTTACCAAATTCTTGTTACCTTGTTCATCCGTAGTTGATGTAAATCCATTTTGAACAGTGTCCCATACTTCGTAACCTTGCGCTGAGAGATAGACCTCCATTCTTCCTTTCCAGAGTGCATAATTATTTTCATTGAATAGAGGTACACCATTCTTGGTATGCTCCATGACCTCCTTCCAGCTGTTAAATTGCTATTGAAGGAACCAAGCTCTGATACCAATTGTTGGAAATACTGAGAGGGGGGGGGGGGGGTGAATCAATATTTCTTTCAATTAGAGCATTAGTTAATCTTCAATTATTATCAGTGTTTGTACAATGATAGCAGCAAACAAGAGGAACACAAATGCACACAGTTTTTAAGGTGGAAACCCACTCCGGGACAAAAACCACCTAATGCTTTTCTAATAATTCTTTTCAACTCCAATTGAAAATAAAGCTCAAAATTCCTAGAATCTAGAAAATCATTCTTCTCCAGCTCCCACTTACTCCGATGCTCCAACACAGGGATTCTTGGGTAGTCAGCGAAGATTCCCTAACACCAGATGAGCTACAGCTCAAAGCTAGCACCACCCTACCACCCTATAGAAGAATAAAAGAAGAATGGACTCCCGTACCAGGGAAAATGGTCCACTTTACAATTATATAGAATGAAGTAGAAGAAGAATATATACTAGACCATAACCCCAACTTTGATACAACCACCTAATGATGATCCTAGACCTCCCAACACTGCCTCTTCAACCCTTGGCAGATAGACACTAGTACAATTTGTACAATAATGTATTTACAATGATTAAGTACAATGATACCTTTACAATGATTGTATGCAGTGCTACCCACTTGAAGACTTCATATGATGAACTTCTTGCTGCTATTATGCACCTTGGTTGTTGCTCTTGTCATGCTACCTTTTGCTGCACCTTTCTTTGCTTTGCTACCATAGAAAGTCTGGTCCTTTGCAACCCTTGACAACACATGAACTAGCTTTTTCTTGCCTTCTAGGAGCTCGATATTGAATTTGGTGTATCTATGTTATTTCAGATCCTAAACATCTAATTTTTAGTCCTGTAGTAGTCCTTTGATTTGTCTTTCCAATGCAATAGGTCTGACCCAATTTTGATTCTTCAAGAGAAAGTTGTACCCAATCTCTTACAATGCCCTAATTATAAACTGTTTCAGCAGAGCGTAATTGTACGGTGTGCCACGTGTCATTTTTTCTTCATTTGGCTCTAGAATTGATAGAGAAAAAATTGTAGACTATGAAATATCTGCCACTTTTTACGGAATTTCAATCCGATACTCAGAGAGAGAGAGTTATGACGATTTTACCAAGGTCACTTCTTTGAGATGAATTTCAGGAGCCTGCAAATACCCTAACTTCCACAGATCATATCTCCAAAAATGTTGTGCATCCCGATCTAAAATTTTTACAGAAGCTGCCTCAAGATTTTGGCTTCGCCTCATAAAAATTTCAGCTTCTGAACCTTCGTAGAAAAAATTTAGAGTGAAAATTCCACGATGACCTGTTTCAAATGGCCGAATCCCTTGCCTAAGGAGGAAATGAAGATCACAATTTATATAAATGCTTAATTTGAGAGGGGCTTCAACAAGTGAACGTGGGAGGGATTTTAGGAGCTTAGAAAATATTAATTATGACTTTTCAATGACCCATGCCCCAACCCCATGGGGTTTTATCCCACTAACTGGGGGTACAAACTTCAAACATGAATATCTCTCAAACCGTGAAGAATTACATGGGGTGACATATATCAACGGAAACATCTCGACAAGTAGAAACCATCAAAATAGTTATTGACCCAGAATATATTAATTTGGTAGGTCAAAATTCCCATGAAATATTGGGTTAGCCCCTGGTGCTGCTTGGGTTGACATCAATGACAAACGCTGATCAAAAAGGATGTGGAGCAGCCACAAGAAGAGGATCATGGAGTGGGATCAACCACTCATGCAGAGAAATTTCGATCTAGATGGGAAGAGGGAGTGTATGCAATTATACCACCAGGTGAGAGGTGGGGAAATGTTGTGGCTTATTTGAAATATCCTTTATTTTTATTTTTCAAGAATACAAAAAAATAGAAAATTATGAAAATATATGTTAATGTATAAAGTTCCATATACTTTAGCATAAAAGATGTCATATTTGTTATATTAAAGTCTAAGGTTAATACTTTAAACTTTAGTGAAAACGGGTCCCAGTACACAGCTAAACAACGAGCAGTTTATGAAGTGGGATCTGATGATTTATTAGCCAAAGAATAGAAGTGTCAACCAACGGGCACATTAAGCACGCAGGTTAACAAGAAGGGTGCCTCCGCAGTTGAACCGGTTGACTGCGGGACTGATCCAGATCAACGGTCGAGATTCACTATAGGGACATGAACCCGACGAGCTCTCCGTACCTCAAGACCTCCCATAGTGACATGAGAAGCCAGTTGGTGACAACTATTGTCCACGCCAGGGTACTTTTAACGGTCTTTTGGCGCGTCTTTTCAACATTTAAGTCTTAAGCCCATGCCACCTATTTAAGAGGGATTCTCATTTTTGTAAGGTCATTAATTTTAGTTTGTATCTGAAGTTTTGTCTGCGCTGTGTTTTTCCTTACTTTCTCCCACCTTGTCGATTGTATGTCACCCCAAGTTGAATTATGGCCAAGCATCCATCCCTTTCGGGTTCTTCTAGTCATATTCCTCTCATGGATACTGAGAGGGATATTCAAGACATAGTCTGCTCCTTAAACCATATTCAGTTCTATCAACAAGTCTGCTTAGACGATAAAGCTTCTCCAATTTACACCGCCATGGTTAAAACTGGTGTATTGTCTACATGCATTCCAAGAGCGCACCTTTTTCCCGAATTTGTGTATTGGCTAGTGTCTGTCATGTACCCAGGAAAGTGTTTTGTAATTAGTTCTCAAGGAGAAAATGTTCTGCAAGTCTCAGCCCAATTAATTCTTCAAGCTCTGTATTACCCTTAGTCAGAGTCGTATGCCAATTCATTGATGATTCATTGATAGCACAGTATGATAGTATTCAGGTCAAGAGTTCAACCAATTCATCTTTTTCCTGAAGCCAGATACAAATCAGTTTTCACCTAACAATAAAGAATTCTCCATGGAGGTTTTTGATGTAGAAGTCAGACCGATAATGAGGTGCATTTAAAAGATATTGGGAAAATACGAGGACAACACAGTAGACAAATCGGTTCTGGGAATGTTCGCCTTGATGATGAATCCAGGGGTAGTGCTGGATATCCCCTCTTATTGGCAGCAAACTGTCAATTCTCAGCTCATGAGCCTATCATTGACGAGTTCATTCAAGTTTCCCTCTGTTGTTATTTATCTATTTTATATCAAAATGTAGAAGAATTCATGCATCTGGGGTTAAATATTATGGATATGAATAAGAAAATATAGTCAGTGGTATTTTTGACAGACATAGTAAGGAAAGAATAGAATGAGGAGGGTTTGTTTTAATTTGCAAGTCATTTTGTGTCTACTGCATATAGAATTTTGAATGGAATCTCTCCCTCATTCTTCCTGCCAAGGGCTCAGGAGTTCTTACAGTTAGGGACAAATTGTAAGTTTGGTGATTGATATGTCTTTGAAGATTATTCTGAAATTAGGGTCTATGGAGTTGGTGTAGAACCTTATAGGCTTCCTGTATTTATGCCTATGAGATTATTTTCTTTGGAGTTCATTAGGCAATGTTTAAATGTTGACCAAATACATTTTGTACCTATGAAGAAAGGTCATATGTTTAAGTTGCCAATGACTGTTGGTCCTTTTATAGTCAATATGAGACATGCATATGATGAAGCCACTAGGATGTTAGATGAAATGCATTTGCTGTTAGGAGAAAAGTGGGCTTATGACCCTCATAGTGTGATTTCTAACAGGAGAATTGAAAATGGGTATTCAACATTCATTCATGAAAGCATACCTGATATAGAAAATATGGCAAATAAGGGTTTTGCAGGTTCTGTGAGCTCAAATATACAAACTCCTGTCATATCTGAGAAGTCAAATAATAGAGGTAAAGAAGCAGTGATTGATTCAGAAGATGAAGAACATAGAACTAAAAAGAGGACAAAGCTCAGTGAAGACTCAGTAGATGTTCAACCTAGTTTCTCACTACAATTGGGAGAGGAGAAAAATGTCCCAACTCACCAAGAGGACATGAAAACATTCAGGAACAAGTGCCATTAATTAAACAAGTGTTTGCATAGATTGTAGAAATAAATAAAAAAAAGTGAAGGCAAGCATGGAGGCTCAAGCTGAGCTTCAAATAACCCCAGAACAAACAAGATTGCTGACTGCAATGGATCTCGAAAAGAATCAATTTAAGATTTCTCTTTCACATCCTTCTGATATGTCTATAGGTTAATCGAATAATTTTAATACTGTGAATCTAACTGTAGATGTAAAGAAAATTCCATTTCTTGACAAAGTAAATCTACATATGCAAACATGGCAACTGATTGTGAATGAATTAACTAAAACCAATGCAATGGCACTCAAGGCTGAAAACATGCTTGGAAAAGTGATCAAGCATTTAAAGCTAGAGAAAACCAATTCCAGGCTTTAACAATCCAAAATGAAGAACTCAAAAATATTATTGTAAAGATTGGGGTAGATCCAAATGACAGGTCTATTGTACAGAAGCTACTGCAGAGTGTCGAATCAAAAATCTCTATGCTGAAGAAAAAGTTGAAGTTGCCTACAGGAGAGCACTCTATGGCTGCAGAGGTTGTAGAAGTAGAAAATGAGAAAGAGAAACTTCTTGAGCAGCTCTTGCAAAAGGAAGAAGAAATCACCAAATTGAAACAAACTACATTGTCATTGCAAAATCACATTGAATCTCATACTTGTACTTTCATTTTACCATCTGGTAATGAAGACCCAGTAGCACAAATATCCCAATTGAACACTGAATTGAAAATGGTAGAGAGAGATCGAAAAATGGCATAAGATGATTTGGAGACAGCAACAAAGGTAATATAAGCCAAAGAGGGGGAAGTCAGTAAGTACAGATCAGATTGCCAAATTGTTGATGCTGAGATTAAAATTCTGAAGGAAAAATTGAAGGGAAATATATCCCTAATACAGGCTAAGGACATCATTTGGAATGATATCATTGAAGAAATGAAAGAAATTTGGGGTTTTCTGACCGTTGTAGCAAAAGAAAGAAGTATCATCAGATATTTTGAGGAACAGGTTATGGTAGATAATCAAAAGACAATTAACAGAGTTGTTTGGGCAAGAAAATTCATTGATTACATTGATTCCAAAACTGATCATAAGTTGGAAGAAAATGAAATTAAGGAAAATATTTTATATGCTGTGGAAATTAATAAGATGGTTGCTAAAAATGATTGCAGGAAGTCCGCAGAGAAGAAGTTGATAGAGCTCAAGGAAGTAGTGAAAGAATTTGATAGTTTATTTGACAAAAGAGCTAGGGCAGGTTTGCCATCATGCTGGGGCCTTGGAGGTAGTATTTTACCATGGGATTCTTATGAACCATTACTGGTGTTGGAAAAAATCAAGGTGGACAACACTCATGAAAAGACTTATATTCTTAAAGGAGAAACAATGATCGATTTCCTTCAAAGGCACTTTCAGCTGTTATGGTTAGTGAAGAATTTATTTATAGAGAAGCCATCATTCAATAGAATCATTGCCTTTAGATTGGAATATCACAAGCTGGTTCATTCACCTAAGACAAACATTGAGGTATGGAAGAGATGCAGAGCCTAGATGACAGATCTACCAAAGGATCCCTCGAATTCAAAGAAAGATAAACCAGCTAGTAAAGGAAATGCAACAACAACATCATCAGTTCACATTCAACAAATAGATTAGGATTTAATTTTTATGTTATGTTTCTCTTTTAAAGAGAATGTAATTGTAATAAGACATTTTAATGACATGTAATAGGTATTTTATGAAGTCCTAAATAGTTGAATCAATTAGGATTAGTTCTAGCAGTTACAAATTGCTTTCTATTGTATTTAAAGAGGAAGACAAGAAAGAAAAAGGTTCCAGGTTTTGGACCTTCAGACTGCAAACTTTGTACTCAGTTTTCAAATGATTAATGAATGAAAAGCAAGATTTTGGCATTTGCTGATATTGATATGTTTTCCAGTTTACATTGTGTATTTTCTGTTCTTGAATAAAATGAAGTAATGAAGCTGCAAGTCTCTTTTTACATATGTGAACAAGAGTTAAAATCCTTAATGGGTGCTCCTTCATGTTAACTAATCTTCTGTCATAAATTCTTCTGAAGTTTAAAGAGATATATATTGTTTACGAGCATATCAATTTGGGCCTCCTTCCTTCATATTCTTCTCATCATTCCATTTAATATCAACAGATAATGTCATTGCAAAGCATTTATTGCATTTTATTCTTGAGGGTTTGATAAAATTATATTTGAAGGTGTTTAAGAAAAGACCCTTGATATTATAATTATGTGACATACATGTATAAATGTCTTAAGCATTGATTCCTTAGTACAACTAAGGGATTGTCTCTTAAGTTACAACATTTTTTGGCGCCATTTCTAGGGACGAAGAAACGAAGTTCTTTCCCTAGGTTTTAATTCATATTTCCTTTGTTTTTTCAGTGAGGAGGAAATACCAAGCTGTATTTCTATTTCATAATTCTGGTGTATAAAAGGCCACATACGAGGTCAGACACTTCGCAAGAGAAAGCACCAATTTTTTCAGGCCCTGAGAAATTGGTTTCTAAAAAAGTTCAGAAACCAAAGAGGTTTTCTACACCAGATGCTACACTGCTTGCACTTGGCAACAGTTCACATAGTCCCTCATCTAAGGATATTTCCAAGAAAGTAATTTTCTCTGAACAAGAATCCTTTTCCACACCAATTCATTTTCAGGAACCAAGGTTAGAAGAACAATCTGTTGAGTCTGTTTCATTTATATTTACATAATCTCAACTAAATAAAGTTTTCAGTTCTTCTGCTATTGTTTATCAACCCCTTCCTATATCAGTTGTTTCACCCCATCCATCCACATCTACAAGTAGTATACAAGCCCCACCTACTCAAGGAGCATTTAACCAAGGTATAAACATGGCAGTCCCTGTTCCTGCTTTCTTGATGAATAGATATGTACCATTAAATCTTCCACAACCTATGAATGCAATGCCCCAAGAATACCTCAAGTTACTTCCTAGGTTTACTGGTGAAGATGAAGTAACTGCAGAACAACACTTGCCATTGTTTTGCACTTTTGCTGAAAATTTAAATGTTGAACATCTTGATGTAGTAATGATATTTTTTGTACAGTCCCTGACTGGAGAGGCAAGAAAATGGTTTAAAGGATTGCCGAATGCCTCAATCAATAATTGGGACGAATTAGAAACACAATTCATCCGAAGATGGGGTGAAAAGAGAGATCATGGTTATTCATTGAAAAAATTTAATGCTATCAAGAAAAAATCAGATGAAAGCATGACTGATTTCATTAAAAGATTCAATAAACTGTATAATAGTTTTCCCGCAAAAATGAAGCCTTCCCCTGTTGGAGCAAGATTAGTTTTTGCTAGGGATTTTGTATCAGATTTTAGTTTCACTTGGAGAGAGAGAATATCTACTACTCTTGAACAAATTCATACTGATGCTTTGGAGATTGAGGAAAATACGACTGCTGCTGGAAAAAAAAAAAAAAAGAGCTCAGCAAAAGATAAAGGTAAGGCCAAAGAAGAATCACCACAGGATCAGAGGATTGATGATATGACAAAGGTTATCAAGAACTTGTCAAATAAACTAGTGAAAATGGAACTAGATAGTAAGAAACCTATACAACAAAAGAGAGGAGTTTTCAATCCACAATTCAAAAAGAAAACCTTGCAGATTTTGCAGAGGGAAAGGAGAGATCAGGATCAAGTTCAAGCACCTCTATATATAGAAGCATCACCTTCACAATCTGCTGAGGATGATTATAAAGAAGTTGAAGATCAGATATCTACCATTTATATGGAAGATAATGAGGAAGAAGAGGAAGAAGAAGAATGCATAGAAGCTGATGTGTCATTTGATTAGGAAGAAATGGATGAGTATTGTAAGAAATTCACAGATTTTATGCAAGCAGAGCTGCATAAGAAGTATGACTTAAGATAAAAAAAAAGAGATTAAGAACTCAGGATGATGAGGAAAAAGATCCAGAATTACTCCCTTCTCCAATGACGACTCCACAATCAAATAACTCAGTAAAACAATCAGAAAAGGGTAAAAAACCTATGAATTTAGTGAGTGGAAATTAAAAACAACAGACTGAGGCTTCCCAAAACAAGTTTATTGATTCTAATATTTTGGAGAAGATTGTTTCTGTACCTAAGCAGAATGCTAATCCTAACAGAAATCAAGAAGAACCCGAGAAGATTACTAAACAAAATCAAACCTTCAGTCTATCCAAAGAATTAGAAAAGATAAAAATTCAAGTACCCCTTCTTGAGTTAGCTGTTATTGCCTAAATCTACCTCAGGCTGAAAGAAGGCAGATTCTAGGGTAACATCAAACCACACTCAGTCTGGTAGCTAGCCCTACCAAATCAGGAGAGGGCTCTCTCCGGGTCGATCTCAGCAAAAATAATCAATAGAGCTTGAGATGACTTGAAATAAAGCTGATTTTAGGCTAGGTATATAGATGAAAATATTTGATTTTGATTTTGAGGGTTTTTTTGGATCAAAGGGAAAGGCAGATTTTGGGTTCGGGGATGAGGCCTAGTTTTTGCAGAGTTCTGAATGGGGAAAGGAAGACAATTGTTTTGATGATTTGGATTGAGTGAATGGATAGTTCAGAGCTGAAAAGGGCAAGAGGCTTTCTAGAATCCTCTTCAAAGAGATGAAAACATGGAAAATTAAACAAAACTGAAGGCAGAGCAAAGCAATCTAATGAATTCCACCTTTATAACTTGTTTGTTTAATTTAAGAAGAAAGGAGAAGGTAAATGATACACATAAAAATCAGTGAACTTAAAATTACATAGAGAAAAAACACCATCAAAACAAATAGCCACATGGATCCCAAAGAGTGCTGCAAACCCTGGTCTATTCCTTTGCCAAAATTGCAGAGATGAAATGTACAATGAAGTGCCAAGCAATCCCAAGTGTCCCACCATGAAAATTACTGAAGAAATACATGATATAGACAAGCCTAACTCATTCCCATGCCTCTAGGGGTTGAGCTCACCATTCTAGGAGCTATTTCAACCATATATAAACTAAGAACTGAAAAATAGGCAATGAAACAACTTGCCTCTATATGATAGGAAACTGATTCATTCACTTACATTTCACTTTTTGGTGAATGCATCCACTAAGATGAGTAAAAATGTGCCAAAATTACATCATGGTCATGAAATTACATCAAGGTACATCAAATGTTACATGAAAAATTCAAACTAGCCAAAACTAGGCGAAATTCTGAACTGCTGAGTGAAAAATAGGCCAAATTTCCCTATGCGCCGCACCTGAAATCTCTATGCATAGCACAAGTTTGAGGCTGATTTTGAGGGCCTTCCCAAAGTCCAAATTGAGTGAAGGATAGCTCGTTGGAAAGACCTAACTGTCTACTTTCCAACCCAAGTGGAATTTCTGGATTTGGTTTCCATTTTCCCCTCCAACAATCCAATCTCCCAACACTGCTTCTTGTGTGTCCAAAAAGTGGCAGAAAGGTCATTTTTAGGGTGTTTTTGACCCTTTAGGCAACCTAGAACTTGATGAAATCCTTAGGTAATCCATAGGCATGCATAAATTTTGATGAAAAACTAGAAATGCAAAGTTTTCCTCCAGAAGAGTTGCCAATTATAAGCGCACGCCAAGAGGCGCTACGCGTCGGGCAGGAAAATCTGTGTTTAGGCCCAAAATTTCAAAATTGACAAAATTTTTCCCAAATTTCTTGAAATTTGGGTTGAATGCCCACCATCAAGCACTATGCTAGGCAAAAGAAGCTTCGGCCAAAATTTGGAGTCTATCATGCCTTTTACGACGCTTTATTGCCCTCCTTAGCCTTGCCTTTAGGATTTTGATCCTCGCTTTGCAAACATGATTTAGTGCCCAATAGTGGTTCTTCATGTGTCTGAGCATGTTATTTTCCTTTTTTTCCTTCTCCAATATCTTCTCGAGATGAATATTGACCCTTTCAAGCCAAGTCTCTCTATCAGCCTCAATCTCCCGCTCAATGGGTGTCATCTCGGTTGGGCTTCTTCGGGCAGCTTGCCGGTTCTCATGGATGTTTTGCAACTCCATGATTGTTTTCTGGTCTTCTAAATGTTTTTTCTACTACTCCAGGTAGTTTATGATCCATTGGGCTCTCTGCAACTTGACGGTCAAGGTTTCAATCTCCACCTTATGCTCCTGAACGATCTCTCTCAACTTTGAGCTTGGAGAGCTCAAATCCTCATCGATAAGTATGAAATCAGTATCCTGGCCTCCTGAAGGGCCCTCATCCTGCATGGGCCTCTTACCTCTGTCTTGTACCTGTACCTGTGCTATTGATGACGACAACGAGACCCCTTCCACCCCAAGTGGAGATATTACTCGTCGGGCTGCAGCAAACAATAATTTGGTGCCTCTTTGATAAGTGACATATACTGGCACACCGATAGGCTCTGTCTCGTGACCTTCAGGCTGATGTGAAAGTTCACTTGGCTCATGAAAAACCTCTAGAGGAACCTGAGGAACTGTGAAGAAATCACAGGAAATGAAATCCTCCCATGAAATTCCCTGCAATCCAAGCTGATGTACAACCACGATCTTGATGAGTGCATAGTGATAAATACTGTTGTACTGCTACTCGGGAGTTTTCTTCTGCACAAGCATGGTCATCCTCTCGATATTCTGACACATGAAATAGGGAATGTTCATCATCCTCACTCTAGTGAAATGCATCAATAATCTGATGTGGTAGGCATAGAGGCGTGAGAACCGACCCTCACAACTGAAGTATCTGATAATGAGTTTCATCAGAGGCGCATAGGATTCCTTTAGGAACCGGAATGGGAACACTCTGCTGAGCTTCCTCACATAGCTAGGCCTGATGTATGGTTCATAATGCACTCTGTCCACCTGCTGTCTTTTGTTCCATTGTTCACCCACATTTGGTATTCCAGTTGCTTGAGAGATGGTTTCCGGTGTCAAAGTGAAATTTACACCAGCAAGAGTTACCTGACCATCATGCAAATGCAATACAAACAAACGAGCCAACTCCTGATGATGTTGAATCCTAGCAATCATCTCACAATACTGATAGCATGAATGCTCTTGAAAACATGCCATGGCCAGTGGGCAAGCTTGCAATTGAGTCAATGAGGTAGGCTCTTCTCTCACATGTTTGCCACCTTTATGAGGCCTTCTTGGTGCATGAAGCTCAGTGGTAGAATCACTGTCTTGTTCATATGATGTATCAGTGTATGTCTCCATGATACTCAAGGTTAATGCAAGGTGTGTGTTGGCTTGAATGAGATGAAGAATGAGATTTTGGTGCTTTGTTTCAACTGCCAAATGTGTGTCAAAGGGGAGGGACTGTGGGAAAAATAGGACAGTGGGAACACTGAAGTCTTGTCAAGTGGTATTTTGCCTTTTGAAAGCTTTTGATTTGACAAAATTAGGAATAAGGGACAACCACTGAATTTTTCCATTGAATTTTTGGGATTCTTGGGGTTTTGGGAATTTTTACAAATGAAATGGGAAGGGGAAAATGATGGGAAATGACTTAGGATATAAGGGAATAGGGGAGGACTTTAATGGTAATATTACAGTGATGGGAAAGGAACCACAGGTGGAGAATGGAGTTGGAGTACTTGGCACCACAATCACTTTAAAACACCAATTATAAAACCCTAAGGGAACAATTTTTAACAAGAGAATAGGTTTTAAAATTTTGGCATTCAAACTCTCTTATTTAACCCAATCAACACCAAATGGAAATTTCAAAATCTCATGAACTTACTTGGAACAAGGGAGGCAAAAACGTTTTGAAATTTGAGAGAGATGGCATGAATTTTTATGCTTTGGCCCTGTGCGCCACGTGCACAACCCAGTGCACCGTGCTTGTTGTGTGCGCCGCACCAATTCAAATTTGCACGGTGAAAAATGGCCCTATGCGCCACGACCGTTGTGTGCGCCGCGCAGGTTTCCCAGTGCGCCGCGACTGTGAGCTTCACCACAATTCCGACCTTCCAAAGACTGTTTCACTCCTCCACGGTTTGACTCGGCTCTTTGATAACTTTGTTTGCAAATGGATTGTTGAATGTGAAAATATCTTATATATACAAAGGATTTTGATTTTTCATTTGGAAAACCCACTTTTTTAATGTTGCAGACTTTGGCACTTTCACATAAACTCTATTTTTGCTTCCACTTTGATTTTTTAGCTAAATGATGAATCTCTTTTCTGTTCTTTGCAGGGAAAGCTGGCATGGGATTTGGCAAAGGTGACCAGGGCTGCGCCTGAAGAACTTCACAACTGAAAAACTTTTGAAATTTACATTACACTTATTACAAAAGGATAAAATAGACAATTTTTCTTCAAAACAGAGTTTTGAAGAAGAATCATTATCAAGCATTATGACGATGAAATTTTTGCAATGAAAACTTATTTCGAGCCTCCCTCATGTGCCTGCTAACATTATTAGTCATTTTTAAAACTAAATTAACGAAACCCTAGACCTAATGAGACTGAAACCCTAAAAAGAATCTTTGTTTGACCAAGGGAACAAACATGACTGTAAATGATTTAAAATGATTTCGATGAACAGACACGAACTAGCAGGTACATGAAATGAGGGATATGAGAGAAAAGACCCCTACCGTTAGATGACCCATGCTCCTAATGGAATGCAGCTGACTGAACTGAATGAGACACCTAAAATGAAATGCAACAAAAGAGATTTTGATCTTTGACGGAGGGATGAAGATACCGAATCTAACATTGGCTCCAATGGGGATGGTAGCTCCTTGGGGATGGTAGCTCCTCTGGGGAAGTAGGCAGTGCCTTCGTCCATTGGGATATGAAGTCAATAACTTCGACAAACCAAAACAAGACTCTTGACTCATTTTATTTACTGAAAATTGACTCAAACTGAGTCAATTTCGAAACCTAAATGAATGAAAGACCTGACTCAATAAATCAAACAAAAACTGAAATCAATCTTCAGATTTATAGCCTTCACCTCGGGCCCCAAACTGAATGAATGATGACAGTACACACTTGCTCTGAAACTATGTTGAAACTGACTAAAACAAAAATGACTCAAGACCCACTTAACTGAAATTAGTACTTACAAAGATTTTTTAATGGCAGCAGTCCATCGAGATTTAAAATCATGATGACAACCAACTGCCTACTGATGAAATATATACAATCATGTGTAGCGAGCCTTCCAATGTAACCAATCCAGCAGATGGATACATACCAAAATTCTGCTCTCACTTTTCTCGAGCAGGTAGAACGATGTACATGTAGGCAACTCACAATAACCACTGAAACCAAGGCTTATGATAACGAACCAGGCAACATTTATCTTTTCTGATGCTTGCAAAATAATGTCGAAGGGATCTTGAAAATCCTGAAGCACTAGTTGTTCTTGAGATCCAGCAACAAAAATACAAGTACTCCCTTCATTCTGATCTGAAAGAACAATTGATTGTCGAGTGACAGGAAGGCACAGAGAAGTATAAGCTTTTGCCATCTGAGTTAGCTGTAAGTTCCTTGACCATGAGAAATTTTGGCATATTGTCTCTCTCAAACTCATATTCCTCAACTTCATGGTCTAGGCCATTCTTAAACAGAAAACAATCTTCAATATTATCAAACATGACAGCCTTATCATTTTCATGAAAGAAAATATTATCTATTTGCTGATCTATAAAGCTAATTACAAGACCGTCATCATTATCAAAAGAGGAAGAAGTTTCACCAACACTTTCTTGACCATGTGTGCACTGAAAATCTGCTTTAGCTTGGGCTGTAACATGACCTTTCAGGAGTGGATCTATCTCATCTTCAGAGAGAGGAGATAATAATTTTTGTTTTCTTTTGCTCAAACAATGATTTTCTTCATGAAATAACATTTCAAAACATGAAAAACCTGAATGACAGTCCTTAATTCCCTGATCTTCTGAAATTTGGAAACATTGTTAATCATCTTCATATGACATGGCAATCAAATTATCATTTATCACTGAGTTATTGAAAGAAGATTTTTCACTTACTTGAACAAAGATCTCATCTTGTTTTTCATGAACTGACTGGATTACCTCCTCATGAAGGTTTTGTTCTAATGAAATGAGAATACTTGGATCAATAACTCTGTCTTATTCATTCCAGATGATCTCAACAACAGAGCTCTCCTTCATGGAATTTAGCACAAGGTATTCTTGATCATTACGATCTGAATCTAGATCTGAAATAGCTGACTTGACTTTATCACATTCTGAAATTGAAACTTGAATTTCCTGCATATTGTCTTCTTCTATGGACAGATCTGAAATAAAACCTTCTCTTTCATCCTTTTCCTTGTACTAAGATCTTGATCCTACTGCAAAGTTTCCTGAGCATCTTGATGAGTATCCTCTAAGTTCTCTTTATGCTGTTGAAATGGATTTTCGTACAGAGCCTCCATGATCTCATCATCCATGAAGTCATCATCTTCATAAACTTTTTCAAGATTTTCAATAAAACTATGAACATGGCTACAACAGTTCTGAACTAAAGTTAAGGATGGATAAGATTCTTTATACCTTTCAAAGAACATGGTATGAAAATCCTTTAAACAGTAAATACAAGCAGGCGGCAAACTTTCATACCAAGATCGGGCTTCACCTTCCAGAGTGGCCATGAATATCTTCGTCAAGCAATCTTCAAGAAAATCAACCTTCAACTTGCGAATATGTATGTGAAATCTAACTAGATGTAAAGCAACATCCTTCCTATCATCATCTTTAAACGTAGGCAAATTCCTTTGCCAATCTACCTTAGGAATTTTATTTGGAAAACCTGGAATTTGATCTCGGCTCATGGGAGAATACCTTCGATCCAATGAAACCATTTTGATAACAATGAATTCACCAAGAAATTCCTCAGGCTACTGATTCTTGAAGAGTAGAGTGGCCATAAAAATTCTGAACCTTAGGATTCTTCGAGACTGGAGTCGCCAGGTGAATTATTTCAGCCTTCCAATGTCTGATCGTTGTCCACCATCAACCATCAGATCTAACTTGATACATGTAATGGGGAAATTTTCAAGTCATATGTTACGTTTACAAACTAGACCGGAGATTGATTGAGGCAGCGTTTATCTACTTTCGCTAATGCAGACAAGAGCGTTTCGAAGGCTACCTGGCATAACTTCAGGCTCCGTCTGTAGCTTATAAAACAAATAACACTAACAAGCAAACCTTTTTGTTTCCCCAGTATGGTCGCCACTATGTTATTTCCTAAATCTACCTCAGGCTGAAAGAAGGCAGAGTCTAGGGTAACATCAAACCACGCTTAGTCTGGTAGCTAGCCCTACCAGATCAGGAGAGGGCTCTCTCCGGGTCGATATCAGCAAAAATAATCAATAGAGCTTGAGATGACTTTAAATAAAGCTGATTTTAGGCTAGGTATATAGGTGAAAATATTTGATTTTGATTTTGAGGGTTTTGTTGGATCAAAGGGAAAGGTAGATTTTGGGTTTGGGGATGAGGCCTAGTTTTTGCAGAGTTCTGAATGGGGAAAGGAAGGAAATTGTTTTGATGCTTTGGATTGAGTGAATGGACAGTTCAGAGCTGAAGAGGGCAAGAGGCTTTCTAGAATCCTCTTCAAACAGATGAAAACATGGAAAATTAAACAAAACTGAAGGCAGAGCAAAGCAATCTAATGAATTCCACCTTTATAACTTGTTTGTTTAATTTAAGAAGAAAGGAGAAGGTAAATGATACACATAAACATCAATGAACTTACAATTACATAGAGAAAAAACACCATCAAAACACAGAGCCACATGGATCCCAAAGAGTGCTGCAAACCCTGGTCTATTCCTTTGCCAAAATTGCAGAGATGAAATGTACAATGAAGTGCCAAGCAATCCCAAGTGTCCCACCCTGAAAATGAATGAAGAACTACATGATATAGACAAGCCTAACTCATTCCCATGCCTCTAGGGGTCGAGCTCACCATTCTAGGAGCTGTTTCAACCATATCTAAACTAAGAACTAAAAAATAGGCAATGAAACAACTTGCCTCTATATGATAGGAAACTGATTCATTCAATTACATTTCACTTTTTGGGGAATGCATCCACTAAGATGAGTAAAAATGTGCCAAAATTACATAATGGTCATGAAATTACATCAAGGTACATCAAGAGTTACATGAAAAAGTCAAACTAGCCAAAACTAGGCGAAATTCTGAACTGCTGAGTGAAAAATAGGCCAAATTTCCCTATGCGCCGCGCCTGAAATCTCTATGCGTAGCACAAGTTTGAGGCTGATTGTGAGGGCCTTCCCGAAGTCCAAATTGAGTATAGGATAGCTCGTTGGAAAGCCCTGCCTGTCTACTTTCCAACCCAAGTGGAATTTATGGATTTGGTTGCCATTTGCCCCTCCAAAATCCAATCGCCCAACACTGCTTCCTGTGTGTCCAAAAAGTGGCAGAAAGGTCATTTTTAGGGTGTTTTTGACCCTTTAGGAAACCCAGAACTTGATGAAATCCTTAGGTAATCCATATGCATGCATAAATTTTGATCAAAAATCCAGAAATACAAATTTTTCCTCCAGAAGAGCTGCCAATTATAAGCGCGCGCCAAGAGGTGCTACGCGTCGGGCAGAAAAATCTGTGTTTAGGCCCAAAATTTCAAAATTGACAAAATTTTTCCGCTGAATGCCCACCATCAAGCACTATGCTGGGACAAAGAAGCTTCAGCCAAAATTTGGAGTCTATCATGCCTTTTACGACGCTTTAGTGCCCTCCTTAGCCTTGCCTTCAAGATTTTGATCCTCACTTTGCAAACATGATTTCGTGCCCAATAGTGGTTCTTCATGTGTTTGAGCATGTTATTTCCCTTGTTTTCCTTCTCCAATAGCTTCTCGAGATGACTATTGACCCTCTCAAGCCAAGTCTCTCTATCAGCCTCAATCTCTCGCTCAATGGGTGTCATCTCGGTTGGGCTTCTTCGGGCAGCTTGCTGGTTCTCATGGATGTTTTGCAACTCCATGATTGTTTGCTGGTATTCTAACTATTTTTTACACTGATCCAGGTAGTTTATGATCTATTGGGCTCTCTGCAACTTGACGGTCAAGGTTTCAATCTCCGCCTTCTGCTCCTGAATGATCTCTCTCAACTTTGAGCTTGGAGAGCTCAAATCCTCATCGATAAGTATGAAATCAGTATCCTGGCCTCCTGAAGGGCCCTCATCCTGCATGGGCCTCTTACCTCTGTCCTGTACCTGTACCTATGCTGCTGATGATGGCAACGAGACCCCTTCCACCCCAGGTGAAGATAGTACTCGTCGGGCTGCTGCAAACAATACTCTGGTGCCTCTCTGATAAGTGACATATACTGGCACATCGGTAGGCTCTGTCTCGTGACCTTCAGGCTGATGTGAAAGTTCACTTGGCTCATGAAAAACCTCAGGAGGAACCTGAGGAATTGTGAAGAAATCACGGGAAATGAAATCCTTCCATGAAATGCCCTGCAATCCAAGCTGATCTACAACCACGATCTTGATGAGTGCATAGTGATAAATACTGCTGTACTGCTGCTCGGGAGTTTTCTTCTGCAAAAGCATGGTCATCCTCTCGATATTCCGACACATGAAATAAGGAATGTTCATCATCCTCACTCTAGCGAAATGCATCAATAATCTGATGTGGTAAGCATACAGGCGTGAGAACTGACCCTCACAACTGAAGTATCTGATAATGAGTTTCATCAGAGGCGCATAGGATTCCTTTAGGAACCAGAATGGGAACACTCTGCTGAGCTTCCTCACATAGCTAGGCCTGATGTATGGTTCATAATGCACTCTGTCCACCTACTGTCTTTTGTTCCACTGTTCACCCACATTCGGTATTCCATTTGCTTGCGAGATGGTTTCCAGTGTCAAAGTGAAATTTACACCAACAAGAGTTACCTGACCATCATGAAAATGCAATACAAACAAACGAGCCAACTCCTGATGATGCTGAATCCTAGAAATCATCTCACAATACTAATAGCATGACTGCTCTCGAAAACATGCCATGGCCAGTGGGCAAGCTTGCAATTGAGTCAATGAGGTAGGCTCTTCTCTCACATGTTTTCCACCTTTACGAGGCCTTCTTAGTGCATGAAGCTCAGTGGTAGAATCAATATCTTGTTCATATGATGTATCAGTGTCTGTCTCCATGATACTCAAGGTTAATGCAAGGTGTGTGTTGGCTTGAATGAGATGAAGAATGAGAATTTGGTGCTTTGTTTCAACTGCCAAATGTGTGTCAAAGGGGAGGGACTGTGGGAAAAATAGGACAGTGGGAACACTGAAGTCTTGTCAAGTGGTATTTTTCCTTTTGAAATCTTTTGATTTGACAAACTTAGGAATAAGGGACAGCCACTGAATTTTTCCGCTGAATTTTTGGGATTCTTGGGGTTTTGGGAATTTTTACAAATGAAATGGGAAGGGGAAAATGATGGGAAATGACTTGGGATATAAGGGAATAGGGGAGGACTGTAATGGTAATATTACAGTGATGGGAAAGGAACCACATGTGGAGAATGGAGTTGGAGTACTTGGCACCACAATCACTTTAAAACACCAATTATAAAACCCTAAGGGAACAATTTTTAACAAGAGAATAGGGTTTAAAATTTTGGCATTCAAACTCTCTTATTTAACCTCAATCAACACCAAATGACAATTTCAAAATCTCATGAACTTACTTGGAACAAGGGAGGCAAAAACGTTTTGAAATTTGAGAGAGATGGCATGAATTTTTATGCTTCGGCCCTGTGTGTCACGCGCACAACCCAATGTGTCGCGCCTGTTGTGTGCGCCACACCAATTAAAATTTGCACGGTGAAAAATGGCCCTATGCGCCGTGACCGTTGTGTGCGCCGCGCAGGTTGCCTAATGCGCCGTGACTGTGAACTTCACCACAATTCCGGCCTTCCAAAGACTGTTTCGCTCCTCCACGGTTTGACTCGGCTCTTTGATAACTTTGTTTGCAAATGGATTGTTGAATGTGAAAATATCTTATATATACAAAGGATTTTTATTTTTCATTTGGCAAACCCACTTTTGTAATGTTGTAGACTTTGGCACTTTCACATAAACTCTGTTTTTTATTCCACTTTGATTTTTTAGCTAAATGATGAATCTCTTTTCTGTTCTTTGCAGGGATAGCTGGCATGGGATTTGGCAAAGGTGACCAGGGCTGCGCCTGAAGAACTTCACAACTGAAAAACTTTTGAAAATTACATTACACTTATTACAAAAGGATAAAATAGACAATTTTTCTTCAAAACAGAGTTTTGAAGAAGAATCATTATCAAGCATTATGACGATGAAATTTTTGCAATGAAAACTTATTTCGAGCATCCCTCATGTGCCTGTTGACATTATTAGTCATTTTGAAAACTAAATTAACGAAACCCTAGACCTAATGATACTGAAACCCTAAAAATACTCTTTGTTTGACCAAGGGATCAAACATGAATGTAAATGATTTAAAATGATTTCGATGAATAAACACGAACCAACAGGTACATGACATGAGGGATATGAGAGAAAATACCCCTACCGTTAGATGACCCATGCTCTTAATGGAATGCAGCTGACTGAACTGAATGAGACACCTAAAATGAAATGCAACAAAAGAGATTTTGATCTCTGACGGAGGGATGAAGATAATGACTCTAACATTAGCTAAGACACCTGCTTACAAGAAGGAAATTGCAGAATTTATTAATCTTTCTCAGTTTGTTGATATTGTTGATACTGTGAATTTGCAAGAGGAAAAACTAGTGGTCACTTTTGGTCCACATGTGGAAGAGGTAGATTCTTTTGTTCCCCCATTTTATATATCAATACTTCTTCATGAGTTTATTCTTCATAATTGTATGTTAGATTCTAGTGCGTCACATAATCTCATGCCATTATCTGTAATGAAAGAATTGAATTGAAAAATTACTAAGCCATATAGAGACCTATATTCATTTGATTCGAAAAGGGTGAAGTGTGTTGGGCTTATCAAAGACATGGTGGTATCCCTAACCCAAATTCTAGCCAAGAGTATTATGATGGATGTAGTAGTTGCAAATATTCCAGCCAGATTCGGTATGATTTTGTCCAGATCTTGGGGAGAAAAGCTTGGAGGTGTTTTAAATCTGGACTTTACATATGCTATCATTCTTGTGTTTAATGGGGAAGAAAGAAGGTTATTTAGAGAAACAAGATTTGTTAAAACTACTACAAAGAAAGATACAGGAAATTCACCTATTTATGGTCAAGAGAAGGAAGATATTTCATGTTTTATGCTGCATGAAGATGCAGAATTTTCTAAAGACTCAAAGAAGCATCTCTCTTTAGCAATTGTACATAATGAGCTGGGTTCAAACAGAATTTGGAAGTGTTATTTTGATGGTGCCTATTCAAAGGATGGCACAAGAGATGGATTTTTACTCATATCTCCAGAAGGTAATCTTTTTCCTTTTTCTTTCAAGCTTGAATTTGAATCAACCAATAATCTCGCTGAGTATGAGGCATTAATATTGAGTCTTCAAACTGCTAAATAATTTGGAATTCAATGGATTTCAATTTTTGGTGATTCTGAATTGATTATAAGACAAATTAAAAATTTGTGTCAAACCAAACATCCAAGATTGAGATCATATAAGAATGAAGTATGTGACCTGATTGAGAATTATTTTGAGGCTTTGAATCTTCAATTCATTCCAAGGGAAGAAAACATAATGGCAGATTCATTGGTAGTTGCAGCCAGTACTTTCAAGCCACTTATTAATCCGAAACTGAGATATGAGATTGAGTTGAGGCATAGACCCTTAATCCCTGATAATTTTAAACACTGGTAGGTCTTTGAAGATGATGAGTAGATCAATCATTTTCTAACAATGATTGGAAAATTTGAATATAGTGAAATAGATCAGGAAAGTGAGCAGAATGATCAGAATGAGGACTTGAAAAATCTTAAGCAATCAATAGGTGATTATAAGATAATACAATTGAAAGACAATGTATTACCCAGAGGTTTGGTTCCTATTGAAAGGATTTTTGATGCAAATGATGTAGCACTGGATAAAAATAAGGTATCTCAAGAAGGTGAGATGGACGACTATAATCTAGGAGCTCAGTAGGAGCCCAAAGTTGTTAAGATATTCAAAGGAGTCTCGAAAGATTATAAAGAAAGGTACATTGATATTTTCAAGAAGTATATGGATGTATTTGCATGGTCCTATGATGATTTTAAAACATATGATCTGGATATTATTCAACATAAAATACCATTAAAGGATGGGGTCAATCCTCACAGGTAGAATCTTAGGCAGATTAATCCATTGCTCCTTGCCCCAATTGAAAAGGAAGTGAAGAAATTGTTACAAGAAAAAATCATAGTCCCACTTAGATATTCAGACTGGGTTTCTAATCTGGTTCTTGTGAGGAAAAAGAATGGAGAGATAAGGCTATGTGTTGATTTCAGGAATTTGAACAGAGCTTCTCTAAAAGACAATTATCCTTTGCCAAAGATGGATTATGTTTTACAAAAAGTGACAGGAGCTTATAGATTATCTATGGTTGATGGTTTCTCCGGGTACAATCAAGTAGCTGTTGAAAAGGAAGATCAGAATAAAACAACTTTTACCACATCTTGGGGAACGTTCATGTATGCTAGGATGCCATTTGGTCTCATGAATGCAGGGGCCACTTTTCAAAGGGAAATGGACATAGCATTTGCAGGTGATAAGTTTGTAGTCATATATTTGGATGATGTGACTATTTTTTCAAGTTCTGATCATGAGCACTTGGAGCATTTGAAGAAGGATTTCCTGAAATGAAGAAAGTTTGGGTTGTCACATAATCCCAAGAAACCCCTGTTTGCTTTGGAAGAAGGAAAATTGCTGGGGCATATAGTTTCAAATCAGGGTGTGAAAATTGATCCAGTAAGAGTTGAAGCCATACAGACAATTCCTTTGCCTAGAAGTAAAAAGGATATTTAGAGGTTTCTAGGAAAAATTAATTTCCTGAGAATATTTGTCCCAAATTATGCTAAAATTGTCAAGAACATAACAGATATGCTGAAGAAAAATGCTGAAGTAAAATGGGACAAAGAGGTAAGAGAATCCTTTTCCAGGATTAAGGAAGCTCTTCAAGAAGCTCCTATTTTGATCAATCCAGATTATCAAAAGCCTTTCCAAATATTTTCATTTGCACCACCTTCTACCATTGCTGTTGTGTTGCTGCAGAAGAATGAAGAGGGAAAAGAGCAACCTGTGGCATTTTTCAATAAATTTCTTAGGGATGCAGAACTCAAATATAATATCTTGGAGAATCAGGTAAATGCCTTAGTTAAAGCATTAAAATCATTCAGAACATATGTGCTGCAGTCTCAAATAGTTGCATATGTACCTAACTCAGCTGTAAAAGATGTGTTAGTTCAAAGTGATGTTGAAGGAAAAAGAGGAAAGTGGATTGCTAAAATCCAGGAGTATGATTTAGACATTAAACCTACTAAATTGGTAAAATTACAGGGCTAGCAAAAGCTACTAATAGAATCTAATTTTCAAGCTCTGGGAATTATTCTACTTGCACCCTTGGATGAAGCTGTTGATGAAATGAGTCAAAGTAGCACAAAGTCAGCAATTAAATACAAGTTTCTTTGCTCTGATTGGTATAAGGATATTATTCACTACTTTTTCTTTTTCTCTTGTCCACCCTCAATAACAGAATAAAGTACAGCGCTCTTAAACTCAAAGCTCATCCTTATGTTATAATTGATGCTAAATTGTATTGGAAGGATCTTGCTGGCATTTTGTTGTTGTGTTTGACAGAAGGAGAGTCAATGGAAGTTATTAAAGAATACCATGAAATTCTGTGTGGAGGCCTTCCTTGTTCGCTGATGTACACAGATTGGTTAGAGGTTGCCAAAAATGTCATTTGTTTGCAGAAAATATAAGGTTAGCTCCTCTACCTCTTCTCCCTTTGTTTGTTGAAGAACCCTTTAGACAATTGGGATTAGATTTTATTTGAGAAATAAATCCACCATCAAGTGGGAAGTTCAAGTGGATTCCGACTGCCACTGATTATTTTACAAAGTGGGTGGAGGAAATACCTACCAGAAAAGAAAATGATCTTGTAGTAATGAAGTTTCTGGAAGAATTATCTTCAGCAGGTTTGGGTGTCTAGTCAAGATTGTAACAGACAATGCTCAGGTATTCAATTAAGTCAGATTCATTAATTTTTGTCAAACATATAATGTTATTTTGTCTCATTCTATAGCATATCATCATCAAGATAATGGGCTATTTGAATCTTCCAACAAGACATTGGTCAATATTTTGAAGAAACAATTAATGAAAGTTAGAAAAACTGGGATTCAAAATTGACATTTTCACTTTGGGCAGTAAGGATGACTACTAGAAGATCTACAGAAAAGTCTCCTTATGAACTAGTTTATTGTACTCAAGCTTTATTTCCTACTTAGTTGGCCATATCAGTGATTTATTTTCTTCAAGAATCACAAGAAGAGCCTAATGAATTGGTAAGAAGGTTGAACAAGGTTATAGAATTAAATGAGAGAAGAAACAAAGTCAGATAAAATTTGATCACCTATCAAGAAAAAATGAAGATCATTTTTGACATAAAGGCTAAGGAGATTCTTTTTCAAGCTGGAGATTTGGTATTAAGATGGTATACCAGAAGATAAGAGAAGGGAAAGCATCGTAAGTTTGATCCACTCTGGTATGGCCCATACAATATTGTTGAAGCTAGATCAAATAACATGTTCATGCTAGAAGTCCTTGATGGAGAAAAAGTGGAACTGCCTGTGAATGGGCAGTATTTAAAACATTATTTCCAGCATTAAGAGTTCATGGTCACCATTGTACATATCTGGTTTGTTCATTGTTCGTATTTCATCAAACAACAGTTGACTCCATGCCCGAATTGAAGGAACTAATCTGCAGTTCTTAGTGTTTCGTGGGAAAAAAAACTATCCCCAGGTGGAGCCAGATGTTGTGGCTCATTTGCAATATCCTTTATTTTTAATTTTCAAAAATACAAAAAAATAGAAAATTATGAAAATATATGTTAAAGTATAAAGTTCCATATACTTCAGCATAAAAGATGTCATATTTTTTATATTAAAGTCTAAGGTTAATACTTTAAACTTTAGTGAAAACGGGTCCGAGTACACAACTAAACAACGAGAAGTTTATGAAGCCGGATCTGATGATTTATTAGCCAAATAATAAAAGTTTCAACCTGTGGGCACATTCAGCATGCGGGTTAACAAGAAGGGTGCCTCCACATTTGACCCAGTTTACTGCGGGGCCGATCCACAACAATGGTCGAGATTCACTACGGGGCATGAACCCGACGAGCTCTTCGTACCTCGAGACCTCCTATAGTGATGTGAGCAGCTAGTTGGTGACAACTATTGTCCACTTTGGGGTACTTTTAATGATATTTTGGCGCGTCTTTTCCACATTTAAGTCTTAAGCCCGCGCCACCTATTTAAGAGGGATTCTAATTTTTGTAAGGTCATTATTGTTAGTTTGTATCTGAAGTTTTGTTTGTGCTGTGTTTTTCCCTGCTGTCTACCACCTTGTCGATTTTCTGTCACCCCAAGTTGAATTATGGCCAAGCGTTCATCCCTTTTGGGTTCTTCCAGTCATATTCCTCTCATGGATATTGAGAGGGATATTCAAGACACAGTCTGCTCCTTAAACCATCTCCAGTTCTATCAACAAGTCTGCTTAAACGATAAAGCTTCTCCAATTTATACCGCCAAGGTTAAAACTGGTGTATTGTCTGCATGCATTCCAAGAGCACAACTTTTTCCCGAATTCATGTATTGGCTGGTGTTTGTCATGTACCCATGAAAGTGTTTTTTAATGAATTGTTAAGGAGAAAATGTTCTGCAAGTCTTAGCCCAATTAATTCGTCAAGCTCTATGTTACCTTGAGTCAGAGTCATATGTCCAATTCACTGATTATTCATTGATAACACATTATGATAGTCTTGCAGGTCAAGAGTTCAACCAATTCATCTTTTTCCTGAAGCAAGATACAAAGTAGTTTGCATCTGACAATAAAGAATTATACATAGAGTTTTTTGATGTAGAAGTCAGACCATTACTGAGGTGCATTTCAAAGATATTGGGAAAAGAGGATGAGAGCATAGTAGAAAAATCAGTTCTGGGAATGTTTGCCTTGATGATGAAGCCAGGGGTAGTGTTGGATATCCCCTCTTATTAGCAAGAAGCTGTCAATTCTCAGCTCATGAACTTATCATTGACAGGTTCATTCAGGTTTCCCTCTCTTGTTATTTATCTCCTTTTATATCAAAATGTAGAAGAATTCATGCATATGGAGTTAAATATTATGGCTATGAATAAGAAAATATAGTCAGTGGTATTTTGGACAGACATAGTAAGGAAAGAACAGAATGAGGAGGGTTTGTTTGAGTTTGCAAGTCATTTTATGTCTATTGCATATAGAATTTTGAATGGAATCTCTCCCCCATGCATCTTTCCAAGGGCTCAAGAGTTCTTACAGCTGGGGAAAAATTGTAAGTTTGGTGATTGGTATGCCTTTGAAGATTATTCTGAAATCAGGATCTATAGAGTTGGTGAAGAACCTTATAGGCTTCCTGTATTTGTGCCTATGCTATTATTTTCTTTGGAGTTCATTAGGCAATGTTTAAATGTTGACCAAATACATTTTGTGCCTATGAAGAAATTTCATATGTTTAAGTTGCCAATGACTGTTGGTCCTTTTATAGTCAATATGAGACATGCATCTGATGAAGTCACTAGGATTTTAGATGAAATGCATCTGTTGTTAGGAGAAAAGTGGGCTTATGACCCTCATAGTGTGATTTCTAACAGGAGAATTGAAAATGGCTATTCACCATTCATTCATGAAAGCTGACCTGATATAGAAAAAATGGAAAATAAGGGTTTTGCAGGTTTTGTGAGCTCAAACGTACAAACTTATGTCATATCTGAGAAGTCAAATAAGAGAGGTAAAGAAGCAGTGATTGATTTAGAAGATGAAGAACATGGAACTGAAAAGAGGACAAAGCTTAGTGAAGACTCAATAGATGTTCAACCTGGTTTCTCACTACAATTGGGAGAGGATAAAAATGTCCCAGCTTCACCAAGAAGACATGAAAACACTCAGGAACAAGTGCCATTAATTAAACAAGTGTTTGATCATATTGCAGAAAGAAACCAAAAAATGAAGGCAAGCATGGAGGCTCAAGCTGATTTTCAAATAACCCAGATCAAACAAGATTGCTGACTGTAATGGATCTCGAAAAAGATCAATTTAAGATTGCGCTTTCACTTCCTTCTGATATGTCTATAGGTTCATCCAATAATTTTGATATTGTGAATCTAACTGTAGATGTAAAGAAAATTCCATTTCTTAACAAAGTAAATCTACATATGCAAACATGGCAACTGATTGTGAATGACTTAATTAAAACCAATGCAATGGCACTCAAGGCTGAAAACATGCTTGGGAAAGTGATCAAGAAATTAAATTTAGAGAAAGCCAATTCCAGGGCTTTAACAATCCAGAATGAAGAACTCAAAAATATTATTGTAAATATTGGGGTAGATCCAAATTATAGGTCTGCTGTACAGAAGCTGCTATAGAGTGCCGAATCAGAAATCTCTATGCTGAAGAAAAAGTTGAAGTTTCTTATAGGAGAGCACTCTATGGTTGCAATGGTTGCAGAAGTAGAAAATGAGAATGAGAAACTTCTTGAGCAGCTCTTGCAAAAGGAAGAAGAAATCACCAAATTGAAACAAACTAAATTGTCATTGTAAAATCACATTGAATCTCATACTTGTACTTTCGTTTTACCATATGGTAATGAAGACCTAGTAGCACAAATATCTCAATTGAACACTGAATTGAAAATGGCAGAGAGAGATCAAAAAAAGGCACATTGATGATTTGGAGACAACAACACAGGTCATGCAAGCCAAAGAGGGGAAGTCAGTAAGTACAGATCAGATTGCCAAATTGCTGATGCTGAGATTAAAATTCTCAAGGAAAAATTGAAGGGAAATATATCCTAAATAGAGGCTAAGGAAATCATTTGGAATGATATCATTGAAGAAATGAAAGCAATTTGGGGTTTTCTGACTGTTGTAGCAAAAGAAAGAAGTACCATCAGATATTTTGAGGAACAGGTAATGGTAGATAAGCAAAAGACAATTAACAAAGCTATTTGGGCAAGAAAATTCATTGATTTCATTGATTCCAAAACTGATCATGAGTTGGAAGAAAATGATGATTTCATTGATTCCAAAACTGATCTTGAGTTGGAAGAAAATGAAATTAAGGACAATATTTTACATTCTATGGAAATTAATAAGATAATTGTTAAAATTGTTGCAGGAAGTCTGCAGAGAAGAATTTGATAGAGCTCAAGGAAGCAGTGAAATAATTTGATAGTTTATTTGACAAAAGAGCTAGGGTAGGTTTTCCATCATGTTGGGGCCTTAGAGGCAGTCTTTTATCATGGGATTCTTATGAACCATTACTGGTGTTGGAAAAAATCAAGGTGGACAACACTCATGAAAAGACTCAGATTCTTAAAGGAGCAACAATGATCAATTTACTTCAAAGGCACTTTCAGCTGTTATGGTTAGTGAAGACTTTATTTACAGAGAATCCATCATTCAACAGAATCACTGCCTTTAGATTGGAATATCACAAGCTGGTTCATTCACCTTAGACAAACATTGCGGTATGGAAGAAATGCATAGCCTAGATGACAGATCTACCAAAGGATCCCTCGACTTCAAAGAAAGATAAACCAGCTAGTCAAGGAAATGCAACAACATCATCATCACTTCACATTCAACAAATAGATTAGGATTTAAGTTTTATGTTATGTTTCTATTTTAAAGAGAATGTAATTGTAATAGGACATTTTGATGACATGTAATAGGTAGTTTACGAAGTCCTAAGTAGTTGAAGCAGTTAGGATTAGTTCCAATAGTTACAAAATGCTTTCTATTGTATTTAAAGAGATAGACAAGAAAGAAAAAGGTTCCGAGTTTTGGACCTTCAGACTGAAAATTTTGTACTCAGTTTTCAAATGATTAATGAATGAAAAGCAAGATTATGGCATTTTTTGATATTGATATGTTTTCCAGTTTACATTGTGTATTTTCCGTTCTTGAATAAAATGAAGTAATGAAGTTGCAGGTCTCTTTTTACATATGTGAACAAGAGTTAAAATCCTTAATGGGCGCTCTTTCATTTTAACTAATATTCTGTCATAAAATTCTTCTAAAGTTTAAAGAGATAGATACTGTTTACCAACATATCAATTTGGGCTTCCTTCCTTCACATTCTTCTCATCTTTCCATTCAATATCAACGGATAATGGCATTGCAAAGCATTTATTGGATTTGATTCCTGAGGGTTTGATAAAATTATATCTGAAGGTGTTTAAGCAAAGACCCTTAATATTATAATTCTGTGACATACATGTATAAATGTCTTAAGCACTAATTCCTTAATAAAACTAAGGGATTTTCTCTTAAGGTACAACAGGAAACATGCATGAATAATCCCAAGAAGAAATTCCGGGCAGGATTCATTGAGATGGTGTGGATCTCATGATTCTAACTTGGCTACGAGGAGCCCACAGAGCAGAAGTAGCAGGATCAGTTGGATTGATGGAGTCAGATGTCGTGAGGACATGAAATCGAAGTGACAGTGTCAGATACTGGAGCGTGGATAAGAGTTGACAACAAGTGCAGAGTGCATGGATGCAGAGGTCAACAACACAGTGGATCTAGAAGACATGTGCAGTTGGTATCAACAGAAGTAAGAAGAATTTGATGATAGATGCATTATACTGATTCATTTGTTTGGAGGCTATTCAATTTCGGAAATGTTGCATGCAAAAGGTTGCAGGGTGCATGCATGGAGTTGCATGTCACATGCAAAGACATTCCTTTCTTGTTGAGAGGGAGTGTTGAGGATTTCAACAAGAAACAATGAAATTGGCATCCGGAAACAACATCTTTGATCCTAGTGAAAATTAAGCACCTACACTAGGTGGGGCCCACACAAGTTATTTTTAGGTGGATGTCTATTTATAGATGCATGAGAAAATTCTATTTATAGATGAGGTCTATTTATAGATGTATGTGCAAGTTCTATTTATATATTGCATGCCTTTTTATAGATGCATGTCGGCTATTATTATCCCTTAATATTAGTTGGACAATAAACAATAATTTATTCTCAATGAGAACTTGGAAATAGTTAACTGAAGTGGAAAATCAATTAGCTATAGGAATTTCAAGTTAAGAGGTTGGTTGGTGGGACATGCAGGTTTACTTGAGTTGTAACAGAGTGATTCTAGTTTTAATAGAGTTGTAAGTGTAGCTATGAAAGTTGTAAAGTAGTTTAACTATGTTGTGCTAGTTGTAACTGAAGATACACTAGTGAGAGATCAAGTGAATTAATTAACAATCAATGTCATCACATGCAACTAAAGATTTACTATTATTAACTTCATGCATGTTAGATCCAATGGAGACCCAGTTGAGATATAGGTGAAAAGGACAGAGTGACTATCAATTGTGACATTATCGGTTGCACACATGCAACAACACACACATTGGATGTTCCTATGAGGATTGCACAGTCAAGGCATGCTAGAATCATTCATTCAGAGCTTCTTGACCATCAAGGATCGCGCAGTGGATGCAGGCTGTCTGGAGACAGTAAATTGGCTAAGGAACTTGCTAATTTTTGTATGACAGTGTGAGACATTTAGCTATTGTACTGAGAGCTCTTGGATTGGAGCTTTGTATGTAATTGTTTCATGATCCATGATATAATACATAATAGAATATAGTGGGGTTTTTAGCTTTATGCTTTCCTAGTAATTTATCTATGTTATGTGTGATTGGTCTTTCTTCATGATATTGTGATTGAAAAGTGTTGTTCAAATTCCACAAATATTTTGTAGAAGCGATTATGTATTTAATGGTGGTATATAATTGTTAGATCAGGGGAATCCAGGCAATACATATCTTTCATTATAATTTCTACATAAGATACAGCAACCAAGCAACCTTCAGGTATTTCTGCTCCGGGTTATTAGGACCGGACACAAAACTACAAGAACACAAATAAAAGGACCTTCTGAAAATAGTCTGGGCTAATTACGCCCCATGCCTACTAGCGAAGGTAACAAAAATAGTTACGCTAACCTCCTAACAAAACCCTTTGCCGGTGCAATTACTCGAGCCTCGCAAGAGCACCCTCCAGAAGTACTAATGAAAGTGATACAACATCTACCTCAGGTTCCATGGGTATTCCCCCTCGCAGTCACCTGTGTGATACCTAGGAAAGGCAACTAAGGGCACCAGTTCGTATTGGCAGCCGGGCGGAACAGTCTTAGGTCAAGATTCAACAAATAGGAGAGGGGGTGTCTCTCTTCTCTGCCTTCACTATAACTCATGCTTAACTCTCTGGAGGTAGAGCTTCCTTATTCTACTTAACGAAGTTGGATTTCACTCATTAATCAACTTCCATGTTTGATAGTTTTGAGTGGCCTTGGAGAGTTAACTCTCCACTCACCTATTCCAAGGCCCTATGACCTAGACTAGTTGGTGTATAATTAATGACAATGCAAAAAATTCTAGTTCGTTTTAGTTAATTGCTTGATTTTAAATGACTATTATTTAAGTCACGGGTAGATGGAGAATAAAACTTGTGATGTTTTCGACACAAAAGAGAAATCAATAGAAAACCTACTACATGAATATGCATTTTTTTCTTTTCGATGAAAATAAATTTCTGCTTGGGTTCTACGAAGCAATTAATAAACAAGAAATACTTCTTTTTTCTTTTCAATATCACTCTTCACACACTTAATAAACTACCAAAAAGACTAGAATGCTTAACAGTGCAAATAATGCAGAAACTACCAATGATAAATGTAAATCCTAGGACTACTCACAAAGGGAAACAAACGAGAGTTTTTCAATAAGATTGGTCTGATCACTTTGACATAAAAGTATAGACAAGCCCCAAGAAGAAATTCTTCGCACACAAAAATTCAAAAAAAATATTGATATAAAAGAGACAAATCCAAACAAGGAATCCTCTCGAAACCAAGCAATTGAAAAAAAAATGAGAAACTAGCAAATTGCTCCAAAATGGATGAAAACAATGAAAAGAAAACCAAAGCAAAAGCAATGGAAAACATTTTTTTTTTTTTGGCTTTTCACTTTTTAAGGAAACAAGAAAATTTCATTGGGACAAGCACAAAACTACCAAAGGTCCTAAATCAAGAAATTGAGCCAACAAGGCGACTTCCAATTGCACAAGCCAACTATTCCACTTTCGTAGCGGGACTGAAGCAAACAAAAAGAAGTAACCAAATCAAGAAACTAATTCAAAATAGTAGTATAAAATTATAGAAAACAAAAACTTAAAGAAACTAATGAAAGGAAACTTCAAGATTCACTAGAAAGCTGATCTCAAGGAAAAAGAAAACCAAGAAGGTCAAGGAAGCAAAAACCAAGAAGTGAAAAAATTCATAAGTCAAACATGAGAAAAATTATAAAGGCTCACTATTCTGAAAGGTCAGAACAACCAAGAACTTGAGAAAGAAGTCCTAGTGCTATAGCTACAACTTAAACTTCATGAAAAAGGTAAAACCCTAGAATGACTAGGTTTTCACATGAAAAGGAGAGAAACTGACATACAACAAGAATAATCATAGTCCAGACACCTAAGAGGTTCCACAAGGTTGACCAAAAATAGGCAGGAAAGACTCACAGGGTCGCAAAATTCAAATTTTCAAATTTTACTGGGCACACGTAGATCCACTATGTGAAACATGCGTGTATACATGATAGTACCTAAAGAAAATCATGTATACGCAGGTCCCTTTAGAAGAAACAGAAGGTATACGCGACTGTGTACACACCAAGTAGTGTATAGAAATTGTACTAAAGAAAAAGAAAAAACCCAGGCTTGATCCAGAAGATCAGGACTTTTGCTTGAATGGGAAAAGAACCTACTAGACTGAAAAAGTGATCAAACTATCAAGGAACCCAAAATATAGAGAAAAATAACCCAAAATAAGAATTACATGGATGTAATCCCTAGTGGAGTCGCCAGTTTTGTTATTGGAAAAGCTACCCTAAGGTTTGGGTTGAGGGACCTAATAGAGCGAAAGGCATATCATCACAAGAAGCACTCTAATTATGAGTTTTAATGCTTGAACTAGAAAATTGAGGATATACAACCTTACTTGTTTGTCCTACGTCTGGCGTCGATCCCGTAATGTGCAAACCCTCTGTTACTCCTCGTGCTTCAGAACTTGCAAATCGATCAAGACAAAGCACACAAACTAGTTGCACAACATATATGTCCTAGATGTCAACATGTTAGCATATATAATCCCATAAAAATAACATGAAATTAATTATTACAAGATCATTCAACATGTATAGGAGACATATAACACAAGGACATCAGGAACAAGACATGCCTTATTTTATTGATAATATGTAAAGAGAAAGTGGACAAATCACCTGAGATCTTCCACGACTCCAAGAAAAACCGCCCTCCTGATCTGTCCAGTGCTAGCCTCACAAAGCTTCTTCCATGAAGGGTGCACAAAGGATATCACATAAAGTGGGGGTGAACATCACAAGGAAACAAGGGTTTCCTGAACCTAGGAAGTGCAGGAGGCATAGGGAAATATCAGAATTGACTAGGGCTATAATAGGCTATAATATCAATAAAATTTTCTCTCTCCTCCCTTAGGCCATTCCCTTGAGGTGAATTTATACTTCCTCAAATAAGTTTCTTGAGAATACAAATTAATACCCAAATTAAGAGCTCTTCTCCTAAATTCATGAGTATAATCTTGCACACTTTTTTTCAGTTGGGAAGCAGTTTGGCCACGGGCTAGGGTAGTTAAGCTACAGGAAAAACTCGTAAACCACTCCCAATTAATAGGGATATTTTGTATTTTTAATATTTTAAATAGTATGCGCGGGTCAGATATGGATGGACCCGCGTCTGCACACGAACAAATCTAGGCAAAGTCGCGTATGGAATTGAAAATAATGTTTTTAAAGAAGTTTGACCAAGTCTGAATGGAAGCGCTTCCCAAGGCCAATGCATAAGTCATCAAGTATATAGAGGTGGTAAATGATGCTATAACACCATGGGAGAAATTTCAAAGATGATATATGGTGAGAGCTATCCTCCCTATTGGGCTTTGAGCACCAATATTCATCGTCTTATTACCCCCAAGGTAATGGTCAAGTTGAAGCAGTGAATAAAATCCTTAAAAATATGCTTCAATGAATGGTGAACAAGCACAAAACCAACTAGCACCTTATTCTCTTCCCTGCTTTGTGGGCCTACAAAAATTATGTTAAAACCATCATCGGGTTTACTCCTTTACACCTTGTTTTTAGTGAGGAGGGAGTCTTACCAATCGAGTGTGAATTCCCCTCCCTTCACCTAGCCATCGAACTTCTCCTTGACACCCAAATTTAGAAAAAAGACTTATCATGCTTGAGTGTGCTTCCGAAGACTGTCGTGTTGCATTACAAACCATCGAAGTGGCCAAGAAGCATACCAAATATCAATATGACCGAAAAGTACACCCTCAGACCTTTCGCGAAGGCAATCTTGTTCTAGTGTATGAGCAGGCTCAAGATGTCCTTGGTCATGGGAAGTTCGACTCATTATGGTTAGGACCTTACATCATTTGTAAGGAATTGGGAAAGGAGGCATGCCTTCTAGAGGATTTTGAAGGCCAACTCCTTCATAACCCTTGCAACGCACTCTACCTTAAGATATTTTACCCATAACATCTCTCATCGAGATGCACATTTTATTTCTGTCATGAATTTAGGTAGCTTGCATTTTTCATCATCTCATTTGTTGTCTTGTGGTGCCTTTCAGATGGATTCATCATCCACACCGTATATTGGCTATGCCGACGGTGAAAGACACTTCTCTCAGAATCTAGCCTCAGCAGTCTGGGACATTTTTATCCCCATGCATTCGTTAGTCCTCTCCAACGACATATGCATTGGAACTGCCACCAATAATCAGGCCGAATATGATGCAGTGATAGGTTTGTTAGTAAATTCCCTTGATCATCGCATCCTTCATCTTCTTTTTCATTTAGATTCCTTGCTGCTTCTCATGCAATTGAATGGCATGTATCATGTGCATAACCATGTCCTTTTTAGAATATATTTATGAGTAGAGTTCTTAATGCGTGAATTTGAAACCATTACATTCAGTCATGTACCTAGAGTCCATAATCACTATGTAGATAGCATTTCAAACAATATTCTAGATTGGCACTTATCACATGCATTTAACACAAGACAATAATGATAAACAAATGGAAAACCATATACTCGTCATATATAAAAAGATGTATATCCATAATATGTGTCTACAAAATAATAAATGTTTTGGGGTCCTCTACTCTAACACATCTGACATGCCCATAGAATGTTACAAAAAATAAAAATTGGGGGCACCACATGCCCCTACATCTAATCACTATCTAGAGGGTCCTGAGTCAATGGCTCGGCTCCTGCAGCCCACAGATCCCGCATAGCCTGACCAGCCATCGCCATGTGCTGCATGACTCCTCACCACTGAAAGGGTAGCCCAATACATCCCTTAATGTACCGGTCCTCAATATTGTGCCATCCGCGCTTAGATACGTCAGTCATCATCAGCTCGCACCTGCGGTAGATATCCTCCAACAGGGCTTGATAGTCAACTCTTTGGTAGCCTCTCGCTCTACTAGACTCTGCAACCCCTGGCGCTGTGAGTCATCCCATATACCCTGACAGCTTCACTGGTGCCATATTTGCATACCAAAAGTAACGAATAAGTACCACATACATATTCCAAAAAATTTACATGCACCATAATATATAGCAACTTTTACTTACCATCTGGTCCCCATGCTCGACCCAGCGGAAGTGGCAAGTCAGGGTCACCCTGAAAGTTCAGACCACTGCATGGATAGTCATCTATATACAACGACATCTAGTCCCAATATGAGAAGAACTTGGGTTGAATCACTCATCCGACTCCCCCGCTTCCTCCTTTCCACAATAGCTGCCCCCATCGACGCATCCTTGTCTCTCGTGGGCCCCCATCCTGGATCTGTACATGACGCCGAAGTGTGGGGATATTCTTGAAGAAGAATGAGAACAACACTATACCAAAATCATAGTCATGGTTCACTTGTCGCTTGCATAACGAGAGTTTTCATTTCACCGACGACAGCATCATCTGGGCCCACCCATAGTAGGTCCCTCTCAGCACACTCTCAACTAATATCATATGCGCTCCGGTGATGTGGTGGAACTCCTGGTTGCCCAAGATCTGCAGTACTGCTGCGACGACAACTCATGTCTCTAGTCTCAATAGATCATCGAACGATATGGTCACACCCTTAGCAGGAGAATTTGGTCTACAATGGAATTCCACAAACTTTGATATGTTCCACCCTCGCGGTAACACCAGGTGTATATCTCCCACCACCCCCGGTGGCGGTAGTCTGGTTAAGAAGTAAATGTCCTGTATGGCCAGTTTGATCTAATGCCCCTGCACTACAAAGGCATCCTATTCTGGATCCCAGTAGCTGATTATCCTAGACATCAAGGGCTCCCATGCCCTCATCGGTAGGTTCTCAATCATCTTGAGAACCCCGTACCTCACTAGTGCGCCTTGGACCACCTGATACCCTCGGATCTCAGAACGAAGTGCATCCAAATCTCTCTCTCTAGTTGATATTTAAATCTTCCATACCTACATAAACCCCCATATTTTTTAATTGAGAGGAAGAAAAACTACACCAAAATTGTCAATCCCTAGTTCCCAACCAAAAAACAGGGCAAACTCAGCCTTTTTTCCAACTCATAGTTTTCCAACCTTGTACCTGCGAGCTCGTAATTTTCCCCTCTGAAAATGGCGAGACAACTCGCAAAGCAAGGCCCGAGATGTGCGATCCGGTCATGAGGATGGGCAGAGTGTTGTTCATGGGCTCCGGGAACCTAATCTGAAAAACTAATCCACTGAAAATGAAGAGTACGGTTAGGCCACCTACCTGCAACTGATGGATCTCAATTCCAATGGTTGGTTTGTCCGCTACGATCGCCGCAAGATTTAGGGCCTTCTCCTCCTCTCTAAGTTCACCACATATCCACTAGAAAATGAAACAAATTGGGAGGAAATCACCCTATTAAAAGAAAAAACCTAATTTTTCCTTCGCTAATTGTGACCAAACCATAGCTCAGTTTGACAAACCGTCAACACCATTGGAAAGCTCTCACCGAGCTCTAAAATGGGTATCCTTTTTTTTTTGTGATTTGATACTTCACCTAGAAGCCATTTTTCCAAGAATGGTCACTTTGCCGCCTCTCAAAATTGGATTTCTTCACTTGCACTGCCTATACTTGGGGAACCACTTTTCTTCCATACTTTTCAACACGTTTGTCAAATTTCTTCCCGAGTAACCATATTTTACTCATGCTTTTATGGTCCCCATCGGGCCTGTTCTATGTGGCATCATCATCGAGTCACCCTTGATTAGAGCATCCAATTTGAGACACCATTGCATTCATGGAGTCTCTTCCGAGTCCCTTTGACTCTTGTTATATTATTCCATCCGTTTGTGCCTTGTCTCTCTCTCGTGTTGCCAATTTTGCCTCTAGCCATACTCTCCCCCATCCCCCATCCCCTCCAGAGTCGATTCAGTCGCTGCTAGGTCATCCATGCTTTTTATGCTCTGATAAGGGAAGTCGTTCATCCGCTACTCAGTATCCCCCATTCCATCATCATCCCTGGTGTCAGTCCACCAGTCAATATTACTATGATCCCTCATGCCTTAGTTGAGGATCTTCATTGAGTCACTTATGACGGATCTCCTTCTGTCGACATCAACACGTTCATTCCAGAAGATAGGTCTAAAGGGTGGTGTACCTTGGTTCCAACTTCCATTCTTGTTATGTGCCTCGAATCAAGTAAAGGGACTCTTCATTTCCCCTTGAATTGATTGTTTCTCATATGCTCATCTTCAGCATGATCGAGATTCATATGCTTGATGGTTCAGTGATCCAGCAGATTATACTAGTGATTTCTGGGTATGTGTGAGATGTTCTAGACCTCATAAGGGGTTGGCCCTTCAGGTAGCCCCCCACATGCCCGGATGACCTCATATTATGTTACAGCCTTCGGATGAAGCTTCAAAGATTTGATGGGTTCGGTTCCAGCCACTTGCAGTGCCTATAACATGCATGTATCACTCAGATGATCCATTCATATTTTCAGATCCCTTTCATGTTTATCAGAGATTCTTTGGTTGTTATTATGTCTCATGTACTCAGATATTATTGTATTCAGTCCTGGCTATTGTACTAGGTGCAGTATGTATGTGGGATCCATTATATTTTTGTTTGAACCATTTTATGCCAAAAAATAATGTACTTTATAGCTCAGTCTCTTTTTTCTGGGTGCACCATTATTCTTTCTACTTTTTCATCTCGGTGGGCATAGGTATGCCTCCCCCACCTCACTGAGAATAGGTACCTAAAAATTAAAGGATACTTATATCATTTGTAGGTCTCGCCCCCTCCTTGTTAAATTTGAACAAATCACCTAGAAATAATTAATCAAATCGTTATTAGTTAAATTATTCCTTAACCCCATTATTGAAATGATAAATAAATCATTTATTTGTTTATTATTTCTAAATAAAGGTATTTAACCAATTCAAATTCCTTTCCCTCCAACAAAATATAATAAAATATTCCATCAATTAGATCTAGATATTGGTTAATAATATTTTATTATTCACCATTATCGAGGATGACTCAATATTTTGTTATAAATAGGAGGGGTTTCCATTCATTATTCACTTTGATCACTTTCATTGTCACGCTTTGATCATTCTCATTGTTGCTACTATTTTCTTGCTTTTTGGGCTCCCATAGAGTTCAACATGTCTTGGGTTTTCTACACCATTGAGAGAGAGAGAAACTTCTGGATCTGAAGCGTTGAGGACAACCAAGAACCCATCCCATTGAGGGGGACTGGTAACATCATTATTTTTTGCCTTCCCAGGTGTTAATACATACATACATACATACATACATATATATATATATATATATACATATATATATATATATATATATACATATATATATATATATATATACATATATATATACATACATACATATATATATATATACATACATATATATATATATACATACATATATATATATATACATACATATATATATATATACATACATATATATATATATACATACATATATATATATATACATACATATATATATATATACATATATATACATACATATATATATATATACATACATATATATATATATACATATATATACATACATATATATATATATATATATATATATATATATATATATATATATATATATATATATATATATATATATATATATATATATATATATATATATTTTAATATCTTGTCTTGTCCATTGGATACCTGGAGCACTTTCTTATTTCTTTTTAATGTTTAGCTTCTTTTGTTGCATAGATTAGGTTTCTGGCAGCATTTGTTTCGACTATCTATTGCAGATCTAAGGAAGTTAGGCAACCATATTTTTTGTTAGGGCCATTTTTCACGTGAAGCTAAAGTGAACTCTTTTCGTACACTTGCGTTAAGAATTTACGCTAACACCTCCAATGCACTTTAACAAAGTTTCTTGTGATATCAAATCTACACCCAAAATTAGTGCTCTTCTCCTAAATTCTTGAGTTTATATTTGCACACTTTGACCCTTTAGTTGTCCAAAATTATACTAATCCATAATATCCTTTTGCATATAAGTTAATGGATAAAATTTTCTTCTAAGTGCAACAATAAAATCTATCCAAGAAGTGGAGACCTTACCATACTTTTTCATATCCTCTTGTGTTTTTGCTTCCCACCAAATCAAAGCAACACTTTCCAACCTCAATGATGTAGAAATTATATAACATATGCATGTATATATCCAGGTTCTCCTGATCTAAAAATATTTATCTTCTTGCTAAATACAGAATCCTTCCACTGTTAATCTTTTGCGGAAATTTAAACTCAATTGCAAACACATGAAGCAATAAAAATAATCGCACATAACACAGTTGTTTAATGGGAAAGCCTGAAGCTAAAAACCCCAACTATCATATATTATGTATCATGGAGATCATGCAAGAATCTCATACAAAGCTTAGTACATCAAGCTCTCAGTACAATCAATCGTCACACACTAACATGAAGAAATCTACATATCCATGCACTGATTTCTTGCCACCTGATAGCCTGCCTCCACTGCGCAATCCATGCTGAAGAAGACCCTTGAATGAATTCGAATCTACCTTGCCTTGACCGCGCAATCCTAATTGGAAACTCCAATGTGTGTGTGATGCAATCAATGCATCACTATAGTCACAACAGATATTCCATCTCACCCTTTCACCTATCTCTCCAGGTCTCACTGGGCCCGGCATGCACTATAGTTAACTGCTGTATTTGTTTAGTTGATTAATGAGTTATTATTTGTGAATTAATGAACTAATTAATTCACTCCACTCTCACTAGTGTATCATTCAGTTAGACTAGATACAACTAGCTCAACTGAGTTTAACTCCATTAACTGAGTTAAAATGAATAACAACTCCATGAACTACTCTTGTAACTCTGTCATAACTTTTCCACTTCAGTTCTAACTGAGTCCTCCATGCATGAACCACCAGTAAACCCTAGGAATTGTGTAATTCCTTCAGCCCACTGATTTGCCAAATCTGTACACTGAAATTAAGTGCTCCAAGAGAATAAGTTGATATTTAGAGTGTGATTATTATTAAGGGCTAATAATAATTGACACTTATATTTTTAGATCGACGATCTATAAATAGACTTCGCCCAATATTCTAAAAATAGAATTTCATCTATTTTTCCAACTTGACCAACCATCCACAAATAGCATCCTGCAACTTCTGAATATGACCACCATGTCTAAAAATAGACATAGTCTAAAAATAGACACACCTTAAAATAGCTTGCGAGCCCACTTAGTGAAGGTGACTGATTTTCACTAAGCTCATCATCTGTTGAATCTCAACAAATGAAGCCAACTGAATCTTTGTTTCATCATCTTTGATGTTTTGGATCCTGCAATAAACTTCAAGTTGACGAACCCAATTTTCAAGTATTTCAGAATTCACTTCACCATTATACATAGGCAGATCGAATTTTATATCAAGTTTTAATAAGGGAGTTTTAAGATGCGCCCTTGGGGTATGTGGAGGTTTGAGTAACAGTGGTTGTGGAAGAGGAAGAAGATGAAGGTGAAGATGATGGTGGAGAAGAGCTTGGTTTGTCACCATTTTCCTTTGAAGGCTTGTCATCATCTCCTCCATTTACTCCAGTAGAAACCTCTCCTTTTTAAGGCTTGTAACTTTCACCCTGCAATCTTGATGTCCTCTCTTCATAGAGAACCTTGACCATTTCAGTCTTGTCAAAGAAATATTTTTTGAAATTCTTTTCATCTTCTAATATTTTATTAGTTTCTCCTTCATGAGACATGCTTGTTGAATCTTCAACTGCAATTTGAGGAAGGATTTGTGGTGGAGCTTGAGGCAAACTTGCTCTCCTTATCCTTAACCTAACTTGAGGACTTCCAACCACAAGCTTTCCATCTCCTATCTTGAGCTTTGACCTTGTAAGCATCATATACACTTGAAAACAATTAAGTCCTCACAACATCAAAGAAAACCAAAGCTCTGATACCAAACTTGATCTGTATGGGATTTTAATGAAAATGTGCTTGAGGGTTTTCAAATTGCAAGTGTAGATCGAGTTTTTGAGAGCTTTTATGTTAATATTTAAACACATAAAGCATGTAAATAAACTCTAAAATATACATAAACAACACACAAATGCACCATAATAATAACCACAAGACAAAAAACGATGAAGGATTTCACCTCTCCTAGGCTACGTCACCTTGGTCCAGCTTCCAATGGATTGACCCTCTTTCATTACGCTCAAAATGGAGATTACATACATTTACATTGCTCAAAAGGCTTCAAAACCTGTTCCATCAGCTTTAGAATGCCCAAAATTCCTATCTAGCCCCTTTCTGATTCGAATTTGGTCAAAACCTAAAGAAGTTATGAGCCTCCCTAGTTTTCCTACTAACCGCACCACAATTTCCCCAAAATTTGTACCGGTTCTACAAATTCGTCCCATTTTTGGCTAACTGAGCAACAATTTCCTGGAATTCTTGGTGAAATTATCGGAACATTAATTTTCACAATAACGCCTTAATTACGAATTTCCAACGATATCATATAGCGCAAAATTATTATTTTTTAAATAAAAAAATGGTTCGAAAGTTATACTAAATGTTGGCAGTCAGGAGCGGAAGTCACATGGTGGCTTGACGAGGCAGTTAATGCAACAGTTTGGTGGCGGTTTCCAAATTGGCGGCCACGATAAGCAGTCAGGTGGAATGGTCATAAGGCATAGTGATGGTGGTGATTATCCTTCCCGCCCCTGGTTCTTGGCAACAATCATATATAAAACATGTATGGGGGGTTGGGGCTAAGCCCTAGCCCCTTCCCCATAATTGCGCCATTTAATTTTTTTTTATAATGTTTGTGCCAATATTTTTAACAACGAATAATGTGGCTCAATCTTCATGCGGTGCATTTTTTGGCAAGTGGTCACGGTGTCAAATCCCTCCGGTGGTGTAGTTCGACCTTCAACCAATTTTGGTGGCCCCCATGCTGCCACCTGGCAGCCTCCGGTTAGGCCACGTGGAAGCATGTGGTTTTCCATCTTACAACCAATAAAACTCGTCCAAACCATAGCCAATAGAAATTTGACAAGTGGCAAAGCTTGAAAGGCTAAAAAAATGTCTTTTGACCAACCAGAAGAGGCCACGTGGTAGCCTGCCACTAGCCCACATTTTTTCCCTATCAACTACCATTTTTTTTTTTAAATTGTTTGTTTGGGAAAGAGGACATAACGCGTTTTTAGGAGCATATGGTGTCGTTTTTCCACAAAACGAGTTGTGCCAGATTTTGAATAATGAGATCTACACAGTCGTTTAGGTTCCACACCATTTTGAAAACTTTCATTGATCAACTGTTTCTAGCCAAGATGTTGCAAAAAGCTTGATAAGGATGGGAATTCTACCTAGAATATGTTACATTTTGGAGGTAGTATTCTTTGTTCATATATTTTGTTATCATATTTTTAGTTTGTTTATTTGAAATCATATTTGATGTAGTGTTTAGATCAGTCTACACATTCCATTCACATTCATAGTGGGTGATTATGAGGCAAAGAAATATGTGATAGTGTGTCCACATTGAGGGTCCACAAAATCTATATTTGATGTAGTGTTGAGATCAATCTACACATTCCATTCACATTCATAGTGGGAGATTATGAGGCAGAGAAATATGTGATAGTGTGTCCACATTGAGGGTCCACAAAATATAGATTTCTAAGAGAGTCTGCTTGCAAAACCTTGTTAAAATAACTCTTGTTTGAAAATTTTTAACATAAAATCCCTTTAACTATTTTTTTATAAACCCAAAATTTCCACCTTGGTTAGCTTTGATATTGGGCCCTTGATAACCTTCTTGCACCAATTACATCCAACATTTCTCAAATTTTGAATTGATTTACAAAAAAAAATTCCTACAATGTATTCATGTACTGCGATTTCTCTTCATTATTCATAATGGAACTGATTAGAGGATGGTCATAAGTGTTAAAAATTATAATGCACAACATTCTCTCTATATTAACCACCTATATGTTAAATGAAATTGATGGTAGGTAGATTCAATTCATCTCTTGTCTAATAAAAAATCTTGGGAGAGAATCGAAATTCACATGCATGTAATTTTCCTTGTGTCCTCTACCTTTACATAAGTGTGAAGGTTTTCCTTGTAAAAGGATGTGGTGAAATACAAGGAGGGCATGATTATGGAGCTGAGACTACCAGTTCCTTGTACTTTTGGGTTGCTCAATTGGTAGGGTCTATGTGGGGTCCATTTGCATCTTGATGTTGTGCTTGGATATAAATCATGGGTCCAATTTCCATATCCTCTAGTCCAAGGACTATCACTTTAGATGAACATGGGGAAGAGTGGAAACAGGCTGAAGTAATTCGTTCATAAAAATATGAAATGATGCCTCAAAAGTTTGAATATATATATATATATATATATATATATATATATATATATATATATATACAGGATAAGATTAAACTCTAAGGTGGAATTCATTAGTTGAGTTGTTAAATTTTGAAGTTTCACATGTTCTACAACTTTCTCTTTTGGATGAAATTCATAAATAAGCTTTCAAAGACATCATAATTTAACATGGTGTGCCCTACCTACAAATAAATTTTTTAAAATGAAAAAGAGTATATATATCCATTAATTTCTATAGTAATAATTCCCTTGATTTCATAGGATGTAAATGTTTAATGAAATAAAGTTGCAATGATTTGACAATCCAATTTAGCATAGATCAATGGTTTATACACATTTCGGAGCATGAAATTGCATATGGTTTAAAAACATTGATGCTCCTAAAATGGTTAACTTTTATGCGTAGTAGTTTTGAAGTATTTTGAAAGATATGGAGGAGGTTAAATTTCATGTGTTTCTGCCCCCCAAAATTGTTGAATGACATTGGTTGGAGGGTGGTGGATGGGAGATAGAGTTGGCACACATGTCAAGAAACTCACTATATTAGTTGGATGTTAAATCGTCCATAGTAGATAGAGGTGGTCATCATATTTTTGGGTTTCTTATTCTTCCTTGAAAAACACCACCTAGTTTTGAATCATTTCATGCTCCATCTAAATAAAGGAACTTACAAATGTCCCAACCCAGATGAGCGATAAAAAATTACATCTTTAAGGGGCATTGGAAAAGAATAAATCAAGTCAGGTTACCTAAGTTATGTCAAAATAAAAGACAAAACATTAAATTAAAAGGCACAACAAAGGGGTTGAAAATGAAGGCGGAGGAAAGGGGTAACTCACGCCTCCACAATTTCTCCATTTTATCATCATACTCAATATTTTGTACCTCTTTCATCTAGTACCATGGTTATGACCATATTCTTTGAATATTTTCCCATTCCATTATCACATTATCACATGCATCCATGGATTGATTGACCTACCTATGAAATTTCCTTCCTCTAGGGTTTGGACCACCTAATAGGGCTAATTGCATCATCATCCCTAACACAAGTGTGGTATTTTTCTATAAATTATGAGCTAGAAAGGCATTTGAAGGAAAAATTTATGTGAAGTATTTTTGTGCCCTTAACATTGAATATGATCCACTATGATGCTTTGATGGGTTTTGCCCCTAATTATGTTGATCTTGCTTGATTGTGAGAGTATGTTTTAGGTGTTTTTTCACACATGCAACCAATATCCCTTGAGGGATGGCTTGACATAGGAGGTATAGCCCAGTTTTGAGAGCACAATTGACATTTTTATGATAGTTATCACTTGGTATTTATTAGGTCTTGTTTTTTCATCTATTTTCACTTGCATGGTGCTTATTAGTTCAAATATTCATCAATGATAACCATGTAGGGTCTCGAGAATAGATCTCATAAACCAATTTTTACTTTTAGGGGTATTAAAAAGTTAATAATTCTAGAACTAGTCTCTAATTTTCTAGGCTTCTTGAGATAGGTTAATAAAATAATTAGTTGTTGTAACCTATAGGCACCTATAATTATTGTTATAATAATGAGAATATAGGATCAAAGCATTTAACAAAGAAATAAAATTTTAAAAGTACATAAAATTTCTTGGGCTTTCCTACTAAGAAAGGAGACAACTACATTAAATATGTCTTGCAATATCAAAGATTGTGTGTTTTGGGAGGTGATTTTATTTTATTATCCTCCACCATCGCAATTTTGATGGCCAAACGTCACAATTACTACGCTATATTAGTCACAATTTCAAAGAATAAACATCAAACTTACAACAAAATAATGTCACAATTCTTGATGACTCAACATCAAAATTTCGACGACCAAATGTCACAATTCCTACCCATGATAGGCCACAATTTTAATGAATAAACATCGCACTTTTAACACTATAAAATTTCAATTTACAAAATCTAAGCATGTCACTTTTGACACCATAACATTACAATTCTTGACAACTAAATGTCCCAATTTCAAAGAACAAAAGTCACACTTTTGACATCTAGAATCATAATTTCTAATGTCTAAGTGTGGAAATTTCGACACCATAGCATCACAAGTTCTATGTCTAAATGCTACAATTCTTGAGGACTAATCGTCGCAATTATGAAGCCTTAATGCGATGACAATTCTCATCAAAATAATGACACATGGAATTGCAACGTAAAATTTCGTCAAAATTGCGGCAATCAAGTAGATGCCGAAAATATGATGGTAAAATTTTTGACATTTGGAAAAATATATTTTTGTCGTTATAGCTATGAATGCTCCTCACAAGATCAACAAATATTTGTCACAAATTAGTGTTATATGTAGTAGTGTTAAGACAATTGATGAAGAACGAATCTCAGTTTTAGGGAATGGCTACAGATTGAAGTTTTACAGAAATCCCCTCTCAAGGGTTGAGTTTAATAATTCAATAAGCAGAGAACTGAATATTATTGATAGCCTCAAAGCTCCCAATCCATTAAAACCCTGATAAAAAATGAAAGAAAGAAAAAAAAACACAAAAAATAAAAAAGAGAAAAAAACCCCAGGTGAAAACTTCCCTTGAGGCACCTGAGGCAGGCTCATAGGCTTAAAACCTCCCCGAGGCAGCCAATGAGCCTAAATAAAAGAAAAGAAAAGAAAAAATAAAATATCCCCAGCTGAAAACCTCACTTGAGGCACCCGAGAAGGCTCACTAAGGATGAAAACCTCCATGAGGTAGCCAGAGGGCCTCATAATTTTAAAAACAAAAATCAAGAAGAAAAAAAAAGATTAAGACAAAAAAAATTCATCTATGTTTGATCTATTCTGATAGTCATGCAACTACAACAAAATTTCAGTAGTAACACATAAGATCATCTTGAAACGTAAGCACTCACATTCAAAGAATTCAAGAAGCTTTTCCACATCCATCTCACTCATTCCCATACTATTCCTAACCTTCCTCCATCATTCCTAGGCCTCTTCCATTTGTTTCATTCAATGTCTCAAATTGCTACTAGAAAGATCATGTATTACTACATGATACCATGGAGCGAAGAAGAAGGATGCAAGCCTGAAATTTTTCCATCTATGAGAAAATAAGAAGGTACCTACAAGTCCCTAACACCCATACATCCCATCAAATTACAATATTTCCTTTCACTATTTCATTGTTCAATCACAACAAGCCAACCTTTCCCATTTTCTCCACCAATCATAAGTAGAAAATACCTCGTCGTCACCAAAATTAGCTTCCTCCTAAATTATAAAAAAAATAAAAAATTGAAGGCTCCAACAAAAATAAATTATGAGTCTGAGGAGATTTTTTGATTGATACAGGAAAACACACAGTCCTGTAGTAGTCTTTAGAATCCCTACAGGCTCAAGTATGCACCATGGATGACAAGATCCATGAATTCCAGCATATTCAAAGGACAAATAAAACAGGCTCGGGCAGCTACAAGAAATCCTGTAGGCCGCTACAATATCATCTTCTACCTACAAAAATAACATTCAATCACCTACAACAACATTTTTTTGTCCATTTGAACCAGAGATACGTGGAGAAAAAACAAAAATAATGAAAAGACTCTGGAAGGTATCTAAAAGCAATGGTAGCATCATTAGAACCTCTAGCATATCCTCATAGGAAACAAAAGAATTCAATAATTCAGGATCATCGAAGTAATCTACAACAATTACATCAATGTCCTCCATAAAATTTGCAATAAAACAAAAGAGGCAAGCCCTAGGTATGTGATTCTCAGAACCTCCCCTTCAAACACATTCGAGCTTCAAGAAACACTGGAAGTATATGAAGGAAAATGTTCTATAATCCAAATTTAGTTAGAGTAGCCTTAGCCATATATGGCAGTCAACTTCAGTTTTCTCCAAAGGACACCCACATGTGTGAGAGGAGGACAAGAAAAAAAAGGAAATTAATTAAGAGAGTGGGCCAACATTTCTTATTCATTAGGGAACATAGAGCATGATGTGGTAGGTGGGGGAAACTCACATAACATGCTGAGCTCATCACCTCAACAAATAACCACCTATTTTGGGCCCCTTTGAGTCTATTTTGTGTGTATTTCCATTTTAAACACAAAGGAGCCCCCCCCTAGTGGTACAAGAGGTCGACCCTACTGAAACATTTTCAACATAGGTCGCTACAGGATTTTGCAAAAAATATCTACATGAAGTTGACATAGTGATATAAGAAGCCTAATTATGCCAAAATAGCCATCAATCCTTGAGAAATGAGGGAAATTTTGTAGAAGAAGTGTAAATGCATTTTCTCCTCACCAACATTTGGCATAAGAATTCAAAAAAACATCTCAATTATTAGGAAAAAGAACTCTGCAGTTTTATAGTTTGAATTTTAGTAAGAACAAAAATTGGATTGGATGAACATTTTCTTAAGAATAAGATGTGTTCAATAGAATATGTGTGCATGTTGTAATTTTCCTTTCCTCAACCTTGAAAAAAATTGTCAATTTTTCTTTGCTATAATATCCTACATAGTACAAGAAACCCTAGGTTCATGTAGCAGTAGAAAACAAGTTCCTTTCTCCACTATGTTGGAAGTATATTAAGCCATGGGAGGGGGATTTAATAGAAGAGAGCCTATATAGCCCTCCAGGATCCATTAATACCCCAAGGTTAGAAACATTTTTGCAAATTGTCAATGGATAGGTTTCTTCGAGAAGCTGAGAGGCTTTCATGATGAAATTTCTCAAGGGTTTTCCTCAAATATCCAATAACAAGAAAGGCATGAGGCTATTATTTTGGTTAGAAGCCTCATCATCTATCTAAATGAAGAAATTATCAGTAGTGTCACCACACTCCCCAAGGGGGTCAAATGGAACAAAGAAGATAGGCTTGAGGCCACTACAACCAAGAAAACAATCTTCGTTCATAATGAGCAACCCATAGAGGATAAAAATGGGGTGAGGAGGGAAATCCTTCCATAGCCTTGAGATTAGGTGGCCTACCATATCCTCAAATATATTTCATGTGAATTAAAGCTCCACATTGTATATTCCTACAAGTTTAGATTGATTTACCAACTCATATTTCAAGTAGATCTACCTTCCCAACAATGACTCAACATTCCTCATTACCTCCTTTAGTCTATAAAATAAATGAGCATAAGGGTGAAAAGGGGAAAACATAATTATCTAGCTCACCATGGGTTTATAAAATTGATAGCCCTTTATTCCTTGGAAATCATACAAAGCCTTGTTTCTTTGATTGATTTCATAGACATGGACATAGAAGCCTTTTTGGAGATCCAAGTTTGACCTCAATTGGAGCTAAAGGGGGGATAAAAATCAGAGGAAATTGGAATAGAAGAAAAAGAAGAATTTCAGATTGAAGGGGAGGAATCCAAGAAATAATTAGAAAAAAGATGAAAAAAGAAGCGTAAAGATAGACAGAGACACAAGTTGAAATAGAGGTAGAGGAAAAAATGTTTAAGGGTTATCTAATCTTAATTTGACAGAATCATATGCTCAAAAGCCCCAAGAGTATATTGAGTATAAAGATATCACTTCAAAAGGAAATTTAGAAGAAGAAATTGTTGCTAACCTGGTAGCCTTGAGTACCCTAATGAATTCGAAAGTGAGGAAACCAGGGGAAGCCCCTCTTTACTTCATAAGAAGGAAGAGAAATAGAATAAGGCAAGGAAAACCTCAGCCACCTTCTCCCACTCAAGTCATCATTGAGGAGTCAATTAACCATAAGGAGGAAGAGCCTAAAAAGGAAGAAGAACTATAATTTGAGATCACCTCCACATCGCTCAAGGGAAAAGAGCCACAAGCTCAGCTAGAAGGGTTTAACATTCAAGATATAGTGCTTTCAGAACAACCCTTAGTGCCACAGGAACAGAATGCAGAGCTACAAGAAAGATTGTAGAACCACAGGGGAAAAATAAAAAGTTACAGGAACCAAATCCTTAGCCAAAACTCTCATATTATTATGCTTGGATTGATGGAGGGAAGGTGATTCCTATCCACCTTGCACCAATTCTATTCATTGGACTAGAGGAAAAGAGAGGAAAAACTTATAGATGGATGAAAATTGGAAGGTCCAAAGGGGTTGATAAAGTTGGAATTATGGAGGAAAATGTTAAGAATGTGGGAGAATAAATGGCCAACCTGAGGTTCCATGAAGTAAACATAAGGGACTATTTATATAAGGAAAACAAGTAGTTTAAAGTCCAATTGGAGAAAAAACATAGGCTACTACAAGAGAAAGAAGAAAAAAAATTCACCATGGCCAGTCTCTCCATGGAGGCCATATATTGTAGAAACCCTTCAAAAACTTATTCTATATTTATAGAAGATCAGTGGTGTTAAGTTCATATCATGTCCTTAGCACAAAAGGTTCCCTTCCCCTACAAGATGTAAGAAAATTCATAATTTATTATTTTTTGTCTCCAATGTAGCATTGAGGATAGAGCCAGAATTGCATGATTTTATATGCATAATCTAGTACTACCTGACATGAATATTTGGGACCCAAATTATTAATTTGGTGATGTGCCATTAATGGATCTAGCTTCATGGTTTAACGATGAAGAAATTAGGGTAGAGGAGATCAAGAGCTATCCAAGGAGGTGAAAGAACAATTATGCGTCAGGGAAAAATTGCCCTCCTCACATCTCATCATAGCCAATCATAGGCTCATAGAAGAAAATCCTAAAATGGAAACAATATATGAATAAAGGAAAGAATAGGAAATCCTTAATTTTGAAGATACTTTCATATTATTGAGAGATGAAATCCTGCAAGCATTCAAAATAATGTGGCATACCTTTCCACACAATTTAAAAATAAGATAATACCATTCACCTGAGAGGTTTAGGAATGCATTGGAAAAAACACCTCTATACAAAAGAAACATACAAAGTCTTGGATTCCACTGAATTGGACTCAAGTTCAGTCCTCCTTTACTGTTGGGCCTATGAGAGCATCAAGATCAAGAAGAAGAAAATAGGGAGTGGACAAAATTTGAGGTGATTGCAGGGTTCCATTTGGAAGGGGCTACCACATCTAAAATAGCTTGGTATGTCATGAAATCTAGGAGGATAATGAATGAAAAGTAGAAATATGACTAGGTTGCTCAAAGGATGAGTAATATTTTCAGTAGGGGATATGATGAGCCTCCCAAATAGGTATAACTTAAGGCCCATCTAACCATCCTTAGGTACATTTTAACCTTTCCTTTTGCACTTGATAATGCCTTTTTCAACTTTAATATGTTCTTAGGAGGGTTAAGAGATAATTCCATATCTTGTGTACCTAAAGCATTAATTCTGTAGGATATTGAGGATATCTTATGAAAATCATGCAAGAGTCTAGCAATAGAAGATTATGGGGCTTGTCCCCTACTAAAGGATGAACAAAACTTGACTATCTCAAATAAATTTATCACCTCACTGTAGTAGGCCATCACGAAACCAAATCCAAATTTCTAGGGATTTTTTAGGGAAGTTGTCCTCTCTTCAAGGAGGCTACCCCTCAATAATTTTTTGTATAAATAAGGGACCTTAGTAGCCCAGTGGGGATTCAAAACTTTAGAGATGATAGTCAACAATAGAGAAAGGCTTCCTTGCATGCTATTTCATTTTTTCATGTTTCATGTATGAGCACACTTGTTGATTAATGAAAAACACTATTTTGTTGCTAGTCCAATTCTTCTTTAAGGGACCCAAGTCTCATTGGGTTAGGGCCAAACCCAGGTTCCCAAGCCCCCTTATTGTACATTTACGCTCCATGTATTTAATTTAGTTATGTTTTTATGCAAATCTCATCTCTAAAAAAGTATTGTATCTGTAGGGTTAAAGAATATTATTATTTCTAAGTTTGTTTATGTATCTTTTTCTGATATACCCAAAATAAATTCTTTCATGCATTGATATTATTCATTTAAAATTCAACTCATCCTTTCTGTCATTTCACTTTTTTGCAATCATAAATTTTATCAATTACTTATGCACTTTGCTTTTACTAGACAACCTTGAATTTTGCTTCTAGTTTGATAGTATTGATTCATAGGTGTAGTTAGTATTGTTTTGATGCATTTAGTTCACCTAAAACATGATATTTTCACCCATTGTTACTCATTTATGCAATCTTCCTACAAGTTTATTTCTGCCTAGACGAGCCATAGGTAACTCTAGATTTACCTATTCTTCACATGATCTGATCCAATGGGCATATTTGAGCTTGGAAAGGACCTATTTACTATTAAAAAACCTTCCTATAACTTCTTCACCTCTCAAACCACATTTAGACCTCATAAAACTTCTCTTGTATGTTTCCAATAGCAAAACAAGGCCATCTTGTAGCAGTACGCCGATTGTTGCAGAAAACCTCCATATTTGCACATAAAGTTTGTTTTTCATTCCTTAGCACATTACAATGTTAATTAAACCTTGGAGATGGATTTTAGAGGTTCAAGGACCCCTTAGAAACTTTACCCTATTAGTTGTAGTAAAGCTTGTCTTTTCTGTAATTAGGGTTTAGTGTGTGAATGCCTTCTTTCAACTAGAAATTGATTTATCATGCATCATAGAATAAACTCGAATTTTCTCTAGCATCCTGAATTGAGTCACTTTATTTTCTTGCAGTTAGCATAGGTTTATTAATTTCATTTAATTTCTTGTTGTTAGTATAGATTTATTTCCTAGAAAAAAGAGTAGGTTTACTTCCTGACAATTTCTTTTCTGCAATTAGAATAGGGTTACCTTATGTCATTTTCTTTCTACAGATTGAATATGGATTGTTTTTCTTTGCTTCCTTTCTTACGAGCTAGATTAGGCCTATTTTTCGTTCATTGGTTTTTTGACATTTCCTATATCCTAGATATCAAAAGAGGTATTTGTGCATTTTACCTTATCCCCAATGGCATCAAACAACCTAAATAGAATATATTTCTGGTTGCACATATAGTACCAATACCTCCTAAGTTTGTATGAACCTTGAGTTGATAATTGAATTAGAGACCCTCAAGAGTTTCAATATTCTTGTTGTAATATTGGTGTAATTAGTATCTTATATGCCTCCTTGAGTTACATCATTCAATACCATGGGTAAATACGATGGGTGGATACCATTTTTCATTCGGATAAGAGTATGAGGGAAATGTGCAATTAATTTCGTGTTCAACATAAAGTTGACACATGGCACTTAAAAAAATTATTAGTAACAAAAAAGAAATATTTCAATGCTATCATGTTGTGGCCACAACCCTACCCATAATTTTTTACAAAAGATATGGGGACCCTCTATGTAAATTTATGTCATATCACTTATTTTATGCTTTTATTTCGTTAATTTTGCGGGATTTTCATTTTTCTTGGTTTTCCACTTTGATCACTTCATCGTGTGCAGTTTTGCAGTGCTTCTTGATGACTCAAATTTTGCGAATTCAGACTTAAGGTTGAAAATGGCACTTATTCAAAATTTGAGTGATTTTCACTTTCTGAACATAAATATGTACAAACTATATTTTATCTTTATTTTATTAATTTAAATATGTAAATAAAATTATTTAATTAATTATAAGTAATTAGGTTAATTAAATTGTAAATATTATTATTTAATTAATTAATTTAACTAATCTAAATTAATGGCCTTGTGGAAATAGGAGAAAAAAAATCGAGAAAAAAAATGGCAGCACTCAATTGTAATATTCCTAAAATTTAGCTTTTAGCTAAATGGAATTATAGATTGTTTTGTCACTAGGTAGGTGAATAAATGGGTGGGGAGGCCTATAAATCTCCTTAGGAGCAATAAAAACACTTCAAGTGTGAAAGGAGACCTTCTAAGAAGCTCAATAAAGCACCTTTGAGTATGAACAGGGGTTAGTTCATGTTGAACAGGTCAATTTTGACCGAGTCAACAACGCTGTTATGGAGGAGTGGACATTAAATAAGGAATAACGCAGTTTTGGAGGGAGATTGATTGCATGGAGGAAATGACCTAATTGAGGGGGGTTAAGGGCAAGGAAGCTCATAATATATATAATGAAAAGGATGACAACTACATGGGGTTATGATTTGGATTATTATTTTGTATGTGGGCTATTTAGACTTCTTGCATTCTTCAACTGTTTAGTTGAGATTGCTGTGCTGTTTAGCACCAGGTGTTCTCGAGTGGGAATCCCACCTCTTTCCTTGAGAGGCCTCTTGGAAGAGCATTGCATTTAATTTCCACATTCAGGCTTAAGGCCAAGCTACAAATTTCTACATCAACGCAGTTTCTGCAGGATATTGTGTTGTGTTGCAGGGTGCAGTAGTGGAGAATTAGATCGGGTGTCTTTAGAGCTAGTTTTGCAGTAGAGGAAGGTTTCCATCCATTGGAAGACTTGTAAATAAGCCTCTTGAGATTTATTGACACATTTGGCAGTAGGCTAAGGAGCATTCATTCCCTACAATGCAGTTTTAGCCCAGATCTGCGTTATTTTAGGAAGGAGTTGCAGGGGTAGTTGTAGTGGCTGTTTTGGGAGGTGATTTTTTCAGTGGAGGAGCCATTCTTTCATCTAGGGGATCTACTGGAGAAGAGCTGTAGGTTTCTACATCATCTTCAGCCATATATTCTCATTTCTGTTGTTGCATCATATCTTCAACCCTAGGGCTGCAACTTACATTGGCACATTGTGTGCATTTTCTGGAAACCCTCTTGGGTTGTCTTGGAAAGTTGATCTGGTGCCTAGATCTGAATGTTTAGATTCTATTGGGGCCCATATCAGTATTTTTCTATAATTTTATCATCTCTAGCTATAGTTATACCCAATATAACTGCACTGTAGTTTCTCTTCGACATTTTGTTTTGTGACAACATCTCATATTTGAGTGTGATTGATTTTGTGAGGCTTGTTTCCTCTTTGTATATGATCCATACCTCATTATTTTGTATTGATCTTCTGTTCTAAATACATAATGTTATGAATCCATATTGGTCTCATGGTTTCATGTGTTAAATACTTGTTGTCGCTTTCATAAAATGAGCTATATTGCTGCTTCCCCATTTGGGAATATTACAGTTGTATCAAAGCATAATCTTGGCTCAGCCTATGCATTCAGCCAATATGTCACCATAAGGAGAAGCTTCTCACAAGAAGAAGAGATGTATAGGAAAAAAAAAGACATGACTCCATTATTTGGAGGTAGAGAGGAAGAGGAGCTCTCAAAGCTTCTTTTTCAAACTATGTAGAGCATCAAGGGAGATATCAAGAAGATGAGAAGGGAGATGTGTAGGGAATCTCCAAGGGGGTTTGAATATGAAGAAAGCCCTAGATATTTTCATGATGGGTGTGAGAATGCAACCACACATTATTATCCAAAATGTAGTCTTATGCCCAGATTTACTGTAAGAGAGATGGAGGAAGAAGATGTGCTACAGAAGGAGACTCTTGGTGATTATTTGCAAAAGTATGAATCTCAATCTAAGAGGTTCAAAGATCACCTAAAATTTCAAGGGTTTTGCAATATAAAGGAGGAAAGAAGCACAAGGTGCAAGCAACATGATGTGGGTAGATTCTTTCTATCTATTTTTGATGGTTCACCTAAATGTTCAGCTAGGGTTTGGGTGGAGGAGCTAGACACCTATTTGCAACAACACCAAAGTTCAGAGAATGAAGCCATCAAAGTAGCAGCGCTTCATTTTGAAGGTAAGGTTTATTCTTGGTGGTTATTTGAGTCTTTTTAATTAAAAAATGAAAATACATATACTTATGCAAGTTTCATTATAAGGGTAGTAGAAAGGTTTGATGAAAAAAATTCTGAAACACCTTTGGTGGAGATAATCAAACCAAAAAAAACAAAACCTTTGCATCGGTTGGAAGGATCTATAAACCCAACTCCATTTCATAAAGGATCCATTGCTAGAGGCAAGATCCCTATTTCATTCTCCTGGAAAAGAGGACATGGAGATACCTTTTTCAAAATAGGATTCTCTTATTGATAAGGTGACTCCCATTGATATTAAAGAGGAAGAGAAGGTTGGAGGTAACAACGCTGTCATATCAAGAGAATTTCTAGCACCTCATGAAGAGGAATATGGATCACTTTCTCCAATAAGAGGAATTATTGTATGTTCACAAGGAGTTCCCAGGAATCTCACATGTGGGGATCAGGGCACATTCCATGAGCAGCATGTGCCACCATTGATAGATGGTGAGATTCTGAAGATAAAAGAAGCAGATGGGGAGGATGACCAATATCATATGGTTTAGAGCACACACCCTTTTCTATTTCAGAATATTGATGCACAAAAGAGGCAGACTGATTTGCACAGTGAGGGCAAGGAAAAAATTGTCCATCCATACATGCAGTCCACTCTTGATATTGATGTCTCATTGCATAGAGGCATTCCACCTGGGAGACCACCAGATCAGGAGATGATGAGAGATGCTTCACATTTGGTTGCACCACTCATTGATTCCGGAGGGGTGAGGACCTTGGGAGGACTTGAAACAACGCTTAGAGTCTTGGGTAGACTTAAGGAGGAGGGAGATATTCTCCCAACATCATCATTACCCACTCTCATATCAGATATTGCGCTGAGAAAGGAGTAGCAGAGGGAGGATATCAACCTTATAATATGTCACTTTGGCACAAAATATGTCAAAGAGGGGGACAAATACATGACAGATACTTCTATGACAGATCATCGGCGCTGTCACTATGGAGGATAGATCCATATTGGAAATCCCAGCTGTTGGTGGATTATTCCAAGGATCTTTTTACTTGTATGATACTTGATGACCAGCTACATGAGGAGGGATATTCAGTCAAATATGAGGTCATCTACTATGATGGTAGGATGTTCTTATCTAGAGCTTCCAAGCTTAAAGAGAAGTTACTACAAGTAGCTCATTAATATTTTCTCTTCAGCCACACTTATTCCATGAGAGCATACCACACCATCATGGAGGGGTACACTTGGAAAGGCTTTGAAGGGGAGATATATTAACATTTGAGGAGATGCATGGATCATGTGGAGTTGGGAGGATATACATAACTCTTTGGGGGAGTTATCACAACCACCTCTTCCCTCTTTGGGAAAGAGATGGGATTTATCTATGAGCCACTCCATCTATATGAGAAAGGCATATGGTAAGGATCATGTTTGGTTGCATAATGATTTATATAATGAATATGTGCATTCCTTAACCATATATGTGCAGGCCATTGCTCCAAGAAGGAGCATTCTTCCTTACAAAATTCATGGCCAAATTTGGGCCATAAACTATGTTGAGCATGGCCACTCCCTAAGAGGATATAGGGAGATGATTTACCACTCTGGGTGCACTCCAAAAGCACCAAAAATTTCTCACCTTTTCAGAACTTGTGAGAAGACTTGGGCAACAAGTAAGTGGCGGGGAAACCACTTACCATATCATTATCTGATGCAGTTAGGAGATTTACTACACTGGTTCCACATGTGGGACTATGATCCACCTCCATTTATACATATTTCTGTTTGTATGAACTTAGTTTTGATCCCATATATTGATGATGTTCTTATCCTTTTTATGGAATGATTGGAGGAAGCATGGGATATGGTATGGCCAGTACAATATATCACTTAATTATTTATGAGGTGGGCCATATGATTGTTTGGAGCACTTGGGATATGACTCTCATGAACAATTGGGAGGAACTTTTCTATGAATTACCATGCTGGAAGGTGATTCATTTCATTTAGATGATAGCATGGAGATGGCAGTCTCTCATTGGGAATGAGATCCCCTATGCTTGTCATTACTCCTAGTTTGAGGAGGCTATTGGACAACAAGATGGTCTCCATATAGAACTTCCATTTTCTCATGATGAGATCCATTTGGTTTATCCACTAAAGGCCAACTTGCACACATGGGAGGAACCATTGGGAGGCAGAATTTTTGTAGAATATTTGAATCAATGGTGGAGAATATTTGAAGAGGAGGCCACAAGAGGAGGAGGGGAGAATTTACTAAACCCTTACAGTTTCTTGAGGACAAGCAACATTTTTTAGGGAAGGATTGTAATATTCCTAAAATTTGGCTTTTAGCTAAATGAAATATTATAATTTTTTTTGTCATTAGGTAGGTGAATAAATGGGCGGGGAGGCCTATAAATCTCCTTAGCAGCAATAAAAAAACTTCAAGTGTGAAAGGAGACCTTCTAAGTAGCTAAATAAAGCACCTTTGAGTATGAACAGGGGTTAGTTCATGTTAAACAGGTCAACTTTGACCGAGTCAACAATGCTATTATGGAGAAGTGGACATTAAATAAGGAATAACACAGTTTTGGAGGGAGATTGATTGCATGGAGGAAATGACATAATTGAGTGGGGCCAAGGGAAAGGAAGCTCATAATCTATACAAGGAAGAGGATGGTAGCCATATGGGTTTAATATTTGGATTATTATTTTGTATGTGGTCTGTTTAGAGTTCTTGCATTCTTCAACTATTTAGTTGAGATTGCTGTGTTGTTTAGCACCAGGTGTTCCCGAGCGGGAATCCCACCTCCTTCCTTGAGAGGCCTCTTGGAAGAGCATTGAATTTAATTTACACATTCAGGTTTAAGGCCAATATACAACTTTATTCATCAGCGCAGTTTCTGCAGGATATTGTGTTGTGTTGCAAGGTGCAGCAACGGAGAATTAGATCGGGTGTCTTCAGAGCTATTTTTACAGTGGAGGAAGGTTTCCATCCATTGGAAGACCTGTAAATAAGCCCCTTGAGATTTATTGACACATTTAGTAGCAGGCTAAGGAGAATTCATCCCCTACAACACTGTTTCAGCCCAGATCTACGTTATTTTAGGGAGTAGTGGCTGTTTTGGGAGGTGATTTCTTCAGTGGAGGAGCAATTCTTTAATCCGAGGGATCTATTGGATAAGAGTTGTAGGTTTCTACATCAGCTTCAGCCATATCTTCTCATTTCTATTGTTGCAACATATCTTCAGCCCTAAGGCTGCAACTTATATTGGCACATTGTGTGCATTTTTTGGAAACCCTCTTGGGTTGTCTGGGAAAGCTGATCTAGTGCTCAAATCTGAATGTTTAGATTCTATTGGGGCCTATATTAATATTTTTATATCATTGTATCATCTCCAGCTATATTTATACTGAATATAACTGCGCTGTAGTTTCTCTCCGACATTTTTTTTTGTGACAACATCTCATATTTGAGAGTGACTGCTTATGGGAGGATTGTTTCCTCTTTGTATATGATCTATACCTCATTATTTTGTATTTATTAGCTATTCTAAATACATAATGTTATGAATCCATATTGGTCTCATGGTTTCATGTGTTAAATACTTGTTGCTGCTTTCATAAAATGGGCTATATTGCTGCATTCCCCATTTGGGAATATTACATCAATGCTTGGAATGTATCTGTGCTCTAGGTCGACATGTAGATGGTGAGGGACAAGGGATCCTGCCTAATTGGAGTTGGTTGAAGAGGACAAGTAGTGCTCAGATATGTTGGGGAGGTTGTGGATGTTGCTTATGGGAAGGGGTTTGTGAAGGAGGAGATGGCCATATTTCTAAGCAAAAGAGGGCTTCGAGTTCTAGAAATCAAAAGGGGATCAGACCCTAAGGGCTACGAGAGGGGGGGTGTTACAAATGCACATAGGGCAGTTGCATTTCTTAGAAAAATAGCCAATATTTCTGACCCACAACACTTCTGACCTTGTGACCTTACGGTGAATGAAACCTTGTTATTTGCAGAAAGGAATGGGGTTGTTCCTGTGTGCAATGATCACCAACATCAAAGAGGAGGTGTTGGGCACTTTCAAGAGGTGATCCAATGGGTGTTGGGTTATAACGAGCCTATGGATCTGTCCGAAGGTGGAAACCAAAACTCTGTGGCTATTTTTTTCCTCGTTTCCTGTCAAGCAGTTGCACTCTATTCCAGAAAGAACGCTCTCAGTAGCGTGACCAGTGATGATGGTGTACTCTTTCTATTGGGAATTTCATACCAGGATATTTGGGCCAGACTTTCGAGGGTAACAAAGTTATTTCGCTATGTTTTTTCCTTATACTAGTTTATAATATTTATAAATTGGATGCATTCGATTGGGATAATACTGGTAGATACGAAGCCCGAGAGGGTGCTGGGGCTTCATTATTTACCCATGCAACCCAATAAATTTCGGTGGTCATTGTGCGGGGAAATGCCTCCTTGTAGGCCCTCATTGCACCCTGGTCCTATGGCCTATGACCCCTCTGTAGGCTCTGTCAATGTTTCCAGCTTCCAAGGGACATGGCCCAAATATACAAGCGCATAAGGTAGAGGAAAGGCCTTTGTTTCATAAGACCTGTATCAGTTTTTTTATAAAAACCATCACTGGGAAGTCAATAATTTTATGGGTCTGGGATATGGATCTAGTGACAGATCTGAAGCAGAAGGCCCAAATTTCCACAGGTATCTCAACCTCACTTCAAAGCCTGATTTTTTCTAGAAAAGTGTTGCAGGATGATACCCATCTGAAACACTACAACATACAAAGGAAATCTACCATTGTCCTGAATTTAAGACTACAAGGTGGGGTGCCAGGAGCCAGCATACCAGCTAGATCTATTTTTGGATTCAATTTTCTAATTATAAAATAGATTTTAGGAGAGGAAAATGAGATTCCTCTTTTCTGTAAATAGACAGGAATACTCATATTTGAGTGCTTTGGGGATTTTTATTTTAAGATCTAGGTCCTGTCATTGAGAAAGATTTTGTACTGTTATAGTTCTTTCCTCTGTTAGCAGAGCTGAAAGTTTTGGGAGAATTGTTCAAGATCCATTGAAACAAAGCATGGAAATCAAGTTTTATCAATTTGTATTCCAATACTTTTATTTGTAAATGAAAATTTTATTCTTTTGTGCCAATTATCTCATACTTTGCACTTGTGTTTAATGTGAGAATGATTGTTTATGAAATCAGTTATCTAATTTCTATCTGATCTCCTAATTGTATATATTTGTTATTTATTTCCATTTTTCTCATGTGCTTTAATCAAATTTTTGAGTAACTATTTACTCAAAATTTTGCCCCATTAAATTGATTTAATAGTCATTGAATTGTATGAACCATTTCTACTTTTTGATGGCTTATCTTTCAATAATATAATATCTAAAATAGAGCACATGTTTCACTTAAAATATCAGCTACAAGAACTAATTCAACAACTATCGAGTGATATAAATACAAGATTATATGCCAACATTTAAATTGTAAATCCGGGTTGTGTAAGCTTAGAGGTGTAGCACAAGAAATTCCATAAGAAGACATAAGGGATCTATGAAATAGAAATGAAACTATTCTGAATAATTCAAAATATATCATTCAGAAAACAATACTTTTCAAAGTAAGGAGACCACAATGAGAACCTACTTCTGGCTCCTCTTATGGGTCAAGTGACTCTTGCAAAAACTTAGCCTCAGTTATCCAGGGGAAAAGGGAATGTAGATTCCACTAAAACTGTCAAACCATTCAGGAAATAAAAGGGTGCAATTCTGTTTCAAAACCTCTTAAAGGATTATTGGAAAAGAAGGAAAGCATGAAGTAAAAATAGGAATTAGAAGACAAACTCATTCCCAACTAATTTAAGGCTTATCCTAATTTGAGAAAATCATTAAATGCTTCATTTAAAAAGTAAATGTATTGCTACTTAGAAGGAATCACATGCACATTGTTTCTTTGAAAATAATGTAGTATTCAATCAAGAGTTTAAGACATCAATTATATTCTTTGACCAGAGGTATTTTCAAAGAGTTTTTTTGGACACTTTACTATGTCAATGAAACAAAGATAGATTATTCTCATGCTAATCCTGGAATTTGAATTATAAGAATGAATATCGTTCTCTTAAGACTCCATGACCAATTTCACATAATAATTTAAAATGTTCATAAATTATCAAATGATATGGATAATAAATCAAATCATAACTCTTAGTCATCATACCCCTACTTCGTGATAAGCAGATGTTGTCTCTATCATTGAATCCTTACAAAATGAAATTATATTTCGTTATGTGATAAATGGAATCAAAGTAAATAATGCAATGATCTCTTAATAAATGTGAAATGCAGTAAAAGGACACTTACTAAATATACTATGTTTTCTCCATCTCAATTTACATATAAAATCCCAATGTGTTGAACAGTAATGAATTCCAAGAAAGTAACTGTACCATCACACTCATTAATCAAAATTGTGCAATTTAATATCAAAGCATAAAATATAATTATGAAATAAAATTACAAAATTCTACTTAATCACACTCTCACACTTATGCATTGATCAAACAAAAACTCAGAAAATCCTTAGAGGTACGGGGCAACAGACTGGCTGGTGGGCCCAAACCACCCATTTCGTTGCCCTTGCAATGGTTAAATCAAAATCCAAAAGGATTCAAAAGAACAATAGACATGAATTTAATGCCAGCTTATATTAATATTGAAGTCTTGTTACATATTGAACAATGCAGAGCTTGGCTCCAATGGTCCCCTATAGGGATCATCCCACAGGGCACCCAAACTCCTCCCTTCCTTGCCTAATAAAATCAACCTATGTCTGTCAAAATATAGTTCTAAAATCTAATATTCTATTCCCCTTCTATAGTACACATTATTCATATTTATAACAACAGTATTAAATAGCATATACAATTTTTAGTTTCAAACTGATTCTTGGACCAAAATAAATAGTTTGTTTATTTGATTGGATTTCCATCAATCCTGAGGTTCCATATAAACATCATGACCGGTACCAAATCATGAAATCCCCACCGGACTAACACATTGTTAACAAACTTTGTGACTAGAAAACAATTTTACTAAATGCTTTGACCTTCGCTCTACGCGTTACCTTGAAGACCTAGGTGCGATTAAGGGAACACATCACCATCTTTAACCTTTGCTCTTCAAAACCCATATGATCATTTTCCATCATGGTAGCTGGATTTATGAAAGTCATGGAGATGAGAACAGGATTTGCATTGCTAGAATAGGAATTTTGTTGCTGGGACAGGAACTGTACACTTTCCACAAGGAGAGCCTGATATTAGTGATATTTTCACACCAAATCCTTTCAAATCATTAAAACAAATAGAATTCATAGATCAATAACATGTTACCTCTTAATGCCTCTATAATATCCCAATAATGTATAGAAAAGGATAATAATATCTCCAAACACTAGGTGAAGGCACAGGAGATCCTTAGAAAAAAATATGAAAATCTAGCCAAAATGGAGGCTCAACACTCCCCCACACTGATCTCCCTACATTTCCTCGTGCAAGAAAAACCATAAAACATAGACCATAATTTTCAAAAATTCAAGATGTGATGCCTAAATCCCTATTGTATTGACTGAAATGTTCAAGTTTTTGCCTCCCATGTTTCTGGTCATTTTAATCTCTCCTTTTAAAATCTTATTATGAGTAGCATATTGTTTGGCTTGTTTGATCCAACTCTTGGCCAGCTTATGTAATTTCTTGTTCTTAGCATTCATCTTGTTGTTTTTGCACTGCATCTTAGTACTGAGTGCCTTCAAATCTTCATTCTCTACTTCCAGAACAATAAGATTCCTTTTCAATTTATTTATTATCATGACATTCTTCCTTAAAATATGATTTTCGATGGAGTCTTTTGGCTTCTGATGATTGGTGGAATAAATGTTAGTGGTTTCTGCTATGGTAGGATCAAATGAAAAATAAAATCCTGAATTTACCTCTGTCTTAGGTGTTTTGAATTGAACTTCTTCGTTTACAGGAATTTTTGATTTGATCTATTCCTATAGTCAGTTCGTTGACCTGATTTACTACTTGATTCAATATTTGAGACATAAATTTCATAGTAAATTCTTCGAACAACCAAAATTTATCTCCTTCTTCATCAATGGCACTTTCATTATCTTTTACTACTCATTCTCCCTCTTGTTCTGTATCCAAATCAACTTTTTGAGGCTTTGAATTTTTAGAAGGAAGTCGACTGGCTTTTATCATGCTTCGTGTAACCCTTTTTCCAATGGCAGGGGTCCGAGGTTCAAATGATGGAGTTACATGGGTTGTAGGGGTTTCAATTTTCCTCTTCCTCGACTTTTTAGGGTATGAGGAGAAGATATTATCCACTCAATTCCCCTTTGGAGTATGTTCTGCCTCACATATCTCACCATGAAGTTGGGTATTTGGTTTTCCAATGACTGATGTAAACCCATTTCGCTGAAGAAAAACATCCCAATTATCATTCCTTATACCCAGTTCATCTACAATCCAAATTTTAATGAGGTCGTAATGTTAAAGGTTAGACCTAGGGTTTTTAACGTCTTTACAAACCCCCTATGACATTTTCTGCGGGCTCTTTAACAAAAATTAAGGGACATTTATCTTCTGCTCTCCAGTAAAATGTAGTAGTAATCCTATATGATATAAAAAGGTTTTTGCATACCTTCTTTTGCAATTCAAATACTCCTAAAGAATAAATAAAGGCTTGCACCATTCATCCTTAATCTAGGAACACGGTATCCATTTTTCCCAAGTGACTTCCTGGTGTCCTTCTTTGAGGAATTGCATACTCAGCTATTTATCTATAATTTTATTCTTGAAAAATTTAATCCCTTATAGGGGCAAGCTGGTTGCTCGAGTGATGGTATTTTCATTCATAGTCATAACCAGATCTCTGATTTGGGTTATTTTTCCGTCAAACCCTCGTGCAAATTGTAACACAACCTCATCTTCAGACCCCTGAAATTTAACCAGGAATTCATGCCATCCTTCCTTAACCAATTTATGCTTGCATGCATTATATTCAGGAGTCGTCTTGAGCTCCTCTATGGAATATGGCTCGTGGCGATCATACTTTAATTTCTTCATGCTTTATCGATTGCAGACGTGATATGCACTTTAGGAACGAACAAGATTATTAGCAATAAGAAGTGAACCTAGTATGCTTCAGTGAAATACTCAAATCATAGAGGATTGAACGATATTAAACAAACTAGGTAGGTTGATTCATTTTTTAAGCGACATAACTACTCATGATGCACATCAGATGAAGTCGGTTTGATGGAATTAATGTCGAAGGAAAAATTAATTATCAAAAGGGATGACATATTTTTGGTCTCAGAAATCAATTCAATCATGAAAATGATCGCAAACAAGCCTCATTCGACCTCCTTTCATAACATAATTACCTTAGTCAAATAAGCATGGAATCAAATGTACATGGGTAGTATTATAAGCTTTTGACATACATTCCCATGATGTAAAAAAAATCATCATTACAAGGTCAGAGCATTCTTGAAATGGACACTTGACATCAATATTCCAACACGTTAAAATGTCTTCTCATAAATCGGCCATTTTTTCCGTTGAAAGTCTAAGGCATCAATTAAAGTATTTCATAGGAGCATTAATGTAAAATCCTAGGTTGGGGGATGATTAATGATCATACTATGCTCCCCAATACAAAAGTAACTATAAAAATCACCAGCAAGGAAATATTAAGGTACTTGATATATCAATCATCATTTAAAATATTCATCAATTATGTAGCATCTATATTACAGTGCCAAATAAACCATGTTACAATATTTACGAAGGTATATAGTGCAAGAATGATAGAATTATTAGAGGTGGGAATCTCCAATGTGAAAGGAGGATCATCATATGATAGGACCAATTCAAGGCATCCAAAATCAGGTGTAGGAAAGAATTAATTGTACAAAACATTATAAAAATCTTACAAATCTGCTTCCTTTGCACCATTAAGGTAAAAAATGCATGACTATTGTCTTGTCCTAAATAAAATCCATGATTTTCATAGATTTATTTTCAGAATTACATTTCTTGTTCCTTGAAATCCGATTCTTATTAACATCAATGATTAAAAAACTCTTTCCTGGAAGAGTGAAATTTCTAGAAGGTTTCCATAATGTCTCTACACCTATTATAGCAATCTTGCACCTAGACCATGTAGTTCTTATTAGAGGAATATGCAATCGAAACACATTTTTATCTATCAATATCTTGTGAGAAATCACTTGCAAGTAGTTCATCACTCTAAATACCTTTCTATAGATAAAAGTGAGTTATGATGCCAGAAAAGGAGAAGATAAATTAGAAAAAAGTAACATATTCCTAGATAGATCAACATATTCTTTGTTAGCCACTCTAAATTGTTGCCACGCAGGTGAGAGACTAAGTTTCTCCTTTAATCTAGCACAAAGAATTACCTGCACCAAGGGTACCACATCCATTAAAAGTTTTCTTATTTTCTAAAAATATAACTCCAAAGAATCATAACCAAATTATCTTAAAATAATTCTCCCATAGATAAGATAATGAGTTTTAGGGAAAGGAAAATATAATCGAGTAAATCATAGTATGCAATTAACTTTAATATCACAGACATGGCCCTGCTTCCTGTATATGTCTATAGCCTTGGCAGGGGTGTCTTTTAACCCAACAAAATGCCTGTGTCCCACTTACTAGATATAGATTCAAAGTTATCTATATGGTCTTTGAAATTAGATGAAGGCCACTATCTTGGCTTGGTAACCAGCTAATGGCAGTGCCATTCAAAAGAAGTAACACGAATGAACACGTCAGCTTGTGATGAGACCTCATATCTTCCTGCTTTCCAGCTAAAATCCATTACTCCGACTTGGTTACCAGTAGAAATAATGCCATGCATGTAAGGTCTCATGATCATGGTAGGTCAGCTCATAATGAGACATCTTATCCTTCAATCAGTCCTCCTTTATAAAATCTCAAAGGTTACTTAATGAGTGGGGAGGCATATCTACTCCTTAAGAGTATGGGATGGTGTGAAATTTTTTTAATGACTAATATTTACCGATTAATCCTCCTACCCTATAGACTCATTTTAAATAAAATGTCTCAGATAATGACTGAAATATGTCTCGAGTTAATAATTCTAGCATTCTCATGAATGGCTCATTATGATCTTTAAAAGAGTGGTCCGACATAAGAGGTTTTTCAATGATACCTTCTAAGAGAAATTGAAAATATATATCTCAGATGAGAACTCATTACAGTGATTAATAATGGTCACTTTTGAAAAATCATGAGGTATTCTAGTGAATCATACTCAACAAGAATTACCACAGATGTGTTTGTTAACAACCAATGTGGATCAATAAGTAGTTTCAGTTGCTATGCTTTGGAATTCAAAACCCTAATAACATTGTTGTAACATATTTATTCATGGCATTGATTTATTCCTATATCCTACACTATCCTAAAAGTGGAAGACTTCCTTTTAAATATAGGAGTACTTCCAATGAAACCAAGTGTGTAACAAGAAAACAATCCTACTCATGTTCAAACTTGAAAAATATATTCGAGAAAATATAGAACATGATGGACCAGCTGCATTAATTGATGCGATGCTAATAATTTCCAAATATTAAAGGAGGAGTGGGTTCTAATAATCATATGAAACCAAGATTCATTGGGATCCACATACTCTTGGTCATTCAATTCATGGATAACATTCAGTGTATATTGGACCTTTATTACGTCATGCAAATCTTTCAAATTTCTTTGTTAATATCCTAAAGTGCAAGCTAAATAAAATGGATTTTCTTTAATCTCTTCTTCTCTTGGTTTTTCCTCATCAAACATGACCCATAACTTCTTGGTTACCCTAGGAAAATCTTCTAGATCTTCATGATTCTTTACTTCTGGAGAGGTATATTTGTTTCTAATTGTTGCCAAACTGTGTTCTTCCTGAGAATCAGAGACCCTAGTTGCTACTAAGATTTGAGATAGTTCTTGGATTAACATCAAACTACATGGAATTTTCCTGCTAGCTGGAAGGTCTTTTTAGCACATGAATTAGAGCGAGGGGTTATTATGGCACCCAGACACTAAGAAAAACAAAATAAACTAGAATTGTAAGTTCAACAACAAAACCATAGTTAAAGGCAAATTTTCAATAAAATAAACATCCCAAGAATTACACAAAAGATCATTTGCAGTAAATGAAAAAAAAACTAGGAATCACACTTTGCAGCAAATAAAATCACACTTAAAAACTTATTTGCAGTAAAAGAAAACAAACCAAGCTCATGAGCTCTCTGGAAGTACCGTATAGTATGCTTCAGCAAGCAAGGAGAATCACACTTAAAAAATTCACTTGCAAAGAAAATGGAAAAATCATGACAAATCATTGAGTTCTTAACGTACAATGCCTCCTTGGCAACGACACCAAAATGTCGAGCAGTATAAATACAACATTATATACCAACATTTAAATTGTACATCCGGGTTGCGTAAGCTTAGAGGCATAGAACAAGAAATGCCAGAAGAAGACCTCAAGGATCTGTCAAATATAAATCAAGCTCTTGTGAATAATTCAAAATACATCAATCAGAAAACAAGATTTTTCGAAGTAAGTAGAACACACTGTGAACCTACTTGTAGCTCCTCTTCTGGGTTGAGTGACTCCTGCAGAAATCCTGCCTCAATTATCCAGGGGACAAGGGAATGTAGATTCCACTCAAACTGACAAACCATTTAGGAAATAAAAGGGTGCAACTCTATTTTCAAAACCTCTTAAAGGATTACTGTCAAAGAAGGAAAGAATGAAGTAAAACTAGGAATTAGAAGACAAACTCATTCCCAACTGATTTAAGGCTTATCCTAATTTGAGAAAATCATTAAATGCTTCCTTTCAAATGTAAATGTACTTCCACTTAGAAGGAATCACATGGACACTGTTTCTACGAAAATAATGCAGTATTCAATCAAGGGTTTAAGACATCAATTATATCCTTTGACCAGATGTATTCTCAAAGAGTTTTGTTGGACACTTTACTATGCCAATGAAACAAAGATAAATTATTCTCGTGCTAATCCTGGTATTTGAATTATAAGAATGAATATAGTTCTCTTACGATTCCAGGATCAATTTCACATAATAATTTAAAGTGTTCATGAATGCTCAAATGATATGGATAATAAATCAAATCATAAATCTTAGTGATCATACCCCTACTTTGTGATAAGCAGTTTTTGTCTCTATCATTGAATCCTTACAAACTCAAAGTATATTTTGTTATGTAATAAATGGAATTAGAGTAAATAATGTAATGATCTCTTAATAAATGTGAAATGTAGTAAAAAGACACTTACTAAATATACTTTGTTTTCTCCTTCTCAATTTACACATAAAATCCCAATGTGCTAAACAGTAATGAATTCCAAGAAAGTAACCATTCCATCAAACTCATTAATCAAACTTTTGCAATTTAATATCAAATCATAAAGGATAATTTTGAAATGAAATTACAAACTTATACTTGATCACACTCTCACACTTATGCATTGATCAAATGAAAACTCAGAAAATCCTAAGAGGTATGGGGCAACAGACTGAATGGTGGGCCCAAACCACCCAACTCGCTGCCCTTGCAATGGTTAAATAAAAATACCAAAGGATTCAAAATAACAATAGACATTAATTGAATTCCAACTTATATTAATACTATATTATTGTTACATATACATTGAACAATGCAGAGCTTGGCTCTAGTGGTCCCCTCTAGGGATCATCCCAATGGGCACATAAAATCCTCCCTTCCTTGCCTAATAAAATCGACCTATGTCTGTCAAAATATGGTTTTAAAATCTAATATTATATTACCCTTCTACAATACACAATCTTTATATTTATAACAACAATATCAAACAACATATACATTTTTAGAGTTTCAAACCAATTCTTGGACCAAAATAAAGAGTTTGTTAATTTGAATGGATTTCCATCAATCCTAAGGTTCCATATAAACATCGTGACTAGTACCAAGTTGTGAAATCCTCATTGGAATAACACGTTGTTAGCAAACTTTGTGACTTATAGAAAACAATTTGACTGGATGCTTTGACCTTTTCTCTACGCGTTATCTTGAACACCTAGGTGTGATTAAGGGAACACATCACCATCTTGAACCTTTTCCCTTCAAAACCCATATGATCATTTTCATATTTATGTGGAGGCTCAAAATCAACCATTATATTCATCTTTATTTCATGTTCAATACAACTGTAGTATAATTCTTGCACTTGGTATTTGGGGGATATCTCTTAATTACCAAGTTAGATTAGTTTTCCTTACTTTTCTGCAATACTAGAGTAGGATTGCTTTAGATTTAATTTCAGATTTAGTTCTCATTTGTTTTATAATTCTCCTTACGTAGGAGTATCCCTAAATTCAACTTAAGGATTTCTTTCTTGCATGTGCAGTACATGAAGGTAAGTTCAATTTCCTCTTCTTTTTTTATTGTAAATTAGAGACATCACAAGTCAACAGGGAGAGTGAGGGGGTAGCTAGACCCAATGGAACTAGTCATAAATGCCATATAAAAGGGATAAGAGCTTGTTTTTGGGCTCTAACTGGGTGATACACAACCACAAAATAAAATTTCTCAATATAAATTATATCTGTGTGTGTGTGGGTTAGCCTAACTGGTTTAGTGTTGTGAAACAGAAGTAGGAGGTCATGGGGTCAATTTCATGGGTTGGATACCTCTGTGAATATTGTGGGCCTTGTTCAATGTCCCCAATGGGTTAGGTTACTAAAACTAATTATTTTACATCTGGTACCATCCCTGGAATGAGGGGAAGTGGCAAGTGAGAATATTTGTGTGTGTGTGCGTGTTCTGTGTGAGTGCATGTCTGTCTATGTGTGTGAAAAAAAAATATTATTTTTAAAACATTTATGTTATGTGTTTCTTTGCATGAGGTAAATGTGTGATTTCTTATAAGCTCAATGTAGTTGACGCATGGCATATTTAAAAATAATAATAACTAAAAAATATTTCAAGATAGGCCACAAATCATATATTTCAAATTTATTCCTTAAGAAAAATATTTAAATAACAACTTTATATAGTTTTTCAATATGTTAATAATGATTGAATATAATGCATTGATTTCTAATGTACATTGAAAAATAATAGCATTATGAGTGTGTAGGTTTTCACAGTTAATCATAATGTTGCTTTAAATTTTTGGAGATAAATTGTGTCCATGTTTCAAATAGACACTCTACCCATCATTATGGAAAAATAAAATAAGATCAAATTATGATATAAAAGAGTGATAGGGTGGAATTTATAGGGTGAAATTTAAGGTTAATGTTATGGAAAAGAGTTAGAACTCAGTATGAAAATTATTAAAACTATTAAAATAGTGATTTTAACAAGGGGTTGTAACTCTTTTCCTTAATGTTAACCTTAATTTTTATCCTATGAGTTTCCACAAAAACACTATTTTCTATTATTATTTCAACTTTATTTTGTCAGGCCAAGGAATAAATCTCAAATTAGGTTGTTATCGCTTTGATGAAAATAGACTTAAATAACAAGAAGAGTGATCCCTGGTTTCATCTTCCAAGGTTTGTTCCTATTCTAACTATTCATATTTCCTTTTATTTACATATTTAAAAGTTATTCACCCAATTTATGAGGATTGAGTGTCTGACGTTACCCACCCTGATTCGGAGCCATGTTTGTGAGTCCAAGCATCATTTTTCATTTTTCAAACTTTTGTTTTCCAAGCTATTTGGTGAAGATGTCTCCAATTTTTTGATTTGTGGAACAATGTCTTAGATGGCTAGTCTTGGTCTTTACATGATATTGAATCAAATGATACTTTGTATTGATATGTTTGTTTCCATCATGGAATTTGGTATTTTTTTCCAACTTAATTAGAGAATTATTGTCAATAAGAAAGGGAGTAGAGTTCACTTGTTTCTCATGAAATTATTCAATAATTTTCCTTAGCTAATCAATCTCCTCTATTGCTTCTAAAGTGTCCACAGATTTTGCCTATGTCATGGAACCTACCAGAAATAATTGCTTGTGTGACCTCTAGAAGAAATCTCTTGATCCAAGACTCATAAGATTGCATGAAGTAGACACTCCATTTTCCTTAGCTATGTCAAATTATAAATTAGAATATTCAATAAAGCCAAAGTCATCCGCCTATGAATATTTGAGTACAAAGTCGTGAGTTCCTTTCAAATTCTTTAGAACTATTTTTGCAACAAAACAATGTCCTTCACAAGTATTTTGCATAAATATTGATCCAGGTGGATATCGGTGACCACCCACCTATTCCATTTGGACCAGCACCATCAATTCTTGCAGCTTTTCACATTCAACACAACTTACTATTTTTAGCAGGTTTTCAGGTCCTCCACTCCCAGAGCCATTTTGGGGCCTTGATGATCTAGGTGGATATTGGTGGCCACCCACCTATTCCATTTGAACCCCCACCATCAGTTCTTTCAATTTTTAAGTTGTAACAAAACTTACTATTTTTAGCAGTTTTTCGGGTCCTGAACTTCCAGAGCTATTTTGAGGCCCTAAACGATGTTTTTTGGGAAAACCGGGAGCAACATGGGTCCATCAACCAATGTTTCTCACAAAAAAAGTTGTACTCCTCAGAAATATCTTTCTAACGAGCTATTGAGAGCGTCAAACGAAGATCGGATGCCAAAGTTATGTCCCCAAGAAGTTGAACCACCAATTTACCCAAATGGGGCCCATAGTTTTGGCGCTTCATCTCCTACGGTTAGTTTTTTGGACGTTTAGAGTTCTCCATTGTTTCTTAATAATAAATAGGCCCTCGAGCCTCATTGTAACATAGTTCAGAGGTCTGTATCCACCACATCTCTTCTCGGAGATTCGCTACCAACACCCTAGCTATTTTATTTCCATTATGTTTGTAAGCTTATTTCAGTTCTTTGATATTAATGAAATGAAGCATTATTTCCGCTGCATCTCTATGTTTATGGTTATTTCTATATTCTGTTGTGTTCCTGCATAAATCCAAATCAAATATAAAAATGATTCCAACAACAAATGAAATATCTATTATGGTAGTGATGAGGTAGATTGAAATTTTCGCAAGTTTTTTATACCTAGTTGCATCATCAAATTCATTCCCTCCTTTAGAAGTGAGTTTCATATTTTTTTCCACAAAATTAGACAAAGAATTACAATCAACCATGCCAAACTTGTTCAACAATTATCTATTGTGCTTCTTTTGAGAAAGGAGTATATGCCTTGGATGTTGGGTCACTTCATTGCCCAAGTAGTAGTGGAGATGTCCCAAAATTTTCATCTCTAATCCTTTATTCAAATATTTTCTTATGGATGCAATATAGCATTCATGTTCCTTGTTATCAATAGTTCATCTACATATACCACAATATAGAAAATGGTTTTTCCAATTTTCTTAATAAATAGAGTTGCATCATCAAGATTAAAGCGTTTCGAGTTTACTTTCAGAAGATGCTTGGTTAAACTTTCATACTAAGATGGAAGTGATTTTTTTATTCCATATAAGGATTGAGTTTCCGTACTTTCTATTTCTGTCCCTTCACAAAAAAACATTCTGGATGACACATGAATACTTTTTATTTCGAATCTAAACTCAAGAAATCAATCTTCACATACATTTGGTGATATTTCCATCCATTCTAAGTTTCCAAGGAAAAGAGTCTAAATGGTGGCCCATTTTGTTGTGGGGAAAATAGTATATTCATAATTAACACTTTTTTTTTTAAATACTTTTACCACGATCCTTGTTTTTTTATTTTCAAGCGAGTCATATGACTTGCACTTATTCTTATAGACCCGCATGCAACCAATTGGTTTGGTTCTAAATGTAGGGTCCACCAAATTCCATGTCTCATTCTTTATGAGATTATCATACTTCTTTTGCACTGATTCTTTCCAATCATCATGAGAAGCATATTAATTAAAGGAATTTGGTTCAAATCTAGTAAAAAATCTAATTCAAAATCATATGAAACATCCATATCATCAACTGAATTGGAATTATATACATCAACTCCATCTTGTCCAGTGGAAATTCTGGGTCTTATCTTTCCAACCTCATCAGACAAACACTTTTAAGTGTTTTGGTAAACATTTTTGGGGACCTTTATTATATGGTATAGCTTTCTCTACATATTAATATGGGGCTAAATCAATATTCAACCTTCCAATCCTCTCGATCACATCACTTAAAGGGTCTTCTTAATATGAAGAATTAGACATAAATTTATGAGGGGGAAACAATGCTTCATAAGGAGATTCCATCGATTTACCCAAGATAGGCCCCCCCATTAAATACATGGAATATGATTATCAAATTCATGATAATTTTTCGCATGATTGAACCTATCCAAATGATCAAGTTGTCGCTCAAAAATGTTGTCAGTCTTGGAAATATTCAAGAAATTCACATCTCCAAACAAAAAACAACTTCTCATTTACCTCATTGTAAAGACTATATGCCTTGGTGTTATCTTAATACTCCAATAATATACATTTCCAACACCTTGAATCAAGCTTACTTCTTTGTTCCTTAGGCATCAAGGCATAGTATGTGGAACCAAAGATCTTGATATGCGTTACTGAAGGAATGTGGCCATACCACATTTTCATAAGGAGTCTTATTTCTAAGATCATGAGATGGAAATAAATTATTAACACATACTGCTCATATAAATGCATTACCCAAAACATCAAATTTAAATTTTTGAAAAACATCATGGAGAAAACCATATTTAAAATAGTCTTATTCATTCTTTCCGTTGCACCATTTTGTTGAGAATTGTATGGAATAATAGTTTTATGTTGAATCCCATGTTGGAAAATATAGTTTCCAAATTCATTGGAAGTATATTCTTTTCATTATCAATATGAAGAGAGCCAATATGTGATTGTGCATCATTTTCAATCCATTCACGAGATTTTTTAAAGTTTCAAAATCTTTTGATTTGTTTTTCAACTAGTGCACCCAACACATCTTGGATAATCATCAATAAAAGTCATCATATATCTGCTACCATTTGTAGAAGGAACATACATAGGGCCTCACAAATCAAAATGAAATAGAGAAATATTTACGTGCTCTGGAAATAGAATCATGAAATGGTTGTTTGTTATGTTTTCCTAGGATATAAGCATCACATCACATTAAAAGTTCCTTGGAATAGTTTCTTTTCCCCTACAAAAGAAAATTGTATTTTCATTCATAATTGTAAAGAAAATACATTTTGTATATACACACTTAACATATGCATTGGTTAAGAATCTGCCCAGATCCCCGAGTGGAAATAAAATTGAAAAAAATATATTTTTTGTTTTTATGCTTACATTTCTATATCAAAACCTCAATATATAAATGAAATTTTGATTGGGATCAAAAATAATTTTAAATATTCCTACAAAAATATAAAATATACATACAATTTTTTTTATGTAGCATCAACAAGTGAGATATAAAGAAAGTACGTTAAACAGGAGCAGTATGAGAAGGATAATCCAAAAAGGGCTTGTGGTAAAATTAGAAATGGCGAGAACCCATCATATCGGTCACCTGCCATAACCCCTGATCCAAAAGTAGGCCTTCCTTAGAAATTCCATCGACAACCCACATTCCTCTTCAAAGATTCACCAAAAAAATGAAGATGAACACATCATTTTTCCTTCACAAAAGTAATAAGTGATTTGCATGCAATATATTTAAACTAGTTATTTTTTCCCCTTCCTAGAGCCATTTTAACATAAAATGAATGATTTTAAAATAACTAAAGAACAAAAAAAAAACCCACAAAAGGATGCCTCGCCCTTATGATTCCCTGTAAAAAAAACCCCAAGGAATTTTTACATCAGGAGTTTCCATAAGCATTAAATTTCCACCCATGGGAATCTTGGAATGTGGATAGTGTGAGAGAATGGTCAATCCTTCAACTACAACATTTTCAAGGTAGGATAAAGAGTTTTAGAAAAATTCCTTGTTCCTAGCTAGCCATATACCCCAACCTAGAATGAGGGGGAAAACCCTAATGGATTTTGTGACCCTATTGTCAATCCAACCTTTCAAGATATCTTCAAATGATATAACTTCCCATTTGCAATCATGTCCCAACAAATAACAAAATTTATCCCAAACCAACTAAGTGAAAGGGAAATGAACAAATAGGTGATATATGGATTCCTCATTGCCCTTGCACATCAAACACCAGCCTGGAAAATTTTTATGTCTATGTTGCATAACATCGAAAGTAGGGAATTTTCGCTCCATGATGCACCGAACCAACAATCATGATTTTGATGGAAATTTTGACTTCTTGAGGACCTACCACCACCATGCAATCTCCAGATTATGGATGACAACATTAAGGTGATAATAACCCAACTTAGGAGTATAGAAACCAAGTGGAGTGAGAGCCCATTTCATTTCATCATCATTTTCATTTAATATAATATGTGTGAAATGCAAAGCATGAATAAAACCTTACATCTCCTTGTACAAAGTTAGAATATTTAAATCAGACACATTCATTAAACCTTGTTTCCAATTGGTCATTCGACCTGGATTATTTATATGAGGAAAAAGAGAGAATCTTTGGTCACATAAAATATCGATAAGAGATTGGGAGATCTTGTGAATATCCCTATTTCCAGGCCAAGAATCATACCCCAGTCGATCCCTAAACCCATTCCCGAACTTCGACGCCACGTACGAAACCACCAATTCCAAGGAATTATGTACTACCCTCCAAACCACCAAAACTTTTTGTCTTAGCCAAACCTGCAATCTCACTCAATATTCTAAGGTATGGAGATATATACTTATGAATTACCACCTTATTCTAGAGATTATGCATGGAAAGTAACTGCCACCCACATTTAGCATTGAGGGCTTTCAAGAACATATAAATATTTTGAAGGCCCCATTCACCCAACATCTTTGGAAATTCTAGACGATGCCACCTTACCCACAAAAGGAAGAAATAGTCTTGATAACCTTCCCATAAAAACTTGGAACATATCCTCCTGGATTTCTCCAAAACACCCTTTGGATTCCAAGCCAGAGAAATCCAGTAGACTGGTATGGCTTCAAGAACAAATCTGACCAAAACTAGTCTACCTTCTCTAGAAAACCACCTAAAGTTCCAACAAGAGAGATTTTTTTTCCAGCTTGGCTAGAAACCATATCAAATCTTCATTTTTATAGCAATTTGGTTTCAAGTGGAAACCCATATATTTAAGACCTAGTTCCCGATCTGAAATTCTGAACAAAAAGATAAATTATATATATCCGATCTCTAGATCTTCCAAGTGATGGGCATAAATGAAATATTTTCTTTCATTTATCGCAATACCCATCTCTATCTCAAACAAAGCCATAATATCAGATAATTATTGTAAATATCTTGTCGATCCATAGCAAAAAACAAGAATACCGTCAACAATTAATAAGAGGGTGATTTCCAAAGCCTGGGCTAGCACCACTTCTTTAAAGTCCGTTTTTTTTGCCTCTTTTATCATGATACTAAGGCCTTCTGCAACAAGAGTAAATAGGAGGGAATACAAAGGGCATCCTTTTCAAAATCCTCGTTGAGCATGATACAAATTTGAAGCTAATCCATTAATTAGAACAGTGAGAGAAACAAATGTCAAACAACAAATTATCCAATTGATGAAAGGATTATAAAATCCAACATGTGTAAGAATAATTCTCATGAAAATACCAATTTACTCAATCATAAGCCACTGAATGTTTGATTTTAAAAACTGCACCCTTGAGTTATAAATTTTTGATGCTATGTAATCCTTCTTGGATGACGTTAATGGCCTCGTGTATCTGTCTCCCATAAAGAAACCCAAATTGTTCTTGAGAAATTTACTTTGAAAGGAATTCCTTTATTCTTCTAGAAATCACCCTAGAGATTACCTTGTACACACAAATGCAAAGGGAGATTAGTCGAAATTCCTCAAAAGAAGTTGGGTTATCAACCACTGGAATAAGGGAAATTAAAGTTTAATTGAAATATGGGAGAACCCCACCTTCATTATGTGATTCATTTACAACTTGTAACAAATATTTACCAATAAAATCAAATAAAGCAATGAAGAATTCCACAACCCATCCATCTGAACCCAGACTCTTGTCTTTTTGGAAATTGTAAAGGGTCACTTTTAACTCTTCCTTAGAAAATTCCTCCATTGAAACTCGATTCTCTTCATCCTCCACAAATCTAAGGAAAATTTGTGACACTATAATAATCTCAACAATATTGACCCTCGTTGGTTCCTTTAAAATTTTTTGTAAATGAGCTTTCCCATGGATGTTAGGCATTCAAAATTTGAGACCTCATGGCCCTTTTCGTCTTCCATACTCAATATGGTGTTAACCAACTTCCTTCCACTTTGCATAGGCATGAAAAAATTTGGTGTTCTCGTCCTTTGTATCCAACCATAAAAACCTCCTTCCAAATATTCCATGCTTCTTATTTATTTTCCAGGATCTATTTTCTTCTAGCTTCAAGCCTTAGAATTTCCTCCTTAGACTCCTAAGACCAAAACACTTCAACTTTGAATTTAGAGAAATATTCAATATTTTTCTCAACTTCCACCATATCCTCCTCCTATTTATGAAATTTTTGAACACCTAATTTTTAACCAAAGAATTTATATGTTTTATGTTTTTCCCAAATTGACAAGTTGTTGACCTCTTAATACTTCCATCATAAGGCCACTAGTTTTCCTTGATCAGAAATTTGAAGGGATTTTATTTTAACCAATTTTCATTCATTTTAAAAGGACATGCAGGATTTTAAAAATTTCCTTTTAGCTCCAAAATAATATGAGAATGATCTAAAATCCCTATGAATACAAACCAGTGGAAAATTCGAGGGAAGAAAAGCATCACAGATTCATCCATGAGAAATCAATCGAATCTTTGTGCCACATGTCCTTCCCCCACTATCTAGTTTCTCCAAGTATGTTTTAGATGCACTGGGGAAATATCAATGAGATGGATAGAGGAAATTTTGTGCATAAAAAAATATGAAAGGGGATCAACCATAACATGAGGGCCCCAAGAATCAACAAATCTCACAGAAAAATTTAGGTCACCTCCAATAATCAAATTCTCTAATCTCAAGAGAAATTTATCAAATAAATAATCCAAAAAAGGGACCATATCTTCATTAGGACCATATTTATTTATAAATTTAATAGATTGATTCAACTTCATGGAAAAAACCACAAGGCCTAGACTAGAAGAAAGGCTCGAGAAATTATGAGCTTGAATTTTACGATCATAACATCCCAAATCCAAACCCCTAGATTGACCTCAAACATCAAGAGAAATAATTTTACAAGATGAGAATGAAGATTCTAATAATTTTGAAATACATCACCCTCCCCAATAGTTTCATGCAAAAAAAAAAAAAACATCAGGATGTTTGACAAGAAATAGTCTCTCTAAAGCTAGTTTTTTGGGATTACTAGCCAACCCTCAACATTTTAAGGATATCATTTTCATTGGGGAACCCATTGAAGAGATTTAAAATCTATAAGTGCCTCATCGATCGACGATCATCTTCCTGTAGCTAACTCATAAAGGGCCTTTCTTTAGCCAAAGAAACATTTGATTTTCTCCCCCTACATTTTCCAAAAAGGATAGACACCAGGAGTTGACCTAACCCAGTTTGAGAACCCTCAAAAATTGAAATCACAAGGTGAGACCTCAAATTGTAGAGAATATCACCTTCACCCAAATTTCTAGAACACTCGAAAAAACATACACTCTTGGGAAGAATATCCCAAGCTTCCAGATGGCACAATACAGGGCCATGAACTTACAGGAAGGGAAAATAGATGACATGGAAGGGTTCCAAAATCTCACACCCAAACAAATAGGAATCCCATCATCCAAATATCCAAAAAATATACGATATTTTAAATGAAAATAAGAGAGGGTAACTGAATTACCAGGATCCAATGTGCCCTCAATAAACCAGTCATATCGCACTACTGGAGCAGATTAAGAAACCTATGGCAGGGACATTGCTTGTGAGACCAACATCGATCTAGTACGATATGAAATGGACTACACCACATCCACCACCCACCCACTATCCTCCACCAGATCCTCAGGATAGGCCCTCAAAGCCTCGCCTCAAATATTTTGTATTTTCGGAAGCTTTGTTGGAATTTGAATAGACCTTGAAGTGAAGGTTGTAATTTTAACTAGGTGACCATATTTCTGGTACCTTTTTCATAACAAAAAGGAGGCCCTTGTAATCTAAATCATGAACCCTCATCAAACCTTTCACAATATCCATTTTTGCAAGAATGTTTTTCTGAATGTCAAGGAATACAAAAACCCTTTCCACTGATTTGACCCTCGTCTCTCTGAAAGAGGAGTATGTATCCAAGAAGCGCCCCAAACTATTCCTCAAATTTGTAAACCATTGGGGATTCCAAATGTTATGAGGAATACTAGTAAAACATACCCAGATTGGAATTTCATCCATATGATCATTTCGAGCATAAGAAAAAGGAGTAAAAAATATAAAAATGACTGGAGTGGAGTCAATGGCACAAACCTCCTTAGTATTTTTTTTTGCATCCTCCTTAGACTTTAAGGATAGTGAGATTCTTCCTTTTGCCAGTAAGAAGACATTCGGGACTTCTGATACCATAGGGGATATATGTTGGTCTCGCCATGCCACAATGGTCGCTAATACAAATTTATGGCCTCTTTCCCTTCCCATCAAATATTTATTTTCCAAAACTAACGCGTCTGACATCTCCACATAGTCCCCCAAACAAAAGTTGTGTCCTACAAGGGTATTTTCACATTTTAGAAACTGGAGATTATTTTTATTATTTGGAGAAGGACTCCGACCACCTTCCTCCTGTAACCCAAGGTTTGAAGCATTATTCTCAAAAGCCCACAGATCGATGCTAGATTGTGGACCCAACATTGAGGCCGCTGTTGAGCCTCGAGATTGACTCAATTTTGACATCCATTTCACTACCTTTTCCTCCTTTTTATCAGACTCCATAAGCTCAATCAATATTTATTTACACATTTTTAGTCTGGTAAGGTACCTAAATGATCTCTTTTTAATATTTTAAATGTTTCTTATTATTTGAATAAAACTTGTATTTAGCTATAGAATTCATGCAATTCTACAACTAATCTTGGTTTCTGCAGCCACCACCATGGTTTAATAGGTTCTGAAGAATGAATGAAGGATCAAAGTACATGGTCAGTTGGGAAATGATCCATACAGGGATGATATCCTATCTACCTATCCAGAATAAAGAAGGAAAGTGCCTAGGATTGTGGTCAAAGGGTCAGTCAAAGAAAAGAACCGAAAAAAGCGAGAAAGAAGATTAAGCTTCACGATTTTCTCTCCACGTAGAAAATCGTGAAAGTAATAAAGATCACATTTCTGTTTAGACTTTTATGCCTATTTTGATTAGTCTTAAAGATGTGATCAACTCAAACATTTAATTCGACTCCCTTATAAATATCAGGTTGTGTAAACTGGAAACAAGCTTGATTTTATTGTAAGACTGTTATACATTAAAACTATGTTTTTATCAATCAAAGGAGAAGATGTTTATGGAATCATCGATGCGTAGTTAGTTGCGAATAAATTCAGAACCATTCTGTTGTGGAGGGCCCCTACACAAAAGAGGTTTAATAGTTTATTTTTATGTCATTTCATATTTTAAATAATTTTCTTTTTGTTGTGTTTCTGTATATATAGATGCTCTGTTTACCTTGTTTTTCTTATTGTGATAGATAGCATAACTCTGTTTACATTTCCATTTTGTATATTAGACATTTATGTCATTTTTTCACAGTAGACATATACTATGTTTACATTTCGTAGATTAAACATGCATTCCATTTAAGTGGAATAGACATATGCTTTGTTTTCTTTCTCATTGCAAATAGTCTTCGACTTTCCATAGTATAAATGCTTAGATTTGATACTGTTTGCTTGTTATTTGCAGAATTTCATTATGATTAGAATATATGATTTTTATTCATAATTAAATAGGCTTAGAGTTAATTCATATAAGTACTTTTCTTTATAGAGATAATTTAGATATATGTTTTTCTTTGTAATTGAATAGATTTAGAGATAGTTTAGATATATGCTTTGCTAGATTTAGAAACAATTTGGATTGATGTTTTCTTTGTAATTGAATAGACTTAGAGATGGTTTAAATAGATGTTTTGTTATTTTATTAAATATATTTAGAAGTAATTTAGATAGATGTTTTGTTATTTGATTGAATAGATTTAGAAGTGATTTAGATATATTTTTTTAAGATAATTCATCATAGTTATCGGCATAGGTTGATTTGAAATAGCTTAATATTTATCACTTGGATTTATTTCTTTTGATGCAATATAATTTTATCATAGATTAATTTTTTTTTAGATAAACATTTCCTTTTCTCCTTTCTTGCAAGTTTTATCTTTCAGTCATTAGAATACTTTCTTTAAGAGTGATTCATTGATTACATTTATTTCTTAGATAAACATTAAAAATTTCCTTTTCTTCCTTCTTTGTTTTATTTTAAAATCATTAAAATATTTCTTTAGGTGTGATTACTTTCTAGTGATTTCTTACTTTTAATTTCATTTACATAAAAACTCCAAAACATACAAAAAGATTGAAGTTTATTATTTTTTCTAGTTTCCTTGAAGTAGTTCATTTTTAGATAAGCTAAAATAAAATTCTCATCATAAGCTTTCATAGTTAAATTTAGATTTCATTTCACAAATCAGTTCTTAGTCTCTCAATTTCATTTAAACATTCTAGATAAAAATAAAATCCTAAAAACAACATATAAAACCAACACAACGAATTAAGTAAGAAAAGGCTTCTAGCACATATAGTGCACCTGCACTTCGTAAGATTACTAGCTCTGGTCGATAAGTTATGATAGAAATTTAAGACATTAATTGACTAAACATTTTCGCGTCATTTTCGGGTAAGTGTAATTAGGATCCTTGTCTATTGATCTAAACAAAAAACAAACAACAAAAACATAAAAAATGACATGCGTAGAGAAAGATATTCTAGGGGTATATTTGTAGCTAGAGGTAGAAGTTTGATCCCAAAAACACCAATCACTCCATCAAGACCTCTTAGTACCACACCATCCACCCAAACTTGTATTCCCTTCTTAGCAGTAAGACATAGACTTCTTGAAGTCTTAAGATTAGAAATTCAGCCTAGAGACTCTCCAACTTCATACTGACGCGGTTCTAGAAGAATAAGACCCTAGATACCCAACATAAGGATTAATATTTTTAACCTCTACTGGAGAAAAAATCTTAGCCCAGGAGCTAGAAATCCCTAGTGGAGAAGAGGAAGAAGTTTTCTTTAATATACCATTGATAGAGGAACCAAAAGAATCAAAAGAGGAACAAATGATTCCAAATCTAGAAACCTATATTAGTTATGAGGAATCTACAATGGATGGAGAAGGAGAAGGAAAAGTACACAAACTAAATGATGACCAATTAAGACTAGGAGGTGGTGGACCTCGGATTGGAGGTGGAGGACGAGGTGAAGGACGAGGTAGAGGAAGAGGAAGGGGAGAATAAAGAGAACAAAGAAGAGAAGGATGAGGAAATAGAGAAGGTTCATATCCTATTTGATTTCCTATATTAGATGAGGATACAAATTCCACAGTGAAGAATATCTCACCCTCCATCCTCCCCAATTTTCATGGATTAAGGAGTGAAGATCCTAAAAAATTTCTGTTTGAATTCCAAGTTTTATGTAGATCATATGACTACTTACTCGATTCTAAAAACTTGAAATTGTTTCCTGAAACTATTAAGGATGCAACATTAAAATGGTTCATGGGCTTAATAACACATTCTATTAGGACATGGGAAGAAATGAAGAATGCATTATTACAAAAATACAAGGATTGCTGCACACCTCATAATCGGAAAGATGAAGTTTTTGATATGATGCAAAGAGAAGATGAAAACTTAGAGGACCTAATTGAAAGATTCAGTTACAATCTAAAAAGGGCTAGGATGAGAATTTTTGATGAAGATACTTTAAAAGCTATCCTGTTGAAATCCATTACAGATTAATGGATAGATATTCTTAACATGATGGGAAAAGGATACATTTCTCAACTATCATTGCCTGACATCTCTGAATTATGCATACAACTTTCAAGAGGAAATTCAAGAATTGGGAGAAGTCCAAGAGATCCTATTCTCTCTATAGTCAATAAATATGAAAATGGAACAATAAGTAGGGCTGAAATAGGAAATTTTCATGATGAATTCAAAACATATATTTTAGGGAGTCTTAGTGAACAAATAGACACTCTAAAATTACAAAACATGCAAAGAGATGAAAGTGATGCCTTATCTATCTTTTGTCCTAAATGCAGAAAGAAAAATTCCTTAAGAGAATGTCCTCTTCATTTAAAATCATAGAGACCCGTGTCATATGTTCAGAAAATCATGAAACAAATAAATGTTCTTCTATTCCAGGTCTTAAGGTTGTCTTCCAAGAGAAAATATCTCCACACCAAGTAGATCCTATTTGTTGTGTTTCTATAAGACCATGGCAAGAGCCACAAACTCAAAGTTTTAATACTCAGATGTATACTCAGCCCCCACAAAATAACTGCAATTCATCAATGCCCTGGCAACAACCTTAGTCTCAACCTCAACCTTGGACACAAGGAATGAAAAATCCTTATGGTAGATATTCTCAATATCACCAATATCCACAATATTATCTGAGCTATCCACCACAACATTTTCCTCAAACCATTCAACAACCTCAATTTCCAAATCATAATACACAACTTTCATTACCATTTCTACAAAGGCCAAAACAACTACCAGCTCAGCCACTTCCAATCCTAAACAATAAAAATACACAACCTATTTATAACATGGAGGGGAAATTTTTTTATACTTATATGATAACTCCACTAGATCTTAACAATGTTCAATTTAGATCTGGTAGGATATTTTTTGGTGAGGTAAATCCCCTCTGTGGACAGAGGCAATCCCACTAGCCCTAGAGTGGGTCTAGCCACAAACAAGACAAGATATAATATTGATTCCTAGTTAACGAATGGATGGAGATTCTATAGATGACTTACCGAAGGTCCTATGCTGTTGTTTTCGTCAAAAAGAGTGGCTCGCTCCTCGCTCCTGATTTGACAGATCACGATCCGCTCGCTTTCACGCTCAGACACTTGCACACACAAGAAACAATGACAATATACAACATACTAATTCACATTCGTAACTATTAGTCAGTTGAAGAGGACTAAATCAATTGCATTGAATAAACAACATAACACAATGATGGAACCAACACCATAGTCGAGTATATTGATAAATGAAAGGAAGAGTACAACCAAGATTCAACGTTGCAGTCTCCTCCAACAGGGTTCAAGTGGAGCGCATCTCACAAAGGCTCGTCGGGAATTTAGACGGGACTCTCTCTACAGAGTTATCCTTAGTTCTACCTTCTCAATGGCAATTACTTAGCTATAGTATTCTTCTCCAAGTTCAACTACTTGGCTATATGTTCATCTAGCTTTCATAAAGGGAGAAGGCCTATCTATATAGAGGGAGAGGGAGGGGTTAGGATCCCTATAATTATGGAAGGAAGGCCTATCTCTAAAGAGTGTTCCATGGGAGGTGAAAACCACTGCCTAAAGGGAGAGATTCTTGGCTGATCAACTTAACCACTTCCAGTGACTCATCCATGAGGTGGTTAGAAGGAAAATTCCACCTCTATTTGTTAAAAAACATTCCTAAAACAGCTTGGCACAGGAATTTCACTGAGACAGAGTGTCAGGTGGCGCAGGCATTAGTGAAAATCTTCCACATCAGTGCGTGGGGTGAATTGGCTACCCACGCCAAGGAAAAAACATAGGTTTTGTGTGCTTTTTTGAGGAAATTTCCAACATGAGAAATGATGTCCTTATGAAGAAGGATGCAAAGAAGGTGTTTGCAAAGTATGACACTACTCACAAGTCACGGGAATGACCCTCCAATATGCGGGGTGAGGGATTGCAGGGATGGTGACAAAATGTTATGTAACAGATGCCCCCTAAAGCATGATGTACGAGAGAGAAGGAGGGGTGAAATGCTTTATGAGAACACGTTCGACCCCAAAACTGCTGTCAGAAAACTTGCAAGTACTATTGAGGAGGTAAATCCCCTCTGCGGACAGAGGTGATCCCACTAGCCCAGATCGGGTCTAGCAACAATCAATTCACGCAATGATGCAGGTTCCTAGTTACAAAAAGACCCAGATTGCAACAAGTAGCCTACCTCAAATCCCATGCAGTGGTCGTTGAAGAAAAGATGATATTTCCCATCCCTTGCTTGGAAGATCACAATCCTTCCGTTCGACACGTCTGAACACCTGCACACATGCAAGGAAACAATGACATACAACGCAAAATCTAAAGCATGTAACCATACATCAGTCAAAGAAGATGTAATTCATTGCATAAAGAAATAAACACATGAATGGAACCATAATCAGAGTCGCTTATATTATAAATAACAAAGGAAAGATTACACCCCAAAGCTCTGATGCAATGATCTTCTTTCGGCGGGGCTGACAGCAGAGCACGTCTCAACAAAGCCTGTCAGGAATCTGGACAAAGATCTCTCTCTTTGGCTTGGCTCTCAATAGCTGTCTGGCTATAGTTTCCTTCCTACAAGATCAGCTAGCTTGCTAAGGGTGAAGGCAAGCTTTTATAGATGGAGGAAGGGGAGTTGGGATCCCTATAATTATGGGATAGGCCCTATCTCTAAGGAAGATTCCATGATAGGTGGGAAACTACTTCCCATACATGGAGATCCGGAGCCAAACCACCCAACTCCTTTTGGTGACTCATTCAGGAGTTTGTTGGAATCAAAATTCTGCCATTTATTTTTAAAAAACATCCCTTATTAAGCTTGGCGCGAGTGAGACATAGGGATAGTGCGCCAGCTGGCATGCCCTCTATGGTGGATTTCCCCCATTGGCACGAGGGCTGAACTGGCTAGTCGCGCCAAGGAAAAAATATCTATTTTTAAGGTTTTTCAGAGGAAAATTTCTTCAAGGGAATGCTTGTCCTTATAAAATGGGATGCCATGAAAGTGGTTATGTCACGGCTTGCAGGTCACGAGAATAGCCCTCCAATGTGCGAGATGAGGGATTGCAGGGACAGTGACAAAATACTGTGTAACAGATGCCCCCTAAAGTATGAGGCTCGAGAGAGAGGGAGTGGTGAAATTTATATGAGAATGCGCCCAACTGAAAACATTTCCATCGAAAGACCTGCAGACAAGTACAACTAATATCTCTGATACATGATATGTGGTATGGGCGCAACCATCCATAATAGAGTGTACAATAACCGAGATCCAAGGTATGGGCGTAGCCATCCAGTAAGGATCAACAAGTAGACCCAGGTATGGTCGCAGCCATCTAATATGATGAGTCATGTAACCAATCATGATAATCCACAAAGAATCCGTAGCCTGGATTTTATCAGACAAAATCTAGGGTCTTGTGCTCCATCTTGACCCGAACAGAGTACAATTCCCAACATGTGAATAAATGAGCTGAAGTCGAACATGCAAGAACATCGTCTAATTACTAGCCAATAATGGAAGCCGTTAAAAGACGCGAGAGGTACCACCAATAATGAGGATGGCCCTCAAGGTACTATAGGTACAATCCGTGGAATGCGAATAGTGAGCTGATGTCGAACACCCACAGAATCACTTGATCAAAGGCCAATGATGAAAACCTTGCGTCGAATGCGAAGAACCTGCCATTGAGGCATGTAGGCTCCAAGGTACCAGAAGGGAGTTTCTAGATCAGCTTCCTGGATAATGAGTTGAAGTCAACAGGAAGTGACCTTGATCGAAGGTGGGCCATAGTGTTTCCCACATCATCGACGTGAGACAGAGGAGCATAATGTTTGTGAATAAGGATCAGTAGAGAATCAGAGGGAGGTTGAAAAATGTAGAGGCCAACTTCTCTTGAACATATCGGCGGCACGACACTGGATTTGGCAGTATTTGACATCAAAGGATATGAGGTCATGATGACGTGGCAAAGAGCAGATGAGCGGTCAAAAGATATTACCCAAACCCATGGATGCAAGAAGAAAACGAGATGAGATGTCCCCAACCCGACACGAATGCAGACAAGTGCCATGTTCAAGAGTGACATACTACCGACATGACGGTGAAATTGGCTCCATTTTTCCCCACCATTTCTGGTGAGTACCCCAATTATTTTTGGAAACAAGCTTGAAGGGGATAGCATATGCTTGGGATATAATTTTGTCCTTCGGACAAATCGAACCTAGTACATTTAAAAAGCCCTAGGAAGGAGGAACTCGAGTATCGTCATTACGACGGAGTCCGATGTCATCAGGTTTTAACGAGTCTAACAAAGGAAGAACTCCACGTCTTTTCATGTTTAGAGAGTTTGAAAAGATAGCAGAAAAGTAAACTCCAATAGTCCCTTTTCATATATAGTTCCTCAGATCCGAAAAGGTAGAAAAATATGTCTGAGAAAACCTCCTAGTCGCGATAGGATAGGGTATTCCTTTTTCGTAAATAATCTATCCTAGCCCGAAAAAGGGGTAAACGTATACTGGGTAGATGTCATTTCACAGCCAATTTAACGAGATCAAAATGAAAAGTGACTCACCAATATTTTCATTTTTAGAGAGTCAGAAAAGAGCTCAGAGATGACTCCAGTAGTGACTTTTTCTTGTTTTTACCGAGTCCGAAAAAGTATAAAATACAACTCGTATCGTCATCCCAGTCGCGTGAAAACATGTCGCTGCACAAAAAGCAAGCGTAAAACCCATTTTTCGACAAAATATAATAAAATATTAGAAAAATAAGCTTCAAAACCTAATTTGATTTTGAAAAGTTATAAATATGACCAAAATAGTAAAAACATATTTAATTTTTACTTTTTACCTCTTGTGGAGAGCAACAGTGAGTTTTTTCCTTGCAAACTTGCGGTGACGATTGTGGACGATCCGGTGGATCATTCTGAATCCCGTCTTTTCAGGGTAAGAGGCACTTCCATTAGCTACATTTTAATTCATATTTCATAGGTTTCCATTGTGATTTGGCATCCCTGAGGGGGAAATTTGCAAATTTAGGGCTTCAAATATTAGCGTGGGTATGAGGCATGGACCCGCGCCAATCGAGTTATTTTTGCAAAGGGGTCACGCCAGCTGGCGTGACTGTCAGCAAAACAGTCGTGCCAATCGCGCAACCTCAATTTTCGCTTAAATTTCGCAAAAATTGAACCAATCAATTGAATTTTTTAATGCCCAAGGGATCTTATGATGTTCTTTGACCATTTTGATGCAGGTATAAAGCCACAATGGTGATCGAATGGAAAGAAAAGGAGCACAGTGAAGAGGACGAAATGGCAATGGAGAATGAGCAATGCGTGAATTCTCTTCGAGATTGCAGATTAAAGAAATTATTCTTGACACCATGTCTCAGGGCACAACCTAAATTGTTGCAATACTTAATCAGTATCTGGGATGAGAACGAAGAGAAGTTCAGGCTTCGAGGTCAAGTGCTGGAGCTCGAAGTTTCCGATGTTTACTTCATCACTGGATTGTCCCGCAAAGGTCCAGTTCTGATCATGACAGGTACTAGGCCTTTTGGTGAAAAGATGTCAACGGTTATGGAAAGAGTGTGCCCAAGGGCACAAACAGGATCAAGTAGTGGTAAAGTGGACATTCACATTGTTCCCGATCTGGCACTCAGAGTGGTGCTACATACCATTACGCGGGCCGCGAGGTCGCAGGCACTGCATGAGGCTACCAAAACACAACTCCTCTTGGCATCATAATGTATGAATCTGACATTATTTGATTGGGCTACGGTCGTAACCATGAGTATCAAATGGAAATTGAAAAAATGTAAAAATACCAAACTGCAGCAGCTTGGGTACGATTCAATCTTGGTATCATTCATCCTCGAACGATTACCTATCTTCCGGGGCCAGGGAGCGATAGTCACAGATCCACCTTTGAGAGAGCCACAGATGGCTCGATGGGCAGCATTGATGCACAGAGCAGGAGGGGGCTAGAAAATGTTATGGTGGCCTGAGTTCTTCAGATGGCTTCGCGATAGTTGATCATCGTAGAGGACTGGCCCTATGCCGGTACTAATTTCACAGGAGACCCAAACCTTCCACTCCTGGAAGAAGAGGACTGGGATGAGGAGCTGGGTAAGACTCTTTTTATTTTTATGGATTTTATGATTTTTTTTTGGTATACATGCATGCTTTAACAATCGATCCTATATGTATGCAGATGTTGGCCCAAATATTCCTACCGGGAAGTCGTCGATAGCGCGAAGGACCCCTCTCGCCTATGACCCTCAAGGGGAGGGGGGCGAGGGGAATGAGATGGTTCAGAACTTAGAGGGAATCACCCGTGGGATTCTTGATTATCCTCGCCTAGCATATGTCCCTATGGCTTATTAGAGGCACACTGTAGGGGTGCCTAGTCGCCTTCATCGCTTACTGAGGCGATTGGTGTGGGCAGTAACATGCTACCATGAGCACCATGCTGATTAGTTGCCTAGGCTTTTCATTTGCATATTTTTGAGAGACATGTTGTCTCCAGATATTATTAAAATAGACATGTATATTTTTGGATTTTATGTGATGCACACAAACTGCAAACATTTCGACATATATATATATATATATATATATATATATATCTATTTCTGCATGGATCTTTTTCACATATGATGATGTTTTTACAAGTTGCGTAAATGTCTATCTAATACCATGTTAGCTACTGCATCTGTTAATGCATTCATTCGTCTAGGTATATGTTGATATGTGATGTAATCAGAATTTCTTTCTAGTAAACGAATACGTAGATACAGTCTTAAAATGGATGGGTTCCTAACTGAATAATGACCATTGAGCTGTAACACTACAAGCTGTGAGCCCAGGTATACAAGTAATGCACGAATACTGAGGTTAACGGCCTCGTTCAATAATTCCAAAATGGCACTATATTCCACGACATTATTTGTAGCAGGCCCTAGACAAACACCTTGTAAATTAACTAACTCACCAGCAGGA
>JAXQQM020069971.1:0-114517 GCA_034641835.2 Pinus albicaulis
ATTAAATCGTGAAAATTTTTTGTTGCCCAATAACCCAACGAATCTTTTATCTGTCTAGGGCCTAATGTTTGTCATGCAACCCTATTATATTGGCCAACTTGGAGAGGAGGAAAAGTTGCAAAATATAGTCAGATATCATTGGGAAACATTGTGATTACAGGAGGGTGTAGGAGGGGTTGAGCATGAGACAAGGTATTATTATGCAGATAGAGGTTGCAACCATGCTAGGAATACTGACGTAAAAGTCATTGACTATAACAATATGAAAAGTGGACCCCACTCTCTCACCATATATGATTGTTGAAGCATCTCTTCTCATTAAGAATTCAATATATCTATCACCTTGATAGGAGACCACTGTCCATATGAATATCAGATGGATTAGAATATTAACTTAATGGGGTTTTGAGTCTAATGACTAACCTGTTTTATTTAGATGTTTGGTGACTTCCTGAGTGAACTGGAAGAGCTATCACTCGACTGAGAAAGAAAAAGGAAGACACATTGACTATAGGATTTGGTTGTGAGTATCGAGAGGGGCTTCCAACAAATTTATCGGCCAATAGTCTCCACTTAAGGGGGGGGCACACTTTCCATCACACAGGGTCATTCTGTGTAGGAGATACATGTGACCTAGATTGAAATAATATTGATCACTCATCCACTGAGGAAGTGCACATAATACATGATATAATAGTGATGAGGGATGAATTGTTTTTAGGGACAGAGAGGAGGAGGAGCTGACTGCAAGAAAACAAGAATCACTCATGGGTTGTAAGAGAGGCAGCAAGTTGGATGTATGGCTACAAAAAAGTGCAATATGATCAGGCCATCCACATTCAACTGAGGAGTCGATGAGCCAACGTATTGTAGTTAAATTAGTGCTACAAACATGTGTTTAATACTGTTGTAGTAGTGAGGTAAGCCACAACAACTAAAGGAGTGAGGTAGTGGTTGTAGAAGGTAAATTGGCCTTGATATTAATGGAAAAAAGTTGCATCATGAATCGTTGAGTCCAAGAGAAGGAAATAGAAGGTGTGACCTATGTTACCATAAATGAGAAATAGGAAACAAAACAAGAAACAACAACAAGATGAGAAACACAGTTTGGAGGTTTTTCATTCAAGAAATGGGGAGAGAGAAAAAACAAAAAAAATATGAAAAACATAAAACAAACAATTTCAAGAACCCATTTCTCATAAAAAAATCAAAAAATGAGTTGAGGCATACTACCATGCAATTCCCCTGAGTTGATCGTGTAATATACCCCGGTAATCTTGCATGAAAATGCATGGAGTTAAAAAAAAATCACACAATTTACCCACAGGTAACTATCCAAATTACTAATTCAAATTCCTCCTTAACCATTAGATATAATCTTCATAATTACATAAAGTAACTTTAGTAGAGGAAAATTAAGTCACATAATCATTAATAACCACTATTGTCACATATTGACATAAAATTTTTGATGTAACCTTGCATCATTTTCATGATTCCTTTAACTAGATTAGTTAATCACGAACTTGATATTACAAACATCTACTCATGCAAGGAATAAACAACATACAAGTAGTACAACAAACAACCACATCATTATACATTTATATACCCTGCAAACTTAGCAGGGTGAAAACCAACCTATTAAACGCTCATGAGTTTGTTCACCCTCACTCAATGACTTATAAGGGATTCCATCTCGTAACCATTGTCATAAAATATTACAAGGAAATGTCATTTAAATACAAAATATCTAGCTTAAATCTATTACAATCATCATGATATCGTTTACTCACAAATCTTCAATATTTATATTTTTTTGGGCCTGGTTGTTTCTTCAACGGACTATCCTATATCTCACACTCATCTGCATGGACCAATAATAATTTACCTTCCACCAATGTTAAACAACATTCTATAATTTCCACAAGTTACCATCATTTCCTGCCATCATTGTTGTCAACATATGTTGATATCATGATTACATAAAGTATTAATCAACCAATCCATGAATCTATACTAGTGATGTTTCACCATCTATTCATGTACATTAATGAATTGCAAGAAAAATATCATGACATGCTTCTTTTAACAACACCACATAGAGCATTGCATATGCGCTAGTTATAAGCATGTAATCGTCAAAGAATGTCTATAAAATAAATACCACATTAACTAATATTTCCCTCGCATACACACACAACCTTGCAAGGCAAATCGCTACAACTGTCCATACATTCTTTTAAAGGAAACTAATACACCATTTATGATCTTCATCCATGTGAATTACATAAATTTTATAAAATTAACTATCTCTTCAGATATTGATTTTGGTGCATTCAAATACACAAATATAGCCAACACAACGAATGTTGTTCCTATGCATGCAAATTCATATAGATTCCAAAATAATCTTCCCAAAATAATGCTTAACACAATAGAGCATGCAAATACATGTTTCATTTTTGAAGAAATATAACATAATAGGGCATGCAAAAACATGTTTTGTTTCCATAAAACTAATGCAATAAAGCATACAAACACATGTCTTCTTTTCCAAATATTATACCAATATTACCCATATATATATATTCCATGGAAACCAACACATTACTATGGTTTATTTTGCATGTATTTCATCTTCTTTCTCAAAGAGTCTTTTCCAATGTAGGCTAACACAACATGTTATCATTTCCCACATAAAAATGTATATTTTTTCCAACGAAAGCTAATACAAATATTGCATGCATATACATGATATTATTCCAAAATAACTAACATAATAGTTATGATATCATAAAAGTAATCACATATATTTGTTCTAAAGAAATATAGCTCAATAGTTCTTCTATCCATGTAAAGAACATATCTCTATAACATAATGCCTACTCTTTGTGCATCCAAGAGCTTATGATAATAGCTCCTCTTTAATGTATATAACACATATTCTCTTCTCTAGAATTATACCATTATTAACTATGCACCTAAATCAGTAAATTAACACAACTCATCTAGCGAGGAAATATTTTTAAGAGATTATTCTTTTCAAGAAAATTAACGTGATAACTTTATTTATCTACCCAAAAAAAACATGTTTTCTATATCACAATGACTGCCCTTTTGTGCATGCAACATGTGTTTTTTTTTAACACCATGATCCTTACTTCAATGCATGTAATCTTTTCAATAAAGAAGCGTGCGTTCTTGCTCTTGTATGAAGAAGGTTCATATGCATCTTTTAAGAAACAATATTTATTTTTCATCAATTCATATACAAAAATCCCATGTAAGTATTTTTGCACTCAAATCCTTGAGTAATGTGGGTAATATATGCATACAGATTCATGAAAACTCTTCCAAAAAAGGTAATCTAGTTAACTTTTCTCTTTTCAAAGAATATGATAATGTATGGCACAAAGACATTTCACTTTAATATTTTATTTTCAAGAATTAACATAAAAAATTATTTCAAGAATTCAAATATAATGAATATTATTATTGTGCAGATATTCATATTAAGAGTCTATAGGATTCATGCTAATATCTCCGAGGAAATTAATAATATAATTTTCTCTCATAAATTTCTATCAATCATTTCTTTAATTGAATAACTTATTTTCTCTCTTTTTATAACAAAAGTTAATATACATTCCTTTCATGAAAAGTATCATGATTTCTTTAATATTTTTATGTGCAGTTTTCACATGTGTTTTCTTTCCAAGAAATCTAAAGCCAACTTTGTTTTTTTTGTACATGCAAGTGCATATTTCTTTTCTAAGAAAATATAACATAATAACTTTCATTTTCTAAGTGTTTCTTTCTCAAGAAAACTTGGAAAAGTAAGGTTGGAAAGATACTTATTAACTTTGTGCATTAAGCATGTATTCTTTTTTCAAAAAAACTATTAAAAGAAAAATCACACATTCATTTGAAGAAGCTTGGCTACTTGTCTTTTTATGTACATGTTTCTCATTTAATCGTTTTCATGAACTAACACAATTCTTTATATTTCTATATGCAAGACTATCTGCTTTCTAACCCATCTTTATGCATCAAAAAAAGATAGGAAAATATTTTAAGACAACAACCTAACATGGTTCTCTATATTTCTATATGCAAGATAGGAAAATATTTTAGACAAGAACCAGGTTGACCTAACTTCTAGTCAAATAAATCATGCAATTTTGCACCATTTAGCCATTAAATGTTTTAGAATTCAATGCACATAATACTTATCTTTTGTTTGAAGAACCTTTCCTTTGTTTTCATAGTCTTTTGCATTCTTCTGCCTCCATATCTAATTCTTTGTTCACAACAAATTCATTTGCAAGTTAAGTTTTCTCCTCCATATAAGGTTTTTTTTCCCTATGTGAAAGTGTGACTTTAAGTATATTGTAACTAATTCTTAATATTTCCCAAGAAGAATAGAGTATTTTAAATCATCCCACCGTAAAGACTAAAATTGTTAGGGAACTAACTACGTAATTCTTTTTGGTAGTTACAGCAGATCCACCTTAACTAAATCTTAATGAAAATGTTAATTATATATTACAATAATAAATATAATTATTTTATAAAAATGAATTTATAAGAGTTTTTATGGTAGGTATATTACATTTTCATTATAAAATACAACATCTTTCGGTAATCTTTATGTTTAATAAATTAGAAATCAAATAAATATTTCGTGGATTAATCACAACAATACTATAATCATCTAAGTTTCAATAAACTCTAAAAATAAATTAAAATATTTTCAATTATACTTTTCCTCTCCCTTAATTTAAACACTAATAATCTTATAAATAAATTAATTTATTTCTACTTCTACCATCATCCATAGTAATAGTGAAATTTAATTTAACTAAGTAGGGAAAAAAAATCATTTTGAATTATTGTATTATTTTTATTTGAAGAAATTGTATTGGGGCAGCTTTGAGGTGTACATAGCCCTGTTGCGATTGAACCACTACAACAATTTTCAGACTTAAACTTGTAGATACCAAACCTCCCCACCTAACCCTTAGAGCACATCCTAGAAACTTATTATATTCATAGACCAAAAATAAATCAATCCCACTAGAATTATTATCCAAAAGAATCCACAACCACACTGAGAAAATCTAATCCACAACCACAGTGAGAAAATCTATGCATAGTGTGTGTTAAAGCTAATATGTTACTATTCCACCTGTACAATAGATTAAAGTGTATCACCTCCAGATCAGACAAGAAGACCTTCACATGCTAAAATCATAAATTCCTCCGCCGTAGTCTAAAAAACCCACAGAATAATCTAGAAATTCTAGTAAAATTCTGAAATTTTTTGGCAAAGATTTATTAGAATCTTTTTTACAGTTGTTAAACTTCAGTATTTTCGGTGCCCTAATGGTTTTTGATAGTGCTGAATCCATTTCCACTATCAAAAATGCAATTCAAACACTCCAACTACCTGATATTTTGAATTTTTTTTTACGGGGTTCCGGCATTTGTAACCTCTTTAGCATTTTTGATTTAGCTAAATACATTCGATCCACACAAAGAGTGATTAATTCACGCGGGCTGGGCATTTTCATGTTGGATTGTAATGTTGGAGAATCTAACTCCAACTACCTGCTAAGTGTCGAAACTGTCCATCCAAGTGTCCAAGTTCAGTTTCACTTAGTCCATTTTTAATTCAGTCTCACTAGAGTCATTTAATGTTGATGTCTCCAATGTAATTTTATTTAATTGATTCCTAATACTCAAAAATACAATAATCTACTCCATTTATGTTTAGTTTTCAATTCTTGTCATGGTATCATAACTAATTTGCATAAAACTCCTTGAAAGAGCTCTCATCAACATAAGCGAAGTTAAAGTAACACAAAAGAAATGAACCTGCATAAAAATCTCTGAAAGATCAGCAGAAGTTTGAAAAATATTCATGTGAAGAAGCAAGAGAGAGAGAGAGAGCGAGGCCTTCAGAAGAAGGCCAAGATTAAAAAAAAAAAAATTAACTAGGGTAACGCACCCGAAAGATATATCCAATGTGTTATTAACGCAACCGAGATGTTGGTAAAGAGCGTTAAGCGTTACTCACGCAGCTGAGAAAATTTAAGATAAAATTTAAGATAAGCGTTACTTTCGGAAACCTGCCGCAATCTCTGTCACACGTGGCCACAAAACCTCAACAAGAGCGTCAGCCAAATTCCATGGCAAGCCTTATTTTCACTGCCATAGGCCCATAAATGCGCCCAGGCAGGAAATGCCTGCCATCAGATTAAAGCTGTAGATCATCGTGCGGTGGGCATTTCCTGCCTGGGCGCATTTATGGGCCTATGGTAGTGGAAATAAGGCTCGCCAAATTCCATTGCAGCAAGTTGATTTGGTGCACAAAGTTTGAAGTCCACCTGTCACACGAAATGGTTTGGGATTCGTAATGCATAAAGAAACCACGAGTATTGTTTTTCAAAGTTTATTTTGATGAATTTTCTTTAAAAAATGATTCACGTGCTTTTTATTTGAAGTTAACTTTATTTGGCATGGTAAATCAAAAATTGCATGTATAATTGTTTTAAAAGAGTGTTATGATATGCTATGATGTGCCTTTGAAGTGCATATGAGGAAAGGGCATGTTTTCTTTATTGTTTAGAAATGCTCATATAAATGTTCATATATATGGGTTTTAAATTTTTTTGGAGAAGGGTTTATAAAATCTTTTGAAAAATTGTTGCGGTTGTATAAAAATTGTAAATCTATTTGTTTGTGGAAGAGTAGCAAAGAAGCCATTATAAAAGATGTATGCAAATCAGTGTTTTTGTTGATTTGTAGTTAACTAATATTTAACAAATGGGAAAAGTGAAGGGGCTAAAGTAATAATAGGAGATGTTTGAATTGCTTTTAGATTTGGAAGTGAGAAGGAAAAATGATGTCTTTGTATTCAAATGCATAAAAGAATCTTTGGATCACAACATTCTTCCCCTGATTTCAGATGCCAAGACAACCAAGGAGGCCTGGAAAATACCCTTGAGAGGGGTTTTCATGCAAGGGGGAGCATTGAGGTTGAAGATGAAGGTGGATCTATAGCAGGAGATCTACAACAAGATGAAAAGACTCAGCCACAAGTGGACGATGTCTGTGAAGAAATTGTAGAAGCAATAGAGAATGAGCACAAAGATGTTTGTGAACTCCACTATGTAATTAAGGCAGAGTGTTGGAGAATATAATTCCAACCACCTGCTAGGTGTCGAAATCGTTCAAGTGTCCAAGTTCAGTTTCATTTAGTCCAGTTTTAGTTCAGTCTCACTAGAGTCATTTAATGTTGATGTCTCCAATGTAGTCATATTTAACTGATTATTAATACCGAAAAATCAATCCTCTACCCCAATTCTTTTAAGTTTTCAATTCTTGGCACATAGATAAACTTGACGTTCTCATGTTAATGGTAGATTTATGAAATATTTACTAATTTGACAAAGGTCAATTGTTTGACTTCTCATGATTGTTAAATTCCATAGTATTTCAGAAATCTACATATAAATTCAGAAAGTAGCTACTCCTTGTACGAATATACACAGCGGAAACTTAAATAAACATTAATTCACACACAAAAAACACAAACATAAAGAGACAATATTTAACGTGGTTCACCCAACCAATTTGGGCTATGTCCACCAAATAGAGGTATCGGCAATATCATTCATCAACAGGAGAATACAACAACATAATTACTCATCTGCACTTCCTCTTCACACACCTCACATCTCATATGTTTGCCTCTACAGGCTTAAAATTTATATAAGAGAAAAGAAACTGAATAATTAATTCTATCACAAGAAACTAGGATAGAATGTCTCCTCATGTTGATTTGATGCCAACAATTTTGCAACAAAAAACTATTGTTGGCATATCCAAGAGATTTTAGCCAGCTAAATCTCAAAAATCTCCACCTTGACAACAATTAGCCTGATACCTCATTCTTTATTATTTTTATTTTCTTTGCAAGCCAAGAGAAGGCAGACACCATCTTAGCTTCTCTAATAAAACTGGTTTCGTGAACATGTCTGCACAGTTTTCTTTTGTATGCATTTTTTCAAGAGAGACTCCCTGTTCAGTGATAACCTATCTTACAAAATGGTACTTTATAGGTATATGCTTTGATTTACTATGATAGGCTGGATTTTGTAGCCATGTGAATTACACTTTGAATATCACAAAATAACTTAATGTTGTCTTGCAACCTACCAAACTCACCAAACAAACCTTTCAACCAAACCGCTTCTTTGCAAGCATGTGAAGCAGCTATGTATTCTGCTTCTGTAGTGGATAAAGCAACAATTTTTTGTAGCTTTGACTTCCAGCTAATAGCTCCACCTGCAAGAGTAAAGACATATCCTGAAGTTGACATTCTCTTATCCAAATCACCTGTAAAATCGGAATCAACATATCTGCAAACAAATTCACTACTTCTATCATAACTGATACAATAATCACTTGTGCCTCTCAGATACCGAAGCACCCATTTCATTACTGCCCAGTTTTCTTTCCTTGGATTTTCCATATACCTACTGACAACCCCAACTGCATGTGAAATATTTGGTCGTGTACAGACCATTGCATACATCAAAGTTCCTACTGCATTAGCATAAGGTATTCGAGACATATATTCCTTTTCTTCATTTATGTTAGGACATAAACTTGAAGAAAGCTTAAAATGGGAAGCTAAAGGGACTGAAACTAGCTCCACATTGTGATAACCATAGCTTACCATTACTCCTGTCTCTGAAAATCTCCATGCCCAAACTCTATCTTGTTGCTCCTAGATATTTTATATCAAATGTCCTAGCCATCTGAGCCTTTAACCTGTTGATCTCAGTTATGCTTTTGCTTGCTAAAAGCATATCGTCAACATACAACACTAAGATAATGAATATGCCATTACTTAATTTCTTAAAGTAAACACATTGATCATATTCACTTCTTATATAATTTTGGCTCATCATGAAAGAATCAAATTTCTTGCACCATTGTCGAGGCAACTGCTTCAAACCATACAATCATTTCTTGAGCCTGCAGACAAATTTCTTGTTGTGATTTTGAACAAACCCTTAAGGTTGTTCCATATAAATCTCTTCATCTAGATCTCCATGTAAAAATGCAGTCTTAACATCTAGTTGTTGTAATTCTAAATCAAGTAAAGCAACTAATGCTAAGACAATCCGAATTGAAACAATTTTAACAACTGGTGAAAATATCTCATGAAAGTCAATTCCTACTTTCTGAGAAAAACCTTTTGCGACCAACCTCACTCTGTACTTGTCTTCTTTATCATCAACACCCCTTTTCAATTTGTAAACCCATTTACATCTGGATTATCAAGTGAAGATTCATTGAATTTAACATCTCTGTTAATGATGATCTTGTCAGTAGTAGGATCCCACAACCTGTATCCCTTAATCCCATCACCATATCCAACAAAGATATATCTTTTTGATTTAGGATCTAATTTAGAACGTTGATGTTTCAGAATTAGAGCATATGCATCACAACCAAAAAATTTCAGTTTAGAATAATCACAAGGATGACCTTTCCATACCTCTTGAGGAATTTTGCATCCTATTGCAGTTGATGGTGATCGATTTATCAAATAGCAAGCCATAGATACTGCTTCTATCCATAATTCCTTCTGCAAATTGGCATTACTCAACATACTTCTTGCTCTTTCTAAAAGAGTCATATTCATGTGTTCAACAACTCCATTTTGTTGAGGAGTATAAGAAGTAGTTCTATGTCTTTTGATCCTAGCTTCCTTGCATAATTATCAAATTCCTTTGAAGTAAACTCACCACCATTGTCAGTTCTTAAACATTTAATGGTTCTACCAGTGATGTTTTCAACTAATGCTCTAAACTTCTTGAAAACTGTGAATACATCAGACTTTCTTTTTAACATGTAGACCCATACTTTTCTAGATAAATCATCTATAAAAGATACAAAATATGATGATCCTCCATATGAGGTTGTAGGAGATGGACCCCAAACATCAGAATAGATATAATCAAGGATTCACTTACTAGTATGTTTTCCAGTTTTAAATTTCTGCTTGCTTTGTTTCCCATATATACAATGTTTGCAGAAATCTAACTTAGAAGATTTTAAACTAGGAAGTAACATACAATTAGATAAAAAATTTAATCCTCTTTTGCTCATATAACCCAACCATTGATGCCATAGTCGAATAGAATCACTGTCATTTTCAGATACAGTAGAAGCATGATCTGACTCTGTTCTTCCTTCTAACTAAAAAAGATTTCCAACCTTCTTTACTTTCATTACTAAAAGGATTCCTTTGTAAATTTTCATTACTCCACCTTGAATAAAAGTTTTATATCCATTTGTGTCTAACACTCTTAGAGAAATAAGATTTTTTCTGAGTTCAGGCACATGTCTTACATCAGTTAAGATTTTATTTGTCCCATCAAACATGTTAATCTGGATGCTTCCAATTCCCACAACTTTACATGAGAAATCATTACCCATGTAAACATCTCCATCATTGATTGATTTATAAGATTTAAACCACCCTTTATGAATGCACATGTGATTGGACGCACCAGAATCTAATAGCCAATGTTGATCATGATTTAAAAAATTAACTAATAGAACTTCATCACTTATACCTGAACCGGATGTCGAACCTGATCATGTATCTGTCGTGTTTGCCTCTTTATTTTATGTTGAAGAGTCTCCTTTGGATGTTTGTTGTCTCTTCCAGCAGTCCTTCTTCAAATGTCCCGATTTGCTGCAAAACCAACATTTTAGCTTAGTCTTCTTCCCTTTCGATTTTGACCGAGAGTTGTTCTTTTAACTGAAGTGTTTTTCTTTAGAACGACCTCTAACCATCATTGCTTCTGATGTAGAGGTTTCTAAATTTGACCTTTTCCTGGTTTCTTCAGACAGCATAGCTCCAACAACATCATCAAATTCAAGGGTTTCTGATGAACTAAGACTTATAGAAGTAACAAAATGATCCCATGACTCAGGAAAAGAGCATAATAAAGATACAAATTTATCTTTTGAGTCAAATTTGACTTCTGTGCTATCTAACTGCACCAAGAGAGTATTAAAGGTATTCAAATGATCAGTTATTGATGTACCTTCCTTCATGTGCAAGCTGTACAACTGTCTTTTCAGAAGAATCATGTTGGTTAAGGATTTCATCATGTATAGTTTCTCTAACTTTATCCATAAACTAGCAGCAGTTTTCTCTGACACAATGTTAAATAACACATCATCTGCCAAACACAACCATATGCCGCTCAGTGCTATGTTATCAATGTCACTCCATTTGTCATCTGTCATGGTGTAAGGTTGTTTGGATTTTCCCAAAAGCGCCTTCGCCACACCTTGTTGTACGAGTAGATCGTGCATCTTAACTTTCCATATCTCGAAGTTGTTTCTCCCATTAAACTTCTCGATCTCAAATTGAGCACTTTGGGTTTTTTCCATAATGAGTAGCTTGTGTCAAAAATCTCCAATTTCAAAATCTTAATAAATGAAGATTTTTATTTTAATCAAAGTTATTAATTTTGATTAAAATGCCCTTTTTCAAAAAACGAAAAAATTTTCGGAAAATTGACAGCACTTGTTTTCGTCGAAAAAAACCTAGGCCCTAGGCCCTACCCAAGTGCATATTACAATTCAAATCGATATACAATAAATACATTTCAATGTAAATTGATTTAAATAAATACAATTAAATCGATATATAATAAATCGATATTACAATCAATCGATTTAAATACGTCCTCCTAAAAAAGGCATTTGAATACAACTCAAATACAAATTGATTTAAACAAAAAAATGCATTAATGCACTTAAATGAAAATTGATTTTTAAAATGGCATATTAATACCTTCATTTAACATTCCAATAGAAATCGATTTTAAATGGGATATCAACAAGCCTTTACTGTTCAATGCTACCCAATCCGTTAGAGTTAACACAACCTTCAGATGACCTGCATTCTCATCTCCTCCACTTTATTGTTTTATTTGGGCAATCGACCATGCCACCGTTCACAAGCCACACAGCCACATAATTTTCATGGGCCACGACTTCTATGAAAACAACGGCTCTACATTATACAATCAATGACTACCCAATCCTTTAGTTCACGGCTAACACAATGAAGGCTTTGTGAAAGAACTGCAGCTCTGGTCTGATCATTGACCCAAATTTTACGCAGATCGATTAGCGGCAGGGCTTCAGCAAACAGGCATCGTTCAAATGCTTGGTCTCAAGGTCCAACACATAATGCACTGTCTCACAGTCTCACAACTCACGGTCGCACGCATAGATCTGGTTTCTTCTACAACTCACGACACTTTTCATTCATGCATTGTTCAAACAGCGGCTCTGCTGCTCAACGTTAACACAGGCACGCAGATCAAGTCATCCACGCTTGGCCGCCGATCAACACAACTTCACATCGTAGATCAAGCAGCAGGTCTTCCACGTAGATTGCTCGATTTCAATCACATATCTTCAACCTAAAAAAGCTCTGATACCAATTGTACGAATATACACAGCAGAAACTTAAATAAACATTAATTCACACATAGCAGACACAAACATAAAGAGACAATATTTAACGTGGTTCACCCAACCAATCTAGGCTACGTCCAACAAACAGAGGTATCGGCAATCTCATTCATCAACAGGAGAATATAACAGCAAAATTACTCATCTGCACTTCCTCTTCACACACCTCACATCTCATATGTTTGCCTCTACAGGCTTACAATTTATAGAAGAGAGAAGAAACTGAATAACTAATTCTATCACAAGAAACTAGGATAGAATATCTCCTCATGCTGATTTGATGCCAGCAGTTTTGCAACAAAAAATTATTGTTGGCATATTCAAGAGATTTTAGCCAGCTAAGTCTCAACACTCCTGCCGAATCTCTTTATCATGATTGTGTCATTAGTGATGCTCTTCCATCCGATCGTCCCACCATGTGACTACCTGCATATGTCTATTAGATTAAATGGATGAAATATTTTCAATTTTTTTTGTTTGGCATTGCGTCCATATAAGAGATAGGGGCAGTAGTATGAGAATATGAATCTCAGTAGTGTCTACCAACCTGCAGTTGGTGTAGTCATTTGATGTGAGAACCGTTCAAAGGGAGCAACATCACGTACAACTTAGAGTAGAGGAAAATAAAACATGGGACATAGCTAGTGCCCATCTTTGGCAAATAAACCAACATGAATGAGAAAATAATGTTTATAGAAAATTTGTGTTAAAATTAATCGAAATATCTAAAAACATTATTAACACAATTTTTCCATAAACAAATATGAATGAGAAGAAAAAATGTTTATGGAGAAACATTATATATGGGTTTCGTTAACTATTTTTACAGACTTTTTGTAGAATAATGTTTATTATAGATTTTTCTACAAAAGAATTATTATATATGGGTTACTTTAACTAAGTGTTTATGAGCTTTTAAATATCTTATGAGGATACTGTTTAATATAAAACATGTGTAGAAATTTAATTATTATATTAAAATTAAAGTTATTAATAAAACTTACGAAAATCTAAAATTAAAATTTTAAAGGTGGAGTGTTTTTAAAAGTGTACATGGATCCTGAGATTTTTTGAATCATTTATCAATAAAACACACTTTATTCCCGTCTTTCATTAAAAGAATTATTAAAATTTTATAAAGGAATAATATATATTATGCAAAGACAGGGAAGACACTTTCTCATGTTAACATTTAGTATTTTTATTATTTGATAATAGAGTTATAAATTTAATTATTAGTTAATAATATATTTAATATTTAATTTAAAAATAAATTAATGTTACTAAAATAAAATATTTTTTATAAATGGTATATATTAAAATAGAATGTTTTAGGGTGGTTTATAATTGTTGATTTCATGATTCCTTAATAGACAAGGTATTTAGCAACAAGAACTCAACCAATTGAGCTATTGAGATATCTCTTCTGGCTTATATTAAAATAGAATGTTGATTAAAAAATTACAAATTTAAACCATTTATTATTTTATAATATTCCAAAGATTAAATTTGGAAAAAACAAAGAAAGAATTGGTTGATTAGTTATCAGGAATACTAATATGTTTAACAAACAACCTTAAAATTAAGGATTATCTTCACAACATTACCCGTAATCACCATCTATTCAAAATCCTACGGACTAGCTTATATTCATATTAAATCACAATGTCAAAATATTAGATCTAAGACCTTTGTGATCCATAATTTAGAAAAATGTGTCTTCGGTATTAATCACATCATTAGGATTTGGTTGATGTTTCGAACCAACTAATGTGGTTCATCATCAGGACAAGGTGGATGAACCACATTAGTTGGTTTGAAACATCGACCAAATCCTAATGGTGTGATTAATCCGAAAGACACATTTTTCTAAATCTAAAAATATTTATTATAATACCAAATTTCTTTTTAATTCATCTAAACTTTGTAGTTACCTTTAACTTCTAAATTTTCACCAACAAAACATATTGTAACATACATAGTTATCAGTGTTGATGCAGGAGCATCTTTAATAAAATGTGCATTTGGTTTTCTAAATATAAGAAGTTTTAGAAAATTCTAGATTTTGTAATTTTTTAGAAATGTAAATGTCCAGAAAATAGTATGTTGAAACAAAAACATAAGGAAAAAATAATGTTTCATTTAAAAAAAAGTTATGATAGGTTCCTAAAAAGAAGATTGTTTCTCAACTTCTTCCAAAAGTCTAGGGATGAATTATCTCTTGAGAATTCTAGATCTGTATTTTTCTAAGTATAAATAGGAATGCAATGTATTTCTTGGGCCAAGAAGAAGGGTGAAAGGTATCAGTCTCCTTAATGAAGAAAATTGTGAATAATTTGGGATTTGTAAGTTTAAATTATGGTTTCTTGTGATTTTATATCTTAGTATTAGTTTCCATGGAATTATGTTTGCTTCCATTGTGGCACCCTATCATAATTTTGGTATCAAAGCTTATAGATCCCTTGATGTTGTAGTAAGTTGTTTTGTGTGGAATGAGCATATTTATGGTGTGGTTAGCATGAATGTGGTGCGAGAGAAAATGAAAAATTTAAAGTGTGGATGAAGAGACTCCATGTAGCATAATTCTCATTCAACGGGAATACATGTGCATTGCTTTTTACACATTGATTTTCTCAACGCCCCATAAAGTTAAAACACCAGTTGAAGTTGTAGATAAAATTAACACCTAATGAGTGCAACAGAAATGTTGTGAGCACATTACAGAAGACATGGATAATAAAAGAAAAGTCTTATTGAGGAAATATGTCAAGGATAATGAGAAAGAGATAGTTGAGCTAAATAAAATATTGAGTATTTTGATAGATCTGCAAAGAGAGAGCCTTAATCATCATTGGAAGCTTAAGAAGAGAGTTAAATGGATTATTTTGTAATTATCTGGTAGGAAGATGATACACTGACTGAAAGTGTCAGTTAAAACAGAGGGAAAAATTAGTAGATTTACATATGGATAGAGATCCATGAAAAAGGAAAGAGTTATGATTTGTGAAATAGATCAAGAAGCAATGCTCAAAGAGGATGATGAAGAAGATGAGAGACTTGATGAAATTATTATGGAGTGTTTGGAGGATTTAGACGAACACAAGGAAGATATTTTAGAATCATCAATGGAGACCAATAAGTCTTGTTATTTTGCAACAAAGGATATTTGTGTGTGAGTTATGAAGATGGAAATCCACTAAAAGCTATCATAAAGGAAGAGTAAAATGTAGAATTGTCTTAAGTAGGAAAAGTAAAAAAAAAACAGAGACAAAAAACTCTTAACATGTGGAATGAAAAGTAGAAACTTTGTGATAAAGAATGTATATGTTGAAACAAAAAGAAAATACTCCATAATTTTCCCTCTCAAATGATCATTAAAATGACTACTCATTAGCTCATTTCAAATTTTGTGGGCTCGAAAGGGAGAAATCAATAAAAGGGATCAACTAGGAAATTAAATGTCATAAAATTAAGATAATAAAAATGTTGGTGTTGGGGTTCCCATGTTTTGGCAAGGTTGGAAATACCAAAAGATGAGACAACATCAAACCACTTTAAGACCCTAGGATCTAGCCCTCCTGGGTCCAGAGAGGGATCTCTCTATGATATGTCAAAGGTATATGTCTTTGAAGCTCAGTGTTAATATATTAGGATAGTTATAAGGCTCGGGTTGTTTGTTTAATTGTATGTTTGGTTGTTGAGAATCAGGAAAGAAGAGTTCAATATGAGACAAGGATGGGCAAAGAGGATTTTAGGCAAAAGAGAGATATTCCAGGGAACATTCAAAACCATTGGGCAATGGAGTTAGGAAAGGATTTACTTGCTATTCAATATGCAAGCTTTTAGTTGGGCTAGTCATCTAAAACATTGGATCTTAAAGATGATAGTGTGGTAGGATAGGCAAGAGGGAAGGTGAGAGCAAGGAAACGTTAAAGATTCAGAATACAAAGTTGAAAACCTGAGATCAGAGAGATACTTTGAACTCTCAATGCTTCAGCGTCCAGCTTGAGGGATCTTGGAAAAGGTTCAATTAACTAAAAAGGATCCTAGTGAGATAAGGGCAGAGTTCTGGACCTCCCAGTGTTCCCAATTCATTCAATTAAACCTCAACAAGAACATCTGAAACACTGACCTCAATAATTCATACATCAGCTAGCAGGCAATAACATCCACTACACTGGTTAAATTAATTAAAATCAATCCTCAGCTACACATAAAGCAGAAAAACATAAAAGGCAAGGAGAGCAGAAACATAGGGTACCTAGCAAGGGTAAATCCTATGCCAAATTTCTGATGCAAGCCAGTAGAAATGTAATGAAATGAAATAAACACAGAGATATAAAAACATCACTAGCTGCTTTAGATCAAGATCCAAAGAAATGTGATTGTCATATTAAAAGCAACACCATTCAAATACAACATTGCCAACAGCTTGAAAGTTCAGTCTGAATACATCTTCCTCAGCCTATCTTACAACTTTACACAGAGAACATATCTCAAAGGAAACAACTTGCAATTCTCTGATAATCGATCAACCAATTTTACAATATTTTTCTCATGAGTTTTATAAAGCAGAGGAGGTAGGTGGAAACTAAATGCAGCATTAAACTCAGAAAAGAAAGAAGGCCGAAGCCCATTCAGTTTTAAACTCTGTGCATTTATCTCTAGCATGCTTTGGATGAAAGAATGATCTTCGTCATGTTTCCATTTACTCTGGGTATGCCCCTGATGTACTCTGGATGTACTACTCTATAGTACTTTTGGTGAATAAAAAAGAAGGTGAAATAATGATGCAAAGGCCAGCCATACTTCATAACAAATGCTCTAGCAGCTTCAGACTGTGATCAGGGTGGAACTTTCTTCAGGAACACAGTAAAATATGGAAAAAATATGGGCACTTTGTCCTTTAGAACAACCTGCTGATGTGCTGGATGGCTCAGATTGGATCGAGGAATCACAATCGGGAGGCACAGAAGAGGAGATGCAGTTGGACACTACGATTGCGATGGAGCGATTAGCGCCGGGTCGTTGGATCTTGAAATAGATGGACATCCCAGATCGGATCGGAAAGTCGCAATTGGAAGGAGCAGAAGGGTGTCGCGGGGAAAGTTGCGATTGCGATCGAGATGGGAATGCGATTATCGCCTAACCGTCGAATCGGAATAGCAAATCGATAGTGTAGAAAACATCGCGGGCATTGATTAACAAAAACCCATCGCATCAAGATTTTTCAATGTAACAAAGGAAACTGCCCCTCCGACAACTCCGATTGCGATGAGCGCCCGAGACTTAAACGCTTGGTCCTGGGTGTGGGTCACGTGGGGAAGTGGTTAGGGACTGGAGGAGAAGGGGCTAGGCCCTATTATAAAGTTAAAAAGTGGGTTTTTACCCCTTTTAATGCAAAATTTGGGGTTAGGAAGGGGAACGATAAAGGGAAAAAAAGGGGAAATTGGCCAAACAAAGGGTAAGGGCAGAATTCAAAGGGGATTTTGGGGAGACTTAGGAGGACTAAGGGAGAAATTTTGTGATGGGAAGGGGAATTTGAAAAGAGGGAAAAGGGGTGAAATGGGTAGATATACAGAGGTACAAGGGGCAAATAAAGGCCTTTTGGAGCACAATTTTTTTGCAATCGGTTAATCTTTTTGACTCCAGAATAGCAGAGCGAAAGGGTCAAAGAGCAGGGAACATGAAAGGCATTCAAGGAAGATGTGTTTTCAAGAGAAATGCATTCCTTGAAGGCTCATAAAACAAATTAGCCCCTTTCTTCCTTGTCAAGGAATTCATAAGGGGCTAACAGTTGCTCCACATGGGGATGGCTTCTTCTTGAAGGAGTCAAGAATTCAGAAATGATCTTTGGAGTAGGCCAGATGCCTGCTGCTTGAGTCACCTTTATTCTTTGGTTTTCAACTGCCACAATTGTGAAGACATCAATGAGCAGAAGAATTCTCAAACAAACTACCTACCCAGACTACAATCCTAGCATTTTTTCTTCTTTTAGGGTGCATTTGAACTAGCAGACCCTTTACATCATTTATTTTTATAAACAGAAAATAAACCTATTCTAAATTTAACCTTATCACTCCATGAGACCAGATTAGACTGTTGGTCTCATATGTTGCTCTACCTAATCTACTATCTGCTGGCATTAAACTGTCCAGCAAATTTCTTCTCTACATTTTACAACAGAAATTTAGAAAACAGTCAAACTAGGATTAGATAGTCTAGTTTGTTGTGAATCCAAGGCATAAGACAGTTGCACATGGACAAAAACTTGCAGAAAACTGAAAACAAAACTTTGAAGGCTTGAGATCTGAAATTTGGAGCATCCTTCTTCTCTTCGTGACTCAGGTTTTGAGCTTGTTAGAGTCACTTTCCTTTCTTCCTTCAGCTCTGGTTTTGGGCTTGTTAGAGCTGATTCTCCTTTCCACTTTGCTGGTCCAGGTTTTGGGCATGTTTGAACCAGCCATCTTTACTTTCTTTGGCTCAGGTTTTGATCATATTAGAGCCAATATTTGCACTTCATACGTCCATGTTTTGAGCATGTCTGGACCTCTCTTTTTCCTTTGTTTTTTGGAACATTTTCTCCTTTTCTTGAAAACAAAACATTGCAATGGTATGTACAATGGAAATGGAAACTGGAAATTGGAAATCAGCAGAAGTAGTGTTTGAGAATCCTGCCATTGACAGGACCCCCAAATAGCTAAGTACCATCTAACTCCCGTAGAAAAAAGGCATTTGGGCCCACAGTGGTCTGGATGATATATGGACCTTGCCACAAACTGTCAAACTTGACGTGCTTTCCTTTATCCTCTCTCCTTGAGTCCCGCTTCAGGACCTTATCTCTAATTTTGAAATCAGCAGCTTTGGTTCTTTTATCAAACAACCTCTTTATGTTCTCTTGAACTTTCACTGCTCTGTTATAGACCTCTTCCCTTGTTTGCTGGAGATGAATCATCTGGTTTATCCTTCTCACCATACTGTCTTCTTCTGTTTGAATCTCTTGGACAAGTTTGATCACTGGTACACCCAAACTGGTAGGAAAAACTGCTTCTGTCCCATAGAAAAGCTGATATGGTGACATGCCGATGGACTTCTTTGTTGTAAGCTTGTCAACCCACAAGGCATGCACTAACTTGTTATGCCATGACTTTTTGTTCTCTTCCAACAACTTCTTGATGATAGTCACCAAGATTTTGTTTGATTATTCAGCTAAGCCATTACCTTAAGGATAATAGGCAGTTGAATGACCAAGTGTTATTTGATACCTGTGACAAAAATCAACCATTTTCTTGGATCCAAAAGCAGCAGAGTTATCAGTGATTATTTTTCTTGGGCAGCCAAACCGAGACAGGATGTGATCTTCTAGGAACCTAATGATGACAGAATTTGTGGCATTCCTAGCAGGTATGGCCTCTAACCACTTAGTGAAGTAGTCTGTGGCTGCTAGGATCCATTTGTTTTGTGTAGAAGAAGCAGGGTGAATTTCTCCTATGAAATCTAGGCCCCATTGCATAAAGGGACCTTCAATAGTGATGGGTTGTAGAGGTAAGGGGAGGAGCTTTATTTTGCCTTCAAAAATCTGGAATTTTTGGCAGGCAATTACCATATTATGGATATCATTGAAGAGTGTGGGCCAATAGTAGCCAGCTCTGAGTATTTTGTTTGCAGTGGACTTCCAGCTCAGGTGGCCTCCACACTCTCCTACATGGAATTCTTGTTTAATCTTCTCTGCCTCATTTTCAGGAAAACATTTAAGCAATAGGCCATTTGGATTTTTCTAGTATAAGCCTTCATTCATTATGCAATAGCTTCTGGCTTTTAGCTTTAAGAATTTGGCCTTAATCTTTGATAGTTCAGGAGGGGCATTGAGGTGTGTAAGCACATACATAATGTCAGAATACCAAGGAGAGCTCTGAAACTTCTCTTCAACAGTGGGATTAGGCAATCCCTTCTGCTCATCCAAGGTATCTACCATGTTGATGTCAAGGGCTTGTAGATTTGATTCAGCCATTAGTCAAGCTAAGCCCTGACCTTTGATCAGTTTGGTGGGTTTTATCTCAAGGTCGTATTCTAAGATCATGAAAATCCATTTGCCCCTCTTCCCATCTGGGTCTTGGGACAAGATATCTTTGACCACTATGCTAGGCACGTAGGCTATGGTGTGGGAATGCAGAATGTACACCATAAAGTCTTTCAAGGCCTTAATCAGAGCATAGGCCTGCTTTTCCATTATGTTATATTTCAAGGGTGCATCCCTCAGTGCTTTGCTGAAGAAGGAAATGGGCTGTTCCATTCCCTCTGGATTTTTCTGCAGAAGGACTGCAGCTATTGTATGCTCAGAGGCAAATGAAAAAATCAAGAAATCCTTTGAGAAATCTGGGCTAATTAGGACCAGGGCCTGGGTGAGTGCAAGTTTAACTGATTCAAAATATTTCTTAGCCCCAACAATCCACTTAACTCCTACACCTTTTTTTAACATGTTAGTAATATTCCTAAGGTGTTCGGCTAAGTTGGGGATAAACCTCCTTAAGAAGTTGATCTTCCAAAAGAAGGACTGTAACTCTTTGATGTTTCTTGGGTGTGTGATTTTTAGTATTCCCTCAACTCTTTGTGGGTCTATCCTAATCCCATTTTCAGATATAATATGGCCAAGGAGTTTTCCTTCTTGCAGCCCAAATACAATCTTTTTAGGATTCAATGATAGACCGAACCTTCTGCATTTTTCAAAGACCTTTCTCAGATGTTTCAGGTGTTCTTCTTCAGTCTTGGAGTATACTTTTATGTCATCCATATAGATGACAATGAAATGTCCTATCTCATCGGAAAAAGCTATATCCATCGCTTGTTGGAAGGTTGCACCAGCATTCATCAGTCCAAAGGGAATTTTAACATACATAAAGGTGCCCCATGGAGTGGTAAAGGTTGTCTTGATTTGGTCTTCTGGGATTACTAAGACTTGGTTGTAACCTAAAAACCCATCTAGCAGGGAGATCCTTTTTGAGCCTACTACCCTCTAAAGGATGTGTTCCATTTTTGGCAAAGGGTAATTGTCTTTGAGAGAGGCTCTATTAAGATTCCTGAAATCAATACACAACTTGATCTCCCCTGTTTTCTTTCTCACAGCCACTAGGTTTGATACCCAATCAGAGAACCTTACAGGTATAATTATGCCTGCCTCATACATCTTTTTAATTTCTTTTTCAACTGTAGGCAATTGCTTTGGGTTTATTCTGTGGAGTTTTTGTCTGAAGGGCTTCTGATTTTCTTTCAAGGGTATTTTGTGCTGTATGATGTTCATGTCATAGGCCTTTAAGTCTTCGTAGCTCCAAGCAAACACGTCCACAAATTCCTTGAAAGGTCAATGTATTTCTTTTTCATGTTCGCAGGAAGAGACTTAGCCAATTTAATCATTTTGGGCTTATCTTCTGTGCCTATGTTGCATTCTTCAACGTCATAGTTTGTGTGTTCTATGGTAGGCTTTTTTGCTACATCATCGAAGTCAGAAAGGTCCTCTAAAGGCGCCAGACCTCGAGGTATATTCTTATATTTGGTCTACAACACCTCAACTTCTTCATTTTCCATGTTTTCACAATTTTCGTTTAGGTTTCCAATCTGTTCGTTCAAAGTGTTTCTTTCTATGTTACTGGGTGGTTCTTCCTCGTCTGACGGTTCCTCTCTTAGGCAGCTATCACTGGACATAGAGTCTGAATCACAAAACTCAAACTCGTTCCTGCGTATCAGGAAATCTTCAATTTGTTTATCGCCCTCGAAACCTACCAATATTTTTCATTATCCGGCACTGCAGGTCTGAATCTGGTCTGTATTATGATTTTTTGGTCGCTTGGAGTCTTAGGGTATGAAATAGCTAGGCAAGATAATCCATTTTCAATGATGTTTTGACTCCTAGGAACAAACACTAATTCATATTCAACAAATTTTTTCAATATATCCACGGCATCGTTCCTATATGCTCTCAACCTAGGGTGTTTGGCTATGTATTCACCATTCACCTGTTTTATAACTAACTCAAAGTCTCCATGCATGGCTATCTTATGGGCTCCTAATTTCTTCAACAGATTTAAACCCAGGATAAGGGCCTCATACTCTGCAATATTATTTGTACATTTGAAATGTAGGTTGCAGGCATGGCTCTCCGCGTAGTCGCTCTCTATGTTATGTAGCCACACCCCGGCTCCAGCAGTTCTCTTGGTGCATGACCCATCAAAGTTCATTTCCCACAGGGGTTCATTTTTTTGTTTTATCCTCGTTTCCCTCCCGGACATGGGTTTCACTGGTCTATTTTGTGACGGGTTCTGTATGGTGCAGTGAGTGTTTTCATTCTTCGTGGAGTGTATGAGTTAGTGAGGGGTGACTAACTGACTGAATGCATTCGTTTTCTTGTTTGGTTTGAATCTCTGTTTCAATGCACTATCTAAGGGTTTCTCCTTCATTTTCCTCTAAGCTGAGTGTAGCCATTATGTTAAGGTCCATAGTCTCATAGCCTTTGTTTGCATCTATGTCTTCTGGTTCTGGCCCTCCCAAAGATTCATCGTTGCAGAAGATAAAGGAATCCAGGTCGGTGTGTACAGAGTATAAAGGTGCATTTTTAGGCTTTTTGGGGCTACTAACCAGGAACTTCATTTGTGCCTCCCTGTACAGTCTTCTAGGTTTGCTAAAGACCGAGATTGTGGCATAGGCCCCATCCATCTGCATTGTACCTTGCAGCTTGGCTCCCCATGATCTTGACAATAACATGCCATACTTGGGTGGCACATCTGCCACAACAACATCCATTACCATGCACTTGGATGGAATCTGGGTAAGGCTCACACATAAATCTTTGATTAGGCCAAGAAACTTCACCCTGCTAGAATCAAATGAATATAAGTCCTTGTAGGGTCGGGTTATCTCTAGGCATAACCTTTCCATAACCACTTTAGGCATCAAATTGTGTGAGGCACTAGATTCATGCATTGCATTATGAAGGATCTTATCATGAATATTGAGACTGATATAAAAAGGAGGTATTACCCCTTCCTAAAATTTCCCTTCAATCTTTGGACCAAACAGAAGGGCTGGTTGATCATCACTCAGATTTACAGTGTCACTGTTCTCACCTAGATTTAATGCTTTCAAAATTTGGCCTTTATATACATCCTGAGTGGCCAACTCAAAGAGTGGGACCGAGATTTTAATTCTTGCAATCTCACTCTCTAAATTGAAAGTGGACTGACTCTTTGGAATACTCAACTCTGTTTTGTTAGCCACTACCTTAGTGGCTGAATCAGTGGGCTGGTTCTCACTATGTACAGGGTTTGGGATTGTTTTATCATGAGCACTAACTACAGTGCTAGTGCTGCTAGTTGGTTGACCTTGTTTATCAGTGTTTTGGTTGTCTTTTTCCTTTTTCTTCTCAGAACTCTCAGCTGCTGGTTTGTTACTTTCAGCAGTCACTTTAGAAGTTTTCTCAGGCCTTTTCTTGATTGTAATCTCAAAAGATTTGGATTTGGAATTATATAGGTTTTTCTTTCTCCTAATTTCATATTGTTCTCTGACCTGCATGATAGCATTTTCAAATCCAAGTCTGTAGTCCTCAGATTCTAACCACTCCTCATCCAAATACGAGGGTGAGGGCTGATCTTCCTCTGTGGAATAGTTATGGATTGAGTTTTCCAATTTGAACATGTTTATTGTGGTTCCCTCAGACTCTTCTATGATTCCCTCATCCTTGTCAAGAAAGTTCTCTTAGAATGGAGGGACAACTTGCTGATCTGATTCTCTTTGTCTATTGGGAGTGGCATTGTTTCTTCTAAATTTCTGGTTCTGATTTTGATTTTGGTTTCTGTTTTGATTGTTGACTGTGACAACCATTTTTTCCATCATTTGCTGTAGCTTTTCCATGTTTTTGGATAAACGGTCATACTTGGGATCAGATGTGGAAGCCACAAAGTCATCTCTATATGTTACCCTCTTCTCAGCTCTCAATATTTCTCTTTTCTCAATTAGATTAGCCTCTACACTCACTGCTCCTTTTTGCATGTCTTCCAACATGTTGTAATCTCTCTCCATAAGCTGGTAGGCCATGTCAGCATCAAAGCCTTCAGGGTATTTCGCCAGAGCCATGCCCTGGGGAGGTTTCATGTGTGGAGGAAGGGCGTTATAAACGCTGTTGAACCTTGTAGTATAGTCATGGACACTCTCTCCTGCGTTTCTTTTAAGGTTCATATATTCTGCTAGGATTTGGCGAGGGTTGGCCTTAACCTCCCATTTGTTTATGAAAGTATGATATAAAGCAGGAAGGTCTCGGATACTATTAGGAGGTAGGCTCTTGAACCATTTCTTCGCATCGCCTCCTAAACTCTGGGCAAAGATTCTCATTTTGACTGCATCATCATCTATCTCCATGTAATCAAAAGAATCTTCCATCCTATCTACATGGTATTGTGCTCTGGTAGATTCTTTGGTAGTGAAGTGTGGGATTTTTGATTGATAATCATTGGGTAAAGGTACTAGAGGCTGGGGTAAAAACAAAGGTGCATACCAAGCTTCCATGATGATGTTCTGATGAGGTAAAGGGTTAACTTGAGCAACTGGTATGTGGATGACAGGGATACTAGGACTAGCAGAAGTCTGTTGAGCAGATTTAGGATGACTGAGCCCCAAGTTTTGAATAAAGTGAATGTCAGGGGGTGTGGATGGAGGGGTCTCCTTGTCCCTAATGTGTTTACCACTATGGGGTGGTGAAACAAGGAGCTCAAGGTCTGGCTGTTCTAGGAAACTGAGTGACCTAGTTCTTGGTAAACTGTTTTGAGGGCCTAGGTCAAAAAATGTGTCTGATAGAGTTGTAAAGTCTTCTAGTGTAGAGTTAGCTCTATGGATGTGGTTGGAAATAGTTGGTCTTTTAGGTGTAGGAGATATCTTGAGGATGCTTACAGGGTTGTCAACTATTTCATGTGGGTTTGGGTTAGGATAAGCTCTTGTGTGGATGGTTCTGGAAGCCAGAATGTTGTTTTCGAACCGAGCAGCTTAACCCTACTTGTTCCTTCTATTGTGGCTAATGTTTTTTTAGAGGCCGGTCTTCCAGTGGAGTCTTATGTGCAACCAAGATAATCAGCAGGCCTACTGATCACCAGTGGATTCTTTGATATTTAAAGAGCTATGGAGTCACCGGGTGGAAGGTTTAGGTTGCTTCTGAAGGGTACACTGTCCACCACAGTGCTTATGAGATGTCCTCTTTCAAGGATATCTTAAAACACAACAAACTATAACCAAAGATTGATTGGGAGGGCTTTTACCAGATATGTCTCCTCTAAAGAGTCTGAGATCTAGAGGCTACTTGGCCCCTTTCCAGACTCTGTCTAAGAGTGTGGGAGAAACACACAAATGGTATAGAAGTTAGAATGCAAATGGAAGTGCTTCACTACCAACCTGTCCAGAGTTTCTAGGTTTTCTGAGGCTCTTGTGATGTAGTAAGGTGGAAAATACTCAGAAGTTCCCCAGCGGAGTCACCATTATGTTGGTGATGATACTGGGAGACAGATTAATGTTTAGCAGTTATAGGCTCTCAGATTCCCCAGTGGAGTCACTGTTATGTTGGGGTTCCCATGTTTTGGCAAGGTTGGAAATACCAAAAGATGAGACAACATCAAACCACTTTCAGACCCTAGGATCTATCCCTCCTAGGTCCATAGAGGGATCTCTCTATGATATGTCAAAGGTATATGTATTTGAAGCTCATTTTTAAGATATTAGGCTAGTTATAAGGCTCGGTTTGTTTGTTTAATTGTATGTTTGGTTGCTGAGAATCAGGAAAGAAGAGTTCAATATGAGACAAGGATGGGCAAATAGGATTTTAGGCAAAAGAGAGATATTCGAGGGAACATTAAAAACCATTGGGCAATGGAGTCAGGAAAGGATTTATTTTTTGTTCAATATGCAGGCTTTCAGTTGGGCTAGTCATCTAAAACATTGGATCTTAAAGATGATAGTGTGGTAGGATAGGCAAGAGGGAAGGTGAGAGAAAGGAAACATTAAAGATTCAGAATACAAAGTTGAAAACCTGAGATCAGAGAGAGACTTTGAACTCTCAATGCTTCAACCTCCAGCTTGAGGGATCTTAGAAAAGGTTCAATTAACTAAAAAGGATCCTAGTGAGATAAGGGAAGAGTTATGGACCTCCCAGTGTTCCCAATTCATTCAATTAAACCTCAACAAGAACATCTGAAACACTGACCTCAATAATTCATACATTAGCTAGCAGGAAATAACATCCACTACACTGGTTAAATTAATTGAAATCAATCCTCAGCTACACATAAAGCAGAAAAACATAAAAGGCAAGGAGAGCAGAAACATAGGGTACCTAGCAAGGGTAAATCCTATGCCAAATTTCTGATGCAAGCCAGTAGAAATGTAATGAAATGGAATAAACACAGAGATAGAAAAACATCACCAGCTGCTTTAGATCAGGATCCAAAGAAATGTGCTTGTCATATTAAAAGAAACACCAGTCAAATACAACATTGCCAACAACTTGAAAGTTCAGTCTGAATACATCTTCCTCAGCCTATCTTACAACTTTACACAGAGAACATATCTCAAAGGAAACATCTTGCAATTCTCTGATAATCGATCAACCACTTTTACAATAATTTTCTCATGAGTTTTATAGCAGAAAGATGAGAAAAGGAGGTAGGTGGAAACTAAATGCAGCGTTAAACTCATAACAAAAAGAAGGCCAAAGCCCATTCAGTTTTAAACTCTGTGCATTTATCTCTGGCATTCCTTGGACAAAAGAATGATCTTCGTCATGTTTCCATTTACTCCGGGTACGCCCCTAATGTACTCTGGCTGTAGTACTCTGTAGTAATTTTGGTGAATAAACAAGAAGGTGAAATAATGATGCAAAGGCCAGCCATACTTCATAACAAATGCTCTGGCAGCTTCGGACTGTGATCAGGGTGGAACTTTCTTCAGGAACACGGTAAAATATGGAAACAATATGGGCGCTTTGTACTTTAGAACAACCTGCTGATGTGAGACCCTGATAGTTTTGATTTCTGCGCGCTGAGCCTTCCATGTGATCCTCGGGGTCCTTAGTCTGGTACTTTGCCTCTAAATCCCTGAGAAAGGCTCAAAATCTTCTATTACGTGCCTTGAACTCTCTACTGCTCCACTGATACTCTTTGCCGCTTCCACGCTTTGCCTCTGACTGCAAAATTTGAGCTTTAATGGCTCTGGGGAAGATTTTAAAGAGTTAGACTCTATTTCCTTTAATGAAGGTCTTGTTGGCATACCTTCTTAGGCCTTTCTCAATGATTTCGTTTCTGAAAATGGTCCTTTCCTGTGTTCTCTGTAACTGTATCAGAGACTGTAGATCATGGTGGTTTTCCGCCACTTGTACCTGCAAATACGCAACCTTGTTATGAAATCTATGCATAGGGAGGATGGCTACAGTGGGCAGAGGAAACTACAGTGCGGCGGTAGTAAAACAATGGTGAATAATGCAGTAAACTGGTGAAAACAGTGAATAATAGGGTTTTGGTGGGAAACGCACGTGGACCGTTCGATCATGGTCTGGAGGTGTATATCGACAGTGGGGGTTTAATATCGGGACGACTTATGAAAAATGGGTGAAATGCATAGTTTATAATGTAAAAAATTAACTTTAATGCAACTCACAGAAGTTTTGGAATTGGGCGGAATGTAAAGAAATGCAATGAAATGCATGGAAATGTTCAAACGAGGTGGGACCCGGCATGGGTGGAGGGTGATTAGTTTTGGACCGTCGATCTTAGATCCAACGAACAGTCGAGATGAAGTCGGAGGATCACAATCGGGGGGGGGGGCAGGGGTGACACATTCCAAAACTTATGATTTTGATTGGAAGGATGGGGCAATTAAGCGCTGGCCATTGGATCTTGGGACCAAATCAATGGCTCACATTTAATAGGCGGGATAATGGAGAGGGGCGATGGAAGGGGAGCGGGATGAATCTGAACCGTTGGATCGGGGAGGGATGGATGACTCAGATTGGATTGGGGAATCAGAATCGGGAGGCGCAGAAGAGGAGATGCGGTTGGACACTGCTATTGCGATGGAACGATTAGCGTCGGGCCGTTGGATCTTGAAACTGATGGATGGCCCAGATCGGATCGGAAAGTCACAATCGAAAGGAGCAGAAGGGTGTCACGGGGAAAGTTGCGATTACGATCGGGATGGGAATGTGATTAGCACCTAACCATCAGATCGAAATAGCAGATCGACGGTGTAGAAAACATCGCGGGCATTGATTAACAAAAACCCATTGCATCGGGATTTTTCAATGTAACAAAGGAAACTGCCCCTCCAACAACTCCGATTGCGATGAGCACCCGGGACTTAAATGCTTGGTCCTAGGTGTGGGTCACGTGGGGAAGTGGTTAGGGACTAGCAGAAAAGGGGCTAGGCCTTATTATAAAATTAAAAAGTGGGTTTTTACCCCTTTTAATGCAATATTTGGGGTTAGGAAGGGGAACGATAAAGGGAAAAAAGGGGAAATTGGCCAAACAAAGGGTAAGGGCAGAATTCAAAGGGGATTTTGGGGAGACTTAGGAGGACTAAGGGAGAAATTTTTGGATGGGAAGGGGACTTTGAAAAGAGGGAAAAGGGGTGAAATGGGGAGATCTGCAGAGGTACAAGGGGAAAATAAAGGCCTTTTGGAGCAAATTTTTTTTGCAATCAGTTAAGCTTTTTGACTCTAGAACAGCAGAGGGAAAGGATCAAAGAGCAGGGAACATGAAAGGCATTCAAGGATGATGTGTTTTCAAGAGAAATGCATTCCTTGAAGGCTCATAAAACAAATTAGCCCCTTGCTTGCTTGTCAAGGAATTTATAAGGGGATAACAGTTGGAACTATTAAAAGTAATAAATAAATATAAATTAGAGGAGAAGGAAAATAAATTTAAATTGGGAAAAAGATAGGAATTTGGAGAAAGGAGAATAAAAGAGGAGAAAAGGATTTCCATCTCATCATTATCCATTTTCCTTCTCATAATTATGCATTTACCTTCTTAGAGATTGAATTAGAGAGCACGACATCTCTATTATTCCACGGATATAAACCCAACCCTTGGAAGCAAATCTAGTTTCAATGGATGATTATCCACCCTCCCCAGATTGGAGGGGATCACACGATTATCTCATAAGAGTAAATCGTGAAAATTTTTGGTTCTCCAATAACCCAACAGATCTTTTATCTGTCTAGGGCATAATGTCTGGCACACAACCCTATTAGATTGGCCATATGAGAGAGGAGGACAAGTTGCAAAATGTAGTCAGAGATCGTTTGCCAACATTGTGATTGCAGGAGGGTGTAAGAGGGTTTGAGCCTGAGAAAAGGTATTAATATGGCTGTTGTCTAAAAAACCCATAGAATAACCCAGAAATTACTGTCAGATTTTTTAAAATTCCGACAAAGATTTATCAGAATCTTGTTTACAACTGTTAAACTTCAGTATTTTGGGTGCCCTAAGGGTTTTTGATAGTGTTGAATCCATTCCCACTATCAAAAATGAAATTCAAACACTCCAACTACCTGATTTTTTAAATTTTTTTTACCGAATTACGGAAAAACGCTATCGTCCGAGCTATTATGTTGCATCTGTAGACAACTCCATTAATATGCAGACAGAGGTTGCAAGCATGCTAGGAAGAATGAAGTAAAATCCTATGATCATAACAATATGCAGAGTGGACCCCACTCTCTCACCACTCTCTCACCAGATCTAATTCTCATAATATAATTAGCTTGTTTTTTGCTAGGTTACCATTGTAAAACTTCAATATTTTGGGTGTGTCAAAGGTTTTTGGTGGTGTGGAATCCATTTCCACCATCAAAAACATGATTCAAACATTGTTATTACCAAATTTTCTAAATTTATTTTGCCTCAGCCTCTATAGAATTTTCCCATCTAATTGTTGAAGCAAATTTTCTCATTAAGAATTCAATGGATATGTCACCTTGATAGGATACCACTGTCGATATGAAGATCAGATGGATTGGAATATTAACTCAGTGGGGTTCTGAGTCCAATGACTAACTTATTTCTTTTAGATGTTTGGTAACTTCCTGAGTGAACTGGAAGAGGTAGCACTCAACTGAGAAAGAAGAAGGAAGACAGATATTCTATAGGAGATGGTCGTGAATATTGAGAGGGGATTCTAACCAATTTATTGGCTGGGAGTCCCCACGTAAGGGGGAACGCACTTTCCATCACACATGGCCGCTCTATGTAGGGGATACATGTGGCCTAGATTGAACCAATATTGATCAGGCATCCATTGAGGGAGTGCACATAAGACCTGATATAAAAGTGATGAGGGTTGATATTTTTGTAGGGGCCAAGAGGAGGAGCAGATGACTGTGGTTGCAAGAAAACAAGAGTCACTCATGAGTTGTAAGAGAGGTAGCTAGAAAGTTGTATGCATGGCTACAAAAATGTCTAATGTGATCAAGCCAACCACATTCAAATGAGGAGTCGACAAGCCAACGTACCATAGGTAAATTAGGGCTACGAACACGTGTTCAGGACTGTTGTAGTGGTGAGGAAGGATGCAATAGCTAAAGGAGTGAGATGGTGCTTGTAGAAGGTAGATTGGGCTTGATTTTAGTGGAAAATAGTTGTATCATGAGTCGTTGAGTAACAGAGAAGGCAATAGAAGGTCTGACAGACAACTCTGGAATGTATACCATTCAAGAGGAGATTTGAGTTAGGATAAAGACATTAGTAACACCACAAAAATCAAGTATACCCTACTTTTGTGCTAGTCTATTATATTTTGTTTTGTTTATGTGTATTGGAGTTGATCTTGTATGTAATTAAACAAATCTTGCTCGTCAAACCATCAAATCGCTTAAACATAAATAATTCCAAACCACCAAAGTGCAAGGAACCCAATAAATTTTACAGCCTACCAGGTTCGCGGCAATTCTGGTTATCAGGGCGTAGCCAATAAAGGTTAGCACTTTTACAGTGGTATTATAGTTGGTGATTCTACGAGCTTGAGGATTAAGGACATTGAATGTTTCCAGAAGGCACCATATATGCTGGGAAAAATACTGAGAGGGGGGGGGGGGGAGGTGAATCATTATTTAAAACTCAAAAAACTTTTATTTTCTTTAATGATTTCTATACACGAATTTAATCAATCCAACTAGAATATGAAAGTGGCTTTCTTTAAGGAAACTTTACATATGCCCGGTGAACTTATTATTCAAAAAATTTACTTAGCCCAATGCATCATTTATTCATCAGAAATTTAGTAAGCAGTAAACATGTGCAGTAAGAACAGAATAAATCAGCACACATAAGAAACACACATGAACACCAAGATTTAGGGTGGAAACCCATGTCGGGAGAAAACCACCATTGTTGTCATCTTTGTCTTCAATATTTATTATAAATAAAACCACTTGCAATCTTGTACTAGTGTAGACTCATACCAGCACACAGGCACCCACTTGCATAAGGCTGCAACCTTCTCTCGTTCTCTAGCTGCTACTAGAAGGGAGCTCCAACCCCCTGATCTCATTTACCAGCTACCACTGGAAGGGAGCTATGATCTGCTGCTCTCGTTTACCAGCCACTCCTAGAAGGGAGCTACAACCTCATGATATAATTTACCAGAAACCACTGAAAGAGAGGTATGACCCCCTCACTGAAGGTTCTAACCCTCAGCACCAAAATGGACCACGTTTCATAATTTTTCACACTAGATCCAACAACTTCAACTCAACTCAACTTGTAGGCTTTTACTCATCAAATTTTCAGACTGGACCCACTACACTCATTTAGGCCCAATACCATACACCAAACTAAAACATATAACTATACCAAATCATTCATTGAATCATCAATCAAATGGTATTTAATCACAATCAACTAGTATCATAATAAATACTCAAACAACCCAAATCTATATGAATACATCACTGATAGACAACATAAACACAACAAAACTGATCAGACATTTCCTTCAACATTCTTCAACAAAACACTAGCTTTCATATGTGCCTTCCTAAGACAAATCTACGACTATACATACTTCTTCCGAAACCAAATTGCATATAGATTTGCTAAAATTATGTGCACCTCTACAAAATAGAACCCGCATGTATATGTGTCATCCTCATGTCGAACTTGCGTATAGATCAGTAAATAATTTAGAAATGTGCACCAGGGAAAATTTTAAGAACCCCGCTAAATTTATATATATAATAAATGGGTGAATCCCCATGATACATAGGAAAAATGGAAGGCCATTTTATTAATAATATAATATGTATATATAATTTTTTGGCGAATCTCTCATGAGATTATATTATCTTGTAAAATCATGGCGAATCACCAGTACAAATGGCGAATCACTACTACAAAATGGTGAATCGTTGTCTAGTGGAGTTTGGGGTGTTGGTTCCAATGAAGATATGGTAGTTGAACCAGGAGTAGAATGAAGAGAACCACCGATACCAAGCATGGCACATGGTAACTCGTGAGGGAAGTAGTTCTCGTGCAGTTTGGAAAACACGTTCCTCTAGTTCTACTAAGCGTAGTGTTGTTGCTCATGCTACTTCTAGCACTGATATTGAGGTTGGAGAGGAGTTTCAACAAATTGGGATCTTTGCAGATCATTTTGTTTCAACAATCCTCCAACACAAAGGCCCATGCCTCTGCCGATTTATTTAATGAGCAGAACAAGTCGAACAAAAATTAAAATGCCAATAACTAATGAGCAAAGTCAATACGACAATCCCAACACACCTCCAAACCGACAGTTTTGTCTCACTGTCTGCTACGCACATCCAAACCAACTCAAATCATGGCAGAATTTACAAATACCTGCAAATTCCATAAATGGCACCGAAGTGGAAAGGGAATCTAATTTTGATTGTTGCAAAGGATGGTATAAATATAAACATAAAATAGTGTCAAAGCAACAACCATTGTCATGCACTGTTGCTTGAGTCATTGTCATGCAGTATTTCTTGAGGTAGTATGCCTAACAATAAATGAAATGATTTTCCAATTTAGGTAAGTGATAAATTTAGATTTACTTACGAAAAAACCCAGTAACCCCCCAAAAAAAAAATACTTACCCTGATTCATCCACCAATATAGAATTTTTTATAATTCTATAACCATTGATTTTCATGCCACATTATTCTTCACTAATGATTTTCCATTACAATTTTCATAGCTCTCACTGCTAAAGATCCTAGCTTGAGATGGATAAAAAAATGGTAAAATATTATTCACTGATGAATTGTTATTATAATGGATCTCTGTTACTATTTTTATGGTCATTCATAAATACATGTTTGTAATCCATGTATAAACCTCTCACTGGTTATCAGATCCTGGCATGAGATGGATTTATCTTTCATTGTTCTTTCTTTTACCGTTCTTTCTTTTAAGAAGACTTAACAGAACTTAGCTTAAGATGGATTTATATGGTTTCTTTAAATGTTCTCTCTTAAGAGAATCACATTCAAATTTATTTGTATTCTTCTCTTAGTGCAACCGAATAAAATATTTCAACAAGCACTAGACAAAAAATGAAATCGGTAAACCAGTCAATTGCTTGAGAAATAGAAGTCCATTCCAAAAGGGAAAATACATCTTCATTTCACAGGAAATTAAGTCCTTCACATATCTGGTCAGACTAAGTCACATAAGAAAAAAGAGACCTTCAATCCATTGTAATTCATGTTCTACATATGTGCAAAAAGATAGAATTTGTTACTTGTTTTGTCGTGGCGTGAGATCTGTAGGATAAAGAATTCCCTTCTTGTGGTCTTTGTTGAAGTGGGCACATAGCATCAATTTTGTTATGATGTTAACAACCATAGAGTGGTGCCACAAAAACTCAGCGGTTACCATGAATTCTTACAGTAATGCCACTGCATAGCAATTTGCAGTATATCTGTTTTTCATGCCATAAGCAGCACTAAGGCGACCTTACAAGTGGAAAATAGGGATACATGAATCTGAACATTGAGTATATCAAAGACTAGGTACATGAACTTGCAGAAGGACCTCCCCTGGTCTGTCGCGTGTTATAAGAAATTCAACTTTGACACTTGCAGGAAAAAATGTGAAAATTTACTACAGAAGTTACTCCACAGTCATTGGATAAGATCCAAACCTGCTCAAAATACCAATGAGAAAGTGGTCAGGTATTCTCTCACACAACTAATGGGCTCTAAAATATGCCTCCAAACCATACCACATGAACATTAGACATCTTACCATTTTGTTCTGATAAGCTTCAGGCATTGGAGTCAAAGAAACTTACATGATAAAAGAAAGTTATCAGAATCCACTCAAGGAACTTAAAAATGCAATTTCCATTTGACGAAAGCAAGTTTCAAATATGAGAAATAAAAATTAGCGAAAATACATATAATAAGCCACTCTTTATAGAACCCATTACAAGGTGATTTCAAGATGTTCATCTTGTCATATATCGTAATGATATAACAACAAAATGGCTACCTCTCATTCAAGTTTCTCCCATACTTCAGACATATCACAGACAGATTTGGAGCACACTGGACAAGCAAATCTGCAAAAGACTAACAAACATTTAGAATGGCAAGACGCTTAAAATAAAATTAAAGTTGCGCCAAGATGTGACCACAGATGGCTAGAGAAGGTACCATCAATGGGTATATCAGTGCAAGTATATCTAGAGTTCTGTGATACTATAGATAGATATACTAGAAACAAGTATAATCTAAAATTATAGACAAATGTTAAATCTCAAGAGGTTGTGAGCTAGAGCAAAAAACAGGCCACATATGAAACTTACTGAAGATGCTCGTGCATCTCTTTTAAGCAATGCATGTGAATAGTATGACCACAAGGCAATACGCTGATAACCTTTGCAGAGTCAAATAAATACTGCAGAGGAGTCAACAAATGAGGGTTCAGATATCCAAATAACTTCATTCTAAAATTTAAATTATGCTTTAAAAAGAAAACTACAATTACTACACTATGCAAATAAGTGTGACCTACCTCAAAACACAGGGAAGTTTTGGAGTCTGGACCGTGGTGCATTGCTTTTTCCACACAAGGGTGGAAATCCTTCAAGAGGATAGAGTAGCAACATCCTAGAAAAAGGTACACGAGCAAATAAATCCTTCTCGCACTACAATGAAACAAGGGAAGAAGCGGTGATAATTTGAGAAGAAGCAGTGGTAATTTGAGAAGTCATAAAGAACATACCACATTTATAACAATGGAAGAAATTATCCTTGCCACCAGTTCTGAAAACTAGCACAACTAGCTAAAGTCAACAAAAAAAATACATCTAAATACATTTCACAATAGCATGAAAGATTACTTTACTATAGAGAAAGAGACATCAGATGCATAAAGAGAAAAGCATACCTGCAAATTCCACATCCATCACAGTGGTATTGCTGTTTTGAGTCTTGGAAAACCAAAGTGGCAAGCACAATTAGAACCAAAAGCATATACATCGAAACCATATTTTTATAATTTGGTGAGAGTAAAGCTCTTTGTTTTCATGAACCAGAGCTATTAAACCTAAAAATCCATTCAGAACATACCTCGTCATCAAAGAAATTGCATTTTTCACAAAAGTACTTTCCCATACAAACACCACAAGTAACGCAAGTTTGTTGAACCTGCAAAACTGCAATGCATAATCTTTTTAAAATAACTCAAGAAACATTATAGTGTTTACCTCTAAATTTTATGCACATAACCAAAATTAAAAAGGCTCAGCTCTTACATCTTGTTCAGTTCTACAAAGTGAACAGATAACCTACAAACATACAAGAATAACTATAAATAACAAGAGTAATATACTACAAACATACAAGAATATAAACAAAAGCAATATACTAATTCAATAAGTTAGATAATATTATCTAGATAATTGATCATTTATCTTTTGAAAAGAATAAAAATTAAACCTTTACATCTTTCAAATGTACCTTCAGAAAATATTATGATGTTACACCCTAAAAAAACTTTGCTAATTAAAAGGAATACATATGGTTCAGAGCATTAAGACAAACATTATAATGAATAACATCCAACTGGAAAACAAGATAGAACCTTACCTTTCAAAATTCATGCGAGGTACATCATGTCTATCAAGTGGATCGACATCCATTGAATTCTGTTCAGATATGAGTTCAGTCCATACTATACTCTCACAAATGAAATTGGAAGAGACATAATTTTCTAGTTCTATTTTGACAAGGACATAAACCAAAGGAAACCGTTGAAATTGAAATATATACGAATGCAGTAAAGAAAAAGAAGCATACTTTTTCCTCATTATGACAATGCCTACAGTCACAGACTTCATTACAACACGGAGCCCTTATTTGGCATCTCCGACGATAGTGTGAACATCTGCCATCAATTATTAGTATCAAGAAAACACACATCAGTAAAATCATCCCTGTATGGCACATTTTTCACCATTTTGTAAGATGCATGGAGATACCAATAAGAATATATCAAAATTATATATAATTAAATAAAAGGTATAAATGCTACATTAAAGAACAATGTATTGAATATCTCCATTCTATTTCAAGGAAGAAATACCAAATACAGTATGGGTATGCATGTCAAACAATGTAGGCACTCACTACCTTAAATATTTATGTTAAGGACAAAAAATAACCAGGATGCATTCCTCCACAGTTAAAAACAAAAATGTCATAGCCCCACATTAATGAATGATACTTTTGCACACACTTCAATTCCCTAAGATTCATTGTCTTAGTAGAAAGTAAATTAAGCTAAAGAAAATAATGAAACCCACAGAAATACTATTCTCATGTAAGAAATACAAAGAGGCCACTTCAGCACAACCTATTTTCTTGTTCTATGAGATCCACATAAAGAACACATGCACCAACTATAGGTTTCCTACGTTAGCAAAAGAAAGAATGCACTCCATTTTTTTACCATTTAAGGAGAATGCCCAAAGTTTCTCCTCCTTCAATAGAGAAATATACTTGGTATAATGAAATATCCAAATCATAAAGAAAAGTAGTTGATGGCCATGATAACTTCTCAGATAGTAAGTTTTGACACAATTTTGATACCATGGTTCAAACAATCAGATGAAATAATCTACTCCATTTTTTTACCATTTGTTTCGGGAAAAAACACCCTAGAGGTTTGTTGGGTCAAAACCTCCACATATCAGGGCATGCTATTCAGAAGGACTCACACACAACCACACTTGAATGCTAAAAACTAGATAACAACGATAGTAGAACTCACCCGTAGTCCTACGTTTGATGTAGATCCCGCGGGGTCCAAATCCCCAACAACCCTTCTTCCTCTTCAACCTGGAAAACAAGAAATAACATGCACGGAAACCTAGTTGTACAGCATATATTTTTCCTGAATGTTAGTGTAATCCATGTGAAATATTATATAAACAATAATAAATGCTTAATAATCAATCTTTTCACATATGCAAATAGATATTAACACATAAGTTCAAGAACAAGATGGTTCTTCATTATTGCGAACAACATGTACAAAAATAAAAAGTGGAGAGATCACCTGAATCCTTCCACGATCTTCGAACAGACCATCGTCCAGATCCGTCCCGCCCTTGCCTCGCTAAGATACTTTCAAGACTTGTGCACTCGATATGGAATATAAACGGATGAACATCTCCAGGAAACAAGGGTTTCCTGTATAAATCTGGGAAAGTGCAGGAGGCATGGGAAATCAGACTTGAATTAGGGATTCCAACAGAGTATAATGTCTATAAATTTCTCTCTCCCTTATGCCATGCACATGAGGGGCTTTTATACTCCCTCAAAGTAGCTTCAATCAGTTGGAAACATTTGGCCACGTACTGGGGTGGTTGAACTACTGGAGTAACCATCAACCCAGCCCGAAAATAGGGAATTTTTATATATATTTTTAATGATTTTAATGGCATACGCGGAAAAGTACATGTGGACTCGCGTATACATGAGGAAAAGTCTGGGCATACCCGCGTATGGGATTTTTAACACTGTTTTTTATGAATTTTGTTCAAGTCTATGGGAATGGGTGCCCAAGGCCATAGAGACAATCATGAATCACATGAGGGTGAAAAATGATGCTATAATAGATGCCCCCTAATATATGATTTCAGAAGGGGTACATGATGGCCGAAATGTATTATGCACATAGAAAGAACTTCGCAAGGACAAGAGAGGACTTCACCAAATTTCAGCTTGCCAAAAACCAATGAAAGAAAATAGAGAGTCAACTCATGCTGAGGCGGGCATACCCATGCTCAGTCAAAGATACATCATATCGAAAGTACAGAATGGATCCAAAATGTATACAATTATAGCTGAACTGAAAGTACACAATGAATCATCTGAGCATGGCTCGAAAGTACAAGTCAGAATCAATGTCTAAGTATCACATATAGAAAGCTGATCAATGATGCTGAAACTGGATGTCTGATCATATAATTAACTAAATCTCCAAGTACCAAATCATAAAATTTGGACTAAATGGTACAATCACGCAACTCGGGAGCCAACATATAGGATGTTGCTGTACTGACACTACAACATATAAGGGTGAACGACATCACTGGCAGAAACTGAAGACTGTCAAAAGTGAACCGTGAAATGCTGATGCAACCCGAGGTCTTCACCGATCAGTATGGCACAATTCTACACAATGGGAATAAATGAGCTGAAGTCGACCATGTGAGAAATCATTGGATTACTGGTCAATAATGTAAACCGTTAACCAATGCGAGACAACCCACCAGTAATGAAAATGAGTTTCAAGGTGCCCCAGTACAATCTAACAAGTGTGAATAAATGAGTTGAAGTCGAACACTTGAAAGAATCTACCAATCAGGAGGCGATGATGAATCCCCACTGTCGATAGCGAAGAGTCTGCCATTGATGACTGCAAACCCTAAGGTACTGACAAAAAGACTCTAGACCTTATTCCCAGAGCAATGAGTCGGAGTCGATGGGAAAATATCTGCTGGAAGGAAGGCATTAAAGCATCCCACATCAATCCAGTGCGAGTGTAACCCACAGGCCAATATTTGGAAGGAATCAGACGAAGTAGAGTGATGGAACCAAACCGAAGTACGTTTATGACATGCACAAGATGAAGCTAGCACACGGAAGAAACCCTCTGAACCAACCAATAATGAAAGTTGACACAGAGGCGAGAAATCCACCGATAGGGTCAAATGGAAATCAAGGTACTGCACGAATCCCAAGTGTGATAATGTATGCTAACGTCGAACACAGGGGAAACCACTCAGTCAAAGACCCATAATGATGATCAAATGCTGAGCACAAGGTCACCTATCAATGATGAAAATAGGGCCAGGGTGCGGCTCTAGGTTTGCTCTCAGAGCAATGTGTCGTAGTCAATAAGAGACAAACCTGCCAGCGAGAAGTCAATGGAGACCTTCTCAAACCGGCACGAGCAGAAGACCAACACATCTGATGTGATAGAACAAGATACTGACAAGACCAGGAAGACCGATTGAATAATGAGTCAAGAGACACCGCAGAATGGCTGACTCTGGTTAGACTTCCCTTGAACAACAACACGACTTGTGATGACCATGGCAGTAAGAAGTGACACTGTATAAGTCTGTTATGCAGGAGGCAAAAAAAAACTCTCCATATGAATGGAAGAGATAACCAACCGGGGGAGGACTGACTAGTGAAACAAGGCAAAGGCTGAACTTAGGTCAAAACTAAAACCATCCCAAATGAAGGAAATATATAAGTGTATGTGCTTTGTTCAAGGGCGACAAACTGACACTGTACTGCCATCAAATTACAAAGTTACATCCCGTTCCCGCTCTTTTTGTTATATTTGATTTTTTTGTCTTTTTCATATAATAAGCCTGAAAAAGAATAAAAGAATGCCATGGTACAATGGATAGAACGAGTATCAAGAAACAGATGCACTAGTTCCTGGGATTGGAACGATCCTATGCTCAATGCAAGGTGGCGGTAACTAGTAAGCGATACTCAGAGGAATGTTCCATCCATGGGTAAAAAGGGTGTCAAGTCGCGATAGCTAAGTGCATGCAATGGTTAACTTGTACAGATAGTCAAAGTCAAAATTTGGCTTAAACATCGAGTCCAAAATGAAGCCGGCTAAAGGCAAGGATAAACAAGTAGCCAATATGCAATGCAGTAATACAACTCAACAACACCAGGGAGCCTCTAGGGTAATAGCCAGAAAAATGATAGTGAGGAAGAAGAAGAATGAAACTTCAACACATAAGTCATGGCGGGACTAAAGAGGACTCCCGAGCCTACATAAAATGCAGCATGGGCAACAAGTGATAGCGAGGAACTAACTAAGAAGCCCATGTAAAGGAAGGCTCTACCACCAAGTCATGATTAAATAATCGGCGAGTGAAATGGGTGTAATACTCATGACCTAATGGGATCGACCCTATGACAAGCGATCAGAATGGAGGCTAGTATGAAAAATACAACGAAAAGTGGATTCCCTAACCTATATGCTAGTGACGATCATATACCTGCCATGACGGGTCAGCAGTCATGGATAAAAAACCGGGAAAAATCTGAAATTCGTCAAAATGTACCTGAAAATATACCAATCTGGGCACTTCCAAGCATCTTGGTTATGCAACTTAAGATAGATTGAAAAAATAAGCATAACAAATTTTTGCAAAAAATTTTCAATTTTGGGCATAAATACACAAGTTACTTCATATCTGGTTCATTGTTACATTGCTGATTTGGGAACAAGTGCTCTGGAGAAAAAGCCTCTTTCGTCAAAACAGGAGCAACCGACCGTCAAACTTCACCGAATTTGTTAGGTAAGCTCTTAATTCATCCTTGTTATTCATTTTGTCCGTTCATAAGTTAAAAATTAAGGATTTTCACCATAGAATCATTTGTTTAAAATCATGGGTTTGTGAATACGTGGGTTTATAATGACCAAGCCGCGTATATACGCGACTGTGCATAGAGAAAGTCACGTATGCGCAACCCAAAATGAAAAAATGCGTAGCTAATGAAGGAATTATTGAATTTTTGTAGGATGACTATATCTTGGAGAGAGCATCAACAAAGTGCCATTGACAATGAAGTCATGCAGGACCAAGTTTTTCAAAATGCCAAATATGAAGAGTAATGTCTAGTTGCTCGAAATGCTTGTGAACTATTGGGAAGCGGAAGAAGACTGCTTCATGATAGATCAAATGCCCATACGCATCGAAGTGGAAGATATCTATTTTATTACTGGACTCTCCTGGAGGGGGGAGCCAGTAGAAGCCTTTGGGAGCGCTAACCGTGGAATATTACGTCCATGTCTAATGCGTAAGGGGTTCCAAAAAAGTTGGAACTCAAATTGCGATCAAAGATTTAAGAGACTTGCACATGAAAATCCTCCTTTTTACCATTGGCAGGGTAGCAGGATCTGCTTCCCTACACCAGGCATCCAGGACTCAAATGAGTATAGCAGTGGAATGCTTAACTCATTTATATGATTGGTGCACAGCTCTACTGATGAACATGAAGCAACAATTGACTTCTATCCGAAAAGTAAAGACAAATTTTTTTGGATATGGTACAATCTTGATGACATTCTTCTTCGAGAAGATTCCTGGGCTGAGACCCAAATTCATCTCTTCTATCAGCAGCCCGAGAGATCCAAGAATTTCCCGATGGGCTGACATGATGAAGAGATTGGGGGGAAGTGAAGTTCCCCGAACCACTTGGGATGATGAGTTCTTCATTTGGTGGGGAGAACAAATCATCGCTGTGGAAGACTATCCCTATGCCGGGATGGATTTCCAAGGCGATCCTGACCCTGTCCTTCCACTAGGCGTGGCATGGGGCACAGTCGGTAAGTTTTCAATTTTTGACTTATATAATTTTTTGGATTTTTTCAATATATGTGAAAAAATGGAAAACAAACATGGTTTTGATTGGATTCAAAATGACTTACAATTTTAAAATGATCATGATACAGATATTGGACCAATTCGACTTGAGGGTTACCCACGACATAAGCATCGCAGGGGCAAGGCGGATACAGTAGATTCAGACAGGGCCCTCCAGGTTGTACAGAGGAACTTGGAGGAGTTAACCCGCCAAGTACCTATGGCTGTAGTGGAAGATCTACTTGAAGCCATCCAGAGACGGGTGGTAGGAGTACCCCGTGACTGGGTGTAGTTATTCCGCCGAGTTGCCACCGCGATCGTGTTCTATAGGAACACAACTTCTGGGTAGGGACCTCAGGAGTAGATAGATATGATGTATCAGATGACTGTATATTTTTTGAGACTGAACATGATCGGGCATAAGCCCAATTTTTTGTATGACTTATGGATCCAAATTTTGTATAGTTTTTTGAAGACACTAATGATATATATATACAACGATGTTTGATGTGATGTGACAAATGTATAAAATTGTATGATGTTTTTTATGATTAAATTTTATTGTATGGAATGATTAATATGAAAATCAATTGCTTGATTAGCTAATGAGTCTGCCATCCAATTTTCAGCTCGAGGAATATGAATGAAAGTTAAAAATTGAAATGATCTTTGTAACAAACGTACCCTCAAGAATAACCGGAGTAAAAATGGATCTCGAACCTGATAAGTATTGTTCAACTGTGACACCACCAGCTGAGAGTCCAAGAAAACTACCAACGAATCAATACCCAAAGATATTGCGTCCGAGAGTAGATAAATAACTGCAGTGTATTTTGCTATATTATTGGAAGCAGGACCAATGTAGACCCCTCTTGATACTAACAGCTGACCGGATGGATAATGAAGCACCCAAGCCGTGGAAGCCAAGTTCCAGGTGTGTCTACTAGCACCATCGGCGAAACCAAAATGACTCATGACATCCGACACAACCTGCCAAAGCAGATCAAAAACATCACCATCCCATAAAAAATCTAAAAACAACCAGATATGTACAAAAAAAAACTACTATATACAAAAGCAAAATGTCAGGCTGAAGCCTAGGCATAATACTTTTTCAAATAGAGCCCATTTTTGGGCTCCGACAACTCGTTTCCTTCAAAATCAACCAAGGTATATGCTTCTTTTTTAAGTACTTTTTTAACGATAAAGGGGCCATACCACATAGACTTAAACTTTCCTACCCCCAGGGCATCTTTTTCTTGGGCATAGACCAAAACAAGGTCACCTTCCGAAAAAACCCTAGGTTTTACCACCTTATCGTACTGAACTTTGACTCGGTTTTTATGCGCTTCATTCATCGTGGCGGCATCCTGACGCTGCTCATCAAGATGTTCCAGATGAAGGAGACGTTCTTCAAGACTAGAAGTGTCAGGAAGAAGTTCAATAGCTAATTTAAGAGAAGGAATCTCACATTCAATGGGAAATACGGATTCCAACCCGTAAACTAGCTGAAACGGAGTAAAGCCAGTTGCAGTTTTCACTGACGTCTTGTATGCCCAAAGTGCAGGATATAGCATGATATGCCAGTTGGATCGAGCTTTATTGATTTTCCTTTGAAGAATTGTCTTCAAGGATTTATTCATGACTTCCACTTGCCCATTGGCTTGAGGATAATATGGAGATGAATGCTCCTACCGAAAACCTAATTTTAGAGCCAATTCAGCCATCATGCTATTCTGAAAATGACTGCCATGATCAGTGACAATCTCTCTAGGAATACCAAAACGAGCAATAACCTGGTTGAAAAGAAAAAGAGCTGTTGTCTCACCATCATTCCCGAAAGTAGGCATAGCCTCGACCCACTTCGTAAATTATTCTACTGCTACAATAATGTACTTGTGACCTTTAGCCGAAGGTGGGTTACAAGTAGTATAATCAATACCCCACTTTGTAAAGGGACCGACAGTAATGACTGGAAAAAGCGGAGCTGGATGAGCGTGCATTTTTCGAGTATAAACTTGACACGGATGACACTTTTTGACCGACTCCATACAATCCTTGAAAATCGAAGGCCAAAAGTACCCAGCACGCAAGATCTTTTGGGCTGTAGCAAGTCCAGATAAATGACCACCACAAGCTCCGTTGTGGCAATCATTCAGCACAGCCTCAGCTTCTTCAAGAGTTAAGTAGCGTCTCAGTATTGAATCAACCCCTCGACGATATAAAGCATAACCAATGATCAAGTAATTCTTAGCCAAGTGACGCAACTTACGGCGCTCATCTTTCGAAAAAGTAGAGGGAAACTTCACAGTCTGAAGATACACAATGATATCTCCATACCAAGGATCTATGGAGAGATAAGAACCAAATGTTCATCCAGGAAGGATTCATCATAGACTATCTCTTCCCCACAGGGCAACTCGAAGATCAATTCCGCGAAAACCAATGATTTCTTGGACTTGGCAGACATAAAATCAAGATCAAATTCCTGCAAAATCATAATCCATCTATTGTATTTGCCCCCAATCACTCGCCTACTAAGGACAAACTAAAATGGATTGGCTGCTGCCAAAACATAAGTTTTTCGTAGAAGAATGTAATGCCGGAGTTGCTGCACAACATGAACTACTACTAAAGCTAACTTTTCTATCGGAGTATACCAAAGCTCAGGACCTACCAATCCTCGACTAAGATAGTATATAACATGCTCTGCAAGAGCATCATCCTCCTGAACCAGAACCATACCGATGGTAGATTCTGCTGCTGCTAGATACAAAAGGAAATCCCTGCTATAATCAGGTGGACTCAATAAAGGAGCAGAGGTCAATGCTTTTTTCAAAGCATCGAATAAGCGTTGAGCGAAGTCATCCCAAAGAAATGGAACTCCCTTCTTCAACAATCTCATAAATCCCTTGGTAAATTCAGCATAATTTACGATAAATCTCCAAAGAAAATTAGCCTTTCCTTTTAGACTTTGAAGTTGATGAATAGAGGACGGAGGAGGAAACCGAAGTATTGCCTCAACCTTGAAAGGATCTACCCTTATCCCTTCCCTAGACACAATAAATCCCAATAACCGACCAGATGTAACCGTGAAAATTCACTTGTTCGGATTCAACCTAATCTTGTAAAAATGACATCGTTCAAATATTTGACGGAGGTGAGCAGGATGATCCATCCTCTTTCGAGAATGAGCAGCTAAATCATCCAAATATGCCTCGATAATCTCTTTGATGTCGTGGAAGGCATATGACATGGCCCGCTAAAACGTAGCCCCAGCATTTTTAAGACCAAAAGGCATCTTCTTGTAAGAAAACGTACCCCAGGGACAAATAAAAGCAGTCTTATGCTGATCTTCAAGATGGATAGTAATCTGATTATATCCGGAGAAACCGTCCATGAAGGAGAAAATTTCATTACCGGCACACTCATCGATGATCTGATCTATAAATGGTGTGGGATAATTATCTTTTAGACATGCTTTATTAAGGTCTCTGAAATCGATGCAAACTCGAATTTTTCCTTGTTTTTTATCTACAGGAACAGGGTTTGAAACCCATTCAGTCAAAGGAACAGGGAAAATGAATCCCGCCTTAAGCACCTTCTCCACCTCAGCTTTGATAGCTACAGCCTTCCTAGGATTAACCAGATGAATTTTTTGCCTCACAGGCTTAGCGTTGTCATAAGTCTTGATCTGATACTGGACAATAGATGGGTCTATACCAGGCATTTCCTCATAAGACCAAGCGAATACATCCCTATACTCTTTAAAGAGATCGATATAAATCTGAATTTCTTCAGGGGAACATTAAGCTCCGATGAAGACATTCTCAATAACATTGGGATCCCTGGAGATGTTCACCGGGATAGTTGGAGAATCACAGCCATGTTCCCTTCAGCATATACATGTGTTGGTGCTAAAGGGTTCAAGACTGGGTGAACAGGACCAGGAGATGGAGGACTTGGAAAACTCATTTCAACTTCTCTTAAATCAGGTAAAAAGTAAGACCGATGATGCAAATCATCCCACAGTCTATCTATACCAGTCATAGCTTCCAGGATGGCCTCTTCAGATGGAAGAGTGGTATCAAGGCAATCCTGGGCAGAAGAAGAACTAAGTGTCCAAGTCGAAGCCACATCTCCATCCAACTCTTCTGGTGAAAGAGGAGCTGGGATGGATTCTACAGAGTCAACAATAGACTGATAAGAAATCTCAGCTGCAGACATTGGAAATGCCATTCCACCCACTTGACCTTCCACTAATGTGGCAGTAGGGGAAGGCAAGGTCCAAGGGTCTGAAAAATAATGATTTTTGAAGAAATCTCTTTGAAGAGGAGCCCTGGAGGATGAAATTTCATTTATATGAACCGTAGGAGGAGGAATATCGAAAGTAGCCATCAAGGAAGAATACATTCCAACCCATAAATTCTCTACAGGTGCCTTAGTATTATCCAATTTTGGAATAGTTGATTCAGTAGATGCATTCAGGTCTATAGGAGGACAGTCCAGTTGGTCCACCGTAACAATCCTCCCTTCGTGAGGGAAACAAATAATTCGAAACAATGAAGATGCAATAGCATCCATCTCATAAATCCAGTTTCTCCCCAACAGAAGGTTGTAGTCCAAGCTTGCATCAACTATCTCAACCTCTATATTTACAGTTTTTCCCCCAACACAGATAGGAAAAGCTGGGACAATATCATGTGGTTTGTGAGAATGACCATCAAACGCAGTCAGAAGAGTAGCAGATGGAACAACTGCAGGAGATCCAATTCCCTTCCAGTATGTGAGAGACATCACACATGTGGAAGCACCCTCATCAACAACCGTCCGGAAAATATTGCATTTTCGGTATGATGATTTAATATGAAAAGCCATATGATGAGGAAGTCTCTTTTTAAAATTAGTCATATCGAACATAATCATAAGAGAGTTCTTTGGATCAACAGCCCCAAGAGCAGTGAGCAGAGCACTGTGCTGAGCCGGACAAGACTGGAGCACCTCTAAAATCGACATGGCACAAGTACTCTACGCCAGATCTTCCACAATAGAGTAGTTCTGGGCAGCCCTAGCATTTGGATTAATCATCGTTTGCTTGGTAGATGCTTTGGGCATCCGAGGTATAGGCTCAACAGTAGGCCTCGTAATATGAAGCGGCTCAGTAGCATCAAGAGCACCCTTAGCTTTCAAAGACTCTTCTTCGCCATAATCACGGGATCTCGTATCGACATCCACGTGAGCACTCATCATGTATATGTTTGATGGAATTTTCCCTTCCTGGGTGCCCCCAGAGGAAGCCCCAGTATTTTCATTCGCGCCAACAACTAGTTGTTGCCCTTAGGGAAAAGGGTTTGTCAACATAGCCTGGGAACTGGAAGAACCCTGCTGGGCTAACAAGCGCTGCGCATCTTGATTTTTAGGGCAAAGGTGTGTAAGATGGTCTCCAGCACACAATTTGCATGGAAACTTCACTTTCTTTTTATCCTTTTGACCCTCACCAACATGCTCGTTGGTTTTATTTGCATTACCCTTCCCATTCTTGCCCTTTTTCTTATTATTCCATCCTTTCTTCTTCCCTTCATATTGTTGATTTCCTTTGGGGTCGAAAGTTTGGACGACATTTACCGACAAAGATTGGGAAAGCGATGACTCACCAGGCACAGCCTGACCAGAAGGAGAATATTGCAAAGACAACTGCTACAATTGAGTAAGTAAGCTAGCTGCACCACTATTGATCGACCCAATAAGTCCATCACCATGAGGACCAAGCTTAGTTTTGGATAAATCTAATTTGGAGTGAGGAGCATTGGGAAAATATTTATGAAGGACCCTGTTGGAAATATTGTCATTGATGGCAAAGGAGGTAGCAGATGCAGAAACAGGAACAGTTACAAAGAGACTAAGACAGAAAATGGAGCAAAGAGGAAATGAAGAGAAAGGTAGAGATAGAGGAAGCAAATACGGAGACAGAGCTGTTATCACAGCAGTAGAGGCAGAGGCAGAGTGACAGAAGCGACAGAGACAGAGCCACATATTTCATTGCAGAGAAACCGTTGTTATTTCAATAATATGTACATATATAGATAAATTCTGAGAATCTTTCATATAGCCGGGCATTACACATAACATTCCGGGCGTTACACATAACATTCCAGGCGTTTGAATCAGTTAGCATTCATTCTTTGAATTATGTTTGAAATTATCGCCATTTTTTAACAAAGCACTTGTATTCGATTGACATGGAGATTGTATATATGGTAGGTGCGTTATATATATATGGTTTATATATATTCATACACCGAAGAACCAGCGTGAATAGGAGCAGAACCATAGTCAGAGGTGGAACTAAAGTCAAAGGAGCGGAACTCTGCGTTGGAGGCGGAATCATAGTCGAAACAAAAAATTATATATATATAATTGAAATGCGAAGGAATTAGCGTTAAAACGGTGTATTGAACTATTAAATTAAAACCTTGAGCGGAACCTGGAGTGGAGGAGAGGAGCGGAACTGAGACTTGTGAACAGTAATGGTGGGTTGGAGTGAAACCATGGTTTTTTCTGCACCACCATCCGTCGGAAAGCGGTATTGGAAGAATCGCAGCGATTCCATAGACTTCGTGACACGTGGCATAGGCGGTATTGGAAGCCACTATTTAACTTGCAATTTTGGGCGTTATACATCGTACCAGGACACAGAGCGAAATGGATAGGAGCCGTCGATCTGGTGGGCCGACATCTGACGGTGATTGTTCGCAGGACCCGCACGAAGTTTAATGGAAGAGCCTTGAGGTTAACAAAGGTACGACGCGCGTGTTTGATTGGTTGTATCGTGGGCCCGGGCAGAGTCATATATAATGAATCGGTTTATTAATGTTTTTGACGTATTATAATCTTAATATAAGGTTCGAGAGTATGTTAAAAGAGTCTATCAAAGTTTAATATTGATGGTGAATTGGTGGCGCACTGGTGGTGGTGAATGGTGGAGCCACCACAAAGTGGTGTTTACGGGGGCTCCCATTTCTCCGTACACATCAAATGGGGTGAGGCCCCGCAGTTCATCATAGCCGTTGATTGACGGTCAACGTGTGATCGGCAAGTCAACTACGGGGGGTACCCTCCATGTTAACCTCTGCGCTCTTAAACCCCCCGCACTCCGTCGATCTCCAATCAACCTGTGCGCTGTTTAACCTGTGCCTATTCACCGTGCTACCACCTGCGAATTGATCTCTCCTTCGGGCATGAAACTTGAATGCAATTATACACACAGCTGATGAAAAAGTTGAGCTAAACCAGGACTATGATGTTGAACCGGGGCTTTGTGGTAACCCTGCTGCATCAAGTGTCACTATACTCTCTTTTCTGAATATATATTGTCCAGATGTATATGTAATTGAGAATAAACCTGAGAAGCAGGTATATATGCAGTTGGTGCACAAAAGCACAGTGAACAGGTGATTAAACACAAGGATAAAATTATGGGTCTGACAGAGATTCACAGATATTACAGGTTTGACAGGTATACATTCACAGGTGCACACAATTACAGTAAATCAAGGTACACAGAACAGTCACTCAAAAAATGAAAAAAAAAAGGACAAAGCCAGTAAATCCAAAATCCAGAAAAGGAGCTGAGTGAAATTGAGTTATATAACTGAAAAGGAGCTAAGTGATATTGAAATATGAAATTAAGAATGTAAATTTAAATGATGTAATTATTTTTTATTGTTTGTGATGCAAAGGCAAGTATCCTAAAGAAAAGACAAAATCCCACTGTAGCATGAAATTGTGTACATATTATTATGATTTTTAAATTGAGTTGGATAAAGAAATGAGGAGGCAGAAGACCAAGGGGTATGACCATTCATTTCGAATTCCTAGAAGAAAACAAACAGTCATCAAAAATTCTATAAGTAATATCATTTTGAAATGCCAAAGTGAGAGTGAGAAGGGAGAAAAAGAGTGAGTAAAAATAATGCAGAAATAAAGCAGTGAAGCAGAGAAGAAAGAGGAGCTGAGCAGAGAAGAAGTAGAAGCTAATAGAGAATCTAAGAAGATGCAGAGATGATACAGGGAAGATATGAGAATAGATGAATAGCAGAGCAATTGGAACAAGACAGAGCTGATATCCAAGGTAAATCAGCAATTGTTTCTCTTTTGAAAGAGTGAGGAAGTTGGAGCTTCCCTATCAAGTTGTAGCTTGATAGATGTCAGTTGTACCTGACTGAGGTTGGAGCCTCCTGTAGGTTGGTGCCTGTAGAAAATTGATGGGAGTTGGAGCTTCCTTACAAGTTGTAGCTTGCAGAATTGAGGTAGGAGCCTCCTGTAGGTTGGTGCCTACAAAAAATCAGTGGTGAGAGGGAGTTGGAGCTTGCCTTTGCATCACAACAATAATAAGATGTGGTTTTCTCCCTTTATGGGTTTCCACTTATATCTGGTGTCTCTGTGCATGATGTCTATGTGTTGATGTGGTTTATCTAATCTGCTTAATACTTGTTGCTCACATATTAAGACTGCTATTACATTAAAAAATCTGTTTGATACTTGCTGCTCACTAATAAAGATTGTTCACATATTAAGTTGATCATGAAGTGAAGGTGTAAATAAGTTTTCAGAGAAATTTTTAAAATTTCATGTATGTATTAAACTGATTCACCCCCCCTCTCAGTTTAATTAAGGGTTCAACAATTGGTATCAAAGGAGGTTCCTTAGTACCAGTATAACATCTGAAAGGAGATCCTAGGTTCCCAAGATGACTAGTAAAGAAGGATACTCAACCAACAAAGCCCCTTTCTTCACTGGTGAAAATTATGCTTTCTGGAAAATCAGAATGAGGACATACATAATGTCTCTAGGAATAGAAGTCTGGGTTGCTGTGGAATTAGGATATGCCCCAAAGGCAACTGATACAGAGAAAGAAACAAAACAAGAGTTTGTGGCTAATGCAAAATCCATGAATGCCATCCTGAATGGATTGTGTGAAGCGGAGTTTATAAAAGTAATGCACAAAGACTCTACCAAAGAAATATGGGATACTCTTGAGAACATACATGAGGGGGACAAGAAAGTGAAGGCTGCCAAACTTCAAGTCTATAGAGCCCAGTTTGAGAACTTAAGAATGAATGATGATGAAGACATTGCCAGTTTCTTCCTAAAAACTGTAGAAATTATTAGCAATATGAAAGCTCTTGGAGAAAAAATACCAGAAAGTGTAATTGTACAAAAAATTCTAAGATCTCTTCCATCCAGATTTAATCCAAAGGTATCTAAAATAGAAGAAACAACTGATTGGGATACCTTAACCATGAACCAGCTACTTGGAAATCTAACAGCCTATGAAATGAGGCTCCCACAGAAGAAGCCAAGTACAAGGGAAGCAACTTTTAAAACAGAAAAGAAGAAAGAAGAAGAGGGAGACATATGCTCATGCTCGGATGAAGAAGAGGCAAAGTTTGTCAAGAATTTGGATAGAGGCTCAGGAAGATACAAAGGTAAACTTCCTTTCAAATGCTTTAACTATGGAAGAGTTGGACACTATGCTGCTAAGTGTCCTCACAAGAAAGTAAGGAATCAGCCTCAAGAGCCAGAGAGAAATAAATCAAAGAACTGGCAAAAAGGAAAGAAGTTCAACAGAAAATCCTTCTATGCTCAACAAGACAGCAGTACATCTAAAGATTCAGATGAACCCTCAAGTGAAGAAGGAACCTCCGAATTCTTATTGATGGCCATAGAATAACTTGAAGGAATCCTGCTAGAAGATGAAGAAGAAGAAGGGGAAGTCGACCTTGAGGGGGAGCTAAGAAGTGCTCTGGAAGAGATTGACAGACTTAAACTGAAATGCAGAAAACAAAAGGACATTCTTCTCAAGTATGTAAGAGAAGAACAAAACTCAGAAGTCCTCATGTAGCTGAAGGTAGAGCTTGAATAAGCCAAAAATATAGAAGACATGTTACTTCAGCAAATCAAAGACAAAACCCAAGAACAAAAGAAGCTGGAAGAAGAAGTAGTATGCCTCAGGAAGAAACTAGAAAATGCTCAAAGAAATGTGGCTGTAAACTCGTCTCAAACAACAAGCTCTAGTAAGTTGAATGAAATCCTGGTTGCTCAAAGATCCCCTATGATAAAGACTGGAATAGGCTATGAAGAGAAATCAAGTAAAGGAAAAGAAAAGATTGACAGAGAGATTATCTTTATAAAAACAAAGAAGGAAGATGAAGCAGCTCAAACAACTCCTACAATAGAAGAAATCTGCAACAAGGAAGAAAGAAATCAGAAGAAATTACTAGTAGCAAAGAATGTAATAAATACTCAGACCCTTGAATATGGAAACCATCAAAGGAGATCCTTCCCTTCAATGAAGAATGCCACTTGCTATGTTTGCCATAAGCTGGGACACATTTTTGCATATTGTCATGCAAGGAGGAGTAATTCAAGCCAGCAAAAGATGCAAGTATTGAAGAGACTGCCTCACACAAACAAATTGAAGAAACAACCTTACATCAGGTATGCAAATAGCTTCTATGGTTATTGCTTTTATTGTAAGGAATTTGGTCATAAAATCATTGAATGTAGAAAGTATGGACAAAGGCTAATGTTTAACACCTCAAGGAGGTTTATGAATCAAAGAAATTTTGTTCATACTCATAATTCTACAAAAATTATGATCAAATTTTGTATATGCAATCAAGTTGGACATATGCCTTCCAAGAGTTCTCTAAGAAGATATAATTCATCACCTCACAAAAGATACCAAACAAAAGGAGGCCTGCAGTGGATAAAGAAGGTGAATAAATGTGACCTGGCTCTAACTGCTCAAGATCTGAAAAGTCAATGGTACTTGGACAGTGGTTTCTCTAAACACATGACATGAGACAAAAGTAAGTTTATTACTCTTGATGAAAAGAAATCTGGCAATGTTACTTTTGGCAATGATAAATGAGGTAAGATCAGGGGAAAAGGCTCAGTCAGCATAGATAATGGAAGAGGAAAGGCCCAAGATGTACTATTTGTAGATGGGGTGAAAGAAAATTTACTGAGTGTCAGTCAGATGTGTGACAAAGGCTGTGAAGTTCTCTTTAGAGCACAAGACTGTGAGTCAGATCAAGCACAACAGGAAAGACTCTGCTCAAAGGTGTCCGAACAGAGAGGAATGTGTACATAGTAAAAGAGGAGGATGAAGCCTGCCATCTGAGCAAACTTGAGGAGTCATGGTTATGGCATAGGAGATTGGGACATATCAGATTCGACCATATCATCAGACTGAGTAAGAAGAAAGCTGTCAGAGATATGCCTGAAATAAAGAGGCCTTCAAATACCATATGCAAATCTTGTCAATTTGGGAAACAAACTCGCACATCCTTTAAATCTAAAAATGAGCTATCAACTAGAAGACCACTCCAACTTGTGCACATGGATCTGTGTGGACCTGCAAGAACTAAAACACCAAGTGGAGAATCCTACTTCATGTTGATAATAGATTATTTCTCCAGAATGACATGGGTTGCTTTTCTCAAGAACAAATCAGAAGCACTGGAAAAGTTTAAGATATTCAAAGCATTAGCATAAAATCAAACTAGATGCAAGCTAAAGTGTATCGGATCAGATAGAGGAGGAGAATTCACAGATTATGACTTTGCAGACCTATGTAATGGACATGGAATAAAACAACAATTTACCATTGCAGGGACACCTCAGCAGAATGGAGTAGCAGAGAGACAAAACAGGTCTGTACAACAAATAGCCAAAGCTTTGATGCAAGAGAATAACATTACTCAAACGTTTTGGGCAGAAGTTGTACACACAATAGTACATATTCTAAACAAAGCTCATTTAAGACCTAACAGTGATAAGACACCTTATGAGCTATGGCATGGTAAACCTGCATCAATCAAGCACTTTAGAGTCTTTGGCAGCAAGTGCTACATAAAGAACAATGATGAAAATCTGGGGAAATTTTATGCAAGAGCAGATGAGGGAATACTCTTAGGATATGCATCCAAGAGTAAAGGATACAGATGCTACAACAAGACTATTCGAAAAATTGTAGAAAGTATTGATGTAAGATTTGATGAAGAACTCTCAAACAAGACAAGAGATACAGACTACAACATCCATCGTGAAAATCATGAAGAAGAGGACCAAGATGATGAAGAAATAAGAAAAACATCAGAAAATGCTGAACTGAACTCAAAAACCCCCTCAAGATACACTCAAAAGAACCATCCAGAAGATCAAATCATAGGAGACAAGAGTGTAGGAGTGCAAACAAGAAGGCAGCTAGCCGAACAGACAGAAGAAGTATACATAGCAATGTTATCTCAAATAGAGCCAAAGAAGTTTGAAGAAGCCAGCAAGGACAAGTATTGGGTAAAAGCAATGAATGAAGAATTGGACCAAATTGAGAAGAACAATACCTGGGAACTAGTTCCTAGACCAATTGAGAATAATATCATTGGTTCAAAATGGGTATTCAAAAACAAAATGAATGAGCAAGGACAAGTAATTAGGAATAAAGCTAGGCTGGTCTGCAAAGGATACTCACAAATTGAAGGACTTGATTATGAAGAAACATTTTCCCCAGTAGCCAGAATGGAAGCTATCAAAATGTTCCTGGCATTTGCATGCTACCAAGACTTCAAGGTATATCAAATGGATGTAAAGTCTTCTTTTCTTAATGGAGATCTAGAAGAAGAAGTATACATGGAACAACCAGAAGGCTTCTCATTGACAGACAAAGAAGACTATGTATGCAGACTGAAGAAGGCCCTATATGGATTGAAACAGGCTCCTCGTGCTTGGTACTCAAGACTGGATAAACATTTGCAAAAACAGGGTTTTAAGAGAGGTGGAGTAGACAACAATCTATACATAAAAGCCCATGAAAATGAACTCCTGATTGTTGTAGTGTATGTTGATGACATTATGTTTGGAAGCAACAAAGATGAACTAGCAAAAGGGTTTTCTGATGAGATGAAAACAGAGTTTGAAATGTCTATGATTGGAGAGCTCAGTTTCTACTTGGGACTACAAATTCAACAAAAGAACACATGCACCTTCATCTCTCAAGAAAAATACCTAAAAGAAATGCTGAAAAAATTCAAAATGGAAGATTGCAAACCTGTGTCAACTCCCATGACCACAGGTTGCAAGTTGTGTGCTGATGATGGGTCTGCTGATATAGATCAAAAACTCTACAGATCCATGATTGGAAGTCTATTGTACCTGACTACATCAAGACCAGACATCATGCTAGCAGTAGGACTAGTGGCTAGATATCAAGCAACACCTAAACAAAATCACCTTCTTGCAGTCAAAAGAATATTCAGATATCTACAAGGAACAACACTATATGAACTTTGGTATCCTAAAAGCAAAAAATTCACTTTATCAGCATACACAGATGCAGATTGGGCCAGCTATGTGGATGACAGGAAGAGTACAAGTGGAGGTGCTTTCTATCTAGGAGAAAGTCTTGTGGCATGGTTAAGCAAGAAACAAACATCCATCTCTCTGTCTACAGCTGAAGCAGAATATATAGCAGCAGCAGCATGTTGTACACAAGTCATGTGGATGAAGCAAACTCTTCAAGACATGAAGGTAAGCATTGATGAACCTATTTCAATAAAATGTGATAATACAAGTGCTATAAGTATATCTACAAATCTTGTACTTCACTCAAAAACTAAACGTATTCCAATCAAGTATCATTTCCTTCGAGAACAAGTGGCTCAGAAGATAGTGTTGCGTCTCAAATCTGCATCTTTTCCATACACTTTTCTATACCTTTTTCACTCACCTGAACCTCCCAAGTTGTCAATATCATGTGCAAAAGAGCATCTAACATGGTTTTTAATTATATTTTCGTGTTTTCTATTTGATTTATATTTTGTTCATTCAGCTGCGGAATCTTGCCACTTTCCGCAGCTGCTGCAACTTTCCGCAACTATTTTGTGAAACTCTATGCTACAGGTGTCTACAAAGAAAACGAGCCACATGGGTAGGTCAGGAATGATGTGGACATGGTTCGTGTCCTATTGGTTCGAGCAAACTCATCTAAAGAAGTCGCGGTCAAAGGCGTCCACATGGAAGTCAACCATAGAGTCTCATGTTGGCAGGACTCTGTTTCGTGTCACATGAAGATTCATACGGCCATTTCTAAGTTGAGGAGGATAAATCGACATCTGTACATGGCTTCTTAGTCGAATTCAAGCATCCACTCCTCGTAGATTTACTTTCCAACACGGCCATGATCCTAGATCCGTGGACGTAATGGTCTACGTGTTCTCCACCAGCATGAACTTTAGGAGACAGTTATATTTCTTTTGTTATATATAACGCGTTTTCATACGCATATAGAGTTAGTCGATGTTAGTCTCTGTTATCTTTTATTAGTCTGCTCTGTAATGTGATTACGCTGCACTTGTGCCGTAACATCACCTTTCTGTAATGACTGCTTTTTAATATAAGAAGACTCTGTTTTTAACCGAAATTCGTATTTGAAGATCGTTGCCAAGGCTGGTGTAGAGCGCCCCTGCTCAGCTAAGGTTTTGTGCATTAGTGTATAGTTCTCATTTTGTTTCTTTAAAGCTCATTGTGCCATAATCCATTCATATGTTTATACATTGCATTTGCTTCATTTCTGTTTATAAACTTCCATAATTTCCATTTCCCTTCTGTCTTTCATGTTTTATGTTGTTAATCACTGATCAGTGTTCTTGTTTCAGGTTATAGATAGGCAGCCCGGGCATTTTCATAGCTTTTTGACTAATGACATGGAACTAACATTGTTCTGCTGCTAAATTTCTTTTCATAGTTTCTGTTTAATTTCAGTATTGCTTTGTTCATTTCAGTTTTGCTTATTTGCTTTAGTAGTTAAATTTAGATATATTAAGCTGCTCATAACATCTTCAGTTGCCTCCGAAAGCCACAGCTGGACTGATGGTGAGGGATTGTATTATGAAATGTGTAGTTTAGTATTAGTTTCCTTTCTGTAAAATTAGATATATTAAATTGTGCATGACATATTCAGTTGCCTCCGAAAGCCACAGCTGGACTGATGGTGAGGGATTGTATTATGAAATGTGTAGTTTAGTATTAGTTTCCTTTCTATAAAATTAGATATATTAAATTGTGCATGACATCTTCAGTTGCCTCCGAAAGCCACAGCTGGACTGATGGTGAGGGATTGAATCATGAATGTACGGTTTGATATTAGTTTGCTTTCTGCAAGTTAGATATCAGTTACTCAAGTTGTTTATGATTACTTCCGAAAATCATAGCTGGACTAATGATGAAGGATCAGAAGATAAATTGATGTAATCTGATTTAGATTTACTTTGTTGCAATTTTGAATTTCCTTAAGCATAGTTTCTTTTGTGTTTAGTCAGCAGCAAGAATAGTTTGGTTTTCATGTTCAATAGTTCACTGTTTTGATTTATTAGACTAGCAACACCTTTTCATTTCAGCAGCGCATTTTCATTTCCTTTCAAGTCTTGTCATTGTAAATTTCAAATTTCTTTTTAAAGTTTCAAGTTGGTAAATCATTATAGGTGATATCATTTCCTTGAACAAACATAACCAAACTTGTTTTCATCTTAGAATTCCCATTTCACCTTAGAAAACCAAAAACGACAAAAAGTTAAGAAATAGGTTATCTTGCACATATAGTGCGCCGCACTTCATCAGCTTACGATTCTCGGATTGACAAATTAAATGCAGCAATTTAGGACACACTAAATTGACCAAAAATTTTGGCGCCGTTGCCGGGGAAGTGTAACTAGGTAGCCAATTTCTTAAAAAAAAAAACACAAAAATTTTAAAAGAAGGGAAAACTTGATAACTTCTTGAAGTATGCTCTCCTCTTGCACCTAGTGTGATCTGGAGGATCAGAAAAGAGAGTTATTGGTTCAGTAATTTCTTAAGTATGCTCTCTTCTTGCACCTAGTGTGACCTGGAAGATCATAAAGAGAATTATTAGCCCAACTTAAAAAATAAATAAAAATAAAAATGACATGAATAGAGCAAGAGATTCTAGGGGAAGGTTTATAGCTAAAGCCAAGAGTTCGATTTTCACAACTCCATCTTCTTCAAGGCATAGACTAGATTCACCACCATCTACCCCTAGCCTTAAGATTTTTGGAAGTCAAGGAACAGCTGAATTAGAGGATTCTCCTATACCACCTACTAAAACCCATTTAGAAAACAAAGAGACTCTCTCTCATCCTTCCTTGGTAGAAGAACTAGAGGACTTTAAAGACTCTAAAGAAACTATCATGGCAGAGGAAGTAATAGATGGAGGTAGAGGTAGAGGTAGAAGAGGAGGAAACAATGGAGACAACAATGGTGAAGGAAATAATGGTAGAAATAGGGAAGGAGATAATTTGTTTGGATTCCCTATAGTTGATGAGGAAACTCATGCAACAATGAAAAATATCTCACCATCTGTTCTCCCTAACTTTTATGGATTGCGAAGTGAGGATCCCGAAACATTTCTGTTTGAGTTTGAAGTTGTGTGCCGAACTTATGACTATATGGAAGATTCTCAAAAACTCAAACTGTTTCCTTCAACATTGAAGGGATCTGCTTTGAAATGGTTCATGGGATTAGCCACTCAATCTATCAGGACTTGGAATGATATGAAACAAAAATTTTTGGATATATACTTGGACTATTGTATGCCCACCAATCACAAGGATGAGGTATTCAAAATGATGCAAAAAGAAGATGAAAATTTGGAAGACTTACTTGAAAGATTTCAATACAACTTGAAAAGAGCAAAGATGAGTAACTTAGATGATGAAACCTTGAAAGCCCTCATATTAAAATCCATTAGAGATGAATGGATAGATATTTTAAACATGATGGGGAAAGGAGACATTTCTCAACTCCCACTTCGTGATATAACAGAACTATGTGTCCATCTTTCAAGAGGAAAATCTAAAACAGGAAAAGGGCCTAGGGATCCTTCTCTTATTAGGGCTAACAAATCTGCAACTGGATCAATAAGTAGGGCAGAGATTGGTAATATTCTTGATGAGTTCAAAACTGATATCTTAGGGAGCCTTAGTGAACAACTAGACACCCTTAAAATCCAAAACAAGCAGAAAGCAGAAACAGATGCTTTAGCCATCTTTTGTCCGAAATGTAGGAAGAAACATGCTCTAAGGGAATGTCCCTTGGATGCAAAAGTTGTAGAAACATGTATGATTTGCTCAAAGAATCATGAGATCAAGGATTGTCCTTCAATTCCTGGACTCAAAGCTGTTTTTCAAGAAGACCCAAATTCAGTAGAATCTCTCTGTTTTGTCGCAAGGAGACCTTGGCAGGGACAACAAATTCAAGGGTTTAACAACCCTATGAATCTTCAAACCCCACCAAATTGGAATCCTTGGAAACAACCTTGGCCCCAACATCAAAATTCATATCAGCCATGGGTACAAGGGATGCAAAATCCTTATGGGAGATTTGCTCAATTTTATCAATATCCTCCATCTTTTCAAAATCAACAAGCTCCACAACTTCCAACCCCAAATCCACAACTTTCATTGCCATTTCCACAACAACAACCTTCTCAACAAAATACAAATCCTCAACTCATGCTCCCATACCAACAGAAGACAAATCAACTTCCAACTCAGCCATTGCCAAATCCTAACAATAAGAATCCTCAAACTACTTATATGGTAGAAGGACAACAATTTCCTACCTATATGATTGTTCTTCTCAACGATGTACAACTCAGATCTGGTAGAGTTTTAGAAAAACCTTCTATAGATATTCAAGAGCAAGATACCTCTGAGGAGGATTCTCTTCAAGTCAATAAGGGTTCTGAGGAAGAATCTCTTCAAAATTCAAACATTCAAAAAGAAAAAGAAAAGTTAACATCCACAACTCCTATAGTTGAGCAACCCGCATCTTCATCTACACCTCCTTTTCCTGAAAGACTACAAATTGACAAGGGAGTGGAAAAACAAATCTTGTTGCCTAACTATGACTTTCTAGATGAATCGAAGAATGTTTGTATCAAGATTCCCTTGCTACAAGCCATTCGAGAAATTCCTATTCTAGCAAAAACCATAAAGGAGTTGAGTTTCAAAAGACCAGGAAGGAAACTAAAAGACATAAGAAGAATCCACCTAGTAGGAAAGATTGCAGATATTATGATGGGAAAAATTACCATGCAGAAGTATGTAGATCCAGGAAGTCCAATTGTCAAGACACATATAAATGGGATAGAAATTCCAAACACATTGATTGACTTAGGAGCTGCTATCAACATTATGAGTAGACAGACTATGGAACAACTAAAACTTCCTAACCTTCTTTTTACACCTACTTTACTGCAACTTGTAGATCGATCAGTTATTAAACCAGATGGTGTATTAGAAGATATTTCAGTCTCCTTAGATTCTTGGGAATATCCAGTAGACTTTATGATTTTGACTCCCAATAGTAATCTAGGAGGGCACCCACTTATTTTAGGAAGACCTTGGCTAGCCATAGCTGATGCTTTTATTAGTTGTAGATCTGGAGACATGTACATTTCTAATGGTAATTTGACAAAAAAATTCAATTTGTATCCTCCAGCAAGAGCAATCACAGAAGTAGGAGACAATGAATGGGTCGATGATGAGGACATTATACAACCTGTCTTTACCATTTCTGAAATCAGTGAGGATAGTCAAATTTTGAACACATTAGAAAATTTTGAGACATCTTCAGAATATGACCCCACACAGTTTCAGTTGGAATCTGACATAGAATATTTATCATCAATACAAATGTCTCTTTACTCTATGGAAGAGTTTGGTAGTTCTACTATTGAGATTTTTCCAGGAAAAACATTGAATATCAACAAACATTTGGAGAATTCACAACAAGAAGAACTAACCAGAATTTTGCAAAAACATTCTACTGCATTTGCATGGGAGTATACTGACATGAAAGGTATTGATCCTAAGACTTGCATCCATCATATCTATATTGAGGAAAATAGTAGACCAATCAGATAACCTCAAAGAAGGATGAATCCAAATCTTAGGGAGATAGTGAAAGAAGAGCTCCAAAAACTACTCAATGTAAACTTCATTTATCCAATTTCAGATAGCCGATGGGTTTCTCCTTTCGTTATAGTACCTAAAAAGAATGGTAAATGGAGGGTATGCATTGATTACAGGGAATTGAACAAAGCAACTTTGAAGGATCACTTTCCTTTGCCTTTTATTGATCAGGTATTAGATACATTAGCATGTAAAAAGTACTTTTCATTTTTGGATGGTTTTAGTGGCTATAATCAAATTCAGGTAGCACCTGAAGACCAAGATAAGACCACATTTACTTGTCCATGGGGAACTTTTGCCTACCGAGTGCTTCCTTTTGGGTTATGTAATGCACCAGCAACATTCCAAAGAGCAGTACTAGGAATTTTTTCTGATCTAATCCATGATTGTGTAGAGGTTTATATGAATGATTTTACAGTTTATGGTAATTCATTTGAAGAGGCATTAGAAAATTTGGAAAAAGTTCTTATAAGATGTAAAGAAACAAACCTTTCATTAAGCTATGAAAAATGCTTTATGATGTTTACTGAAGGGATTGTTTTGGGACATTATATTTCAGGAGATGGGATTAAGGTTGATAGATCAAAAGTTGAAGTCATCTCCAAGTTACCTATTCCAAATTGTCAAAGAGATGTTAGAAGTTTTCTAGGATTTACTGGTTACTATAGAAGATTTATAGAAAACTTCACTTAAATAGCATCTCCACTCTTCAAGTTGCTTACAAAAGACTGTGAATTTAAATGGGATCCTGATTGTCAATCAGCTTTTGAAACTTTGAAAACAAGAATATCTGAAGCACCTATCTTAAGAGGACCAAATTGGAAACTTCCTTTTCATATTTCTACAGATGCTTCAGATACAGCTCTTGGAGCCGTGTTGGGTCAAAAAGATTTAATTCCTTATGCCATTTATTACACCAGTAAAAATTTGACTCCCACAGAGTTGAACTATACTGTGACTGAAAAAGAGTTTTTAGCTGTTGTTCATGCAATTAATAAGTTTAGACATTACATAACAGGCTATGAAACTTTTATTCATACTGACCATTCTGCAATTAGATATTTAATGAAAAAACCTGTTACTAATGGCAGAGTGACAAGATGGCTCTTACTTTTGCAAGAATTCAATATTACTGTGTTGGATAGACCAGGAAAACAGAATACAGTAGCTGATTTCTTGTCTAGGATTCAGAATACTAAAGAAGATTCTCCCGTAGAAGATAAATTTCCTGATGAATACTTGTTTGCAGTAACTATTAAGACCCCTTGGTATGCAGATATTGCTAACTATTTGGTTACAGGGAAACTACCTTCACTTTTATTTCCAAGTGAAAAACGAAAAATTATTCAGGAGAGTTCAAAATATTCATGGATTTCTAACGAATTGTTTAAAACAGGGCCAGATCTTGTGATCAGAAGATGTGTCAGGGAAGATGAAATGCCCGATATTCTTAAGGCATGTCATGATGAACCATGCGGCGGACACTTTGCAGACAAAAGGACGGCCTATAAAATCCTCTCTTTAGGATATTATTGGCCTTCCTTCTTCAAAGATGCAAAACAATATGTCAAAAGGTGTGACAGCTGCCAAAGAGTAGGGAAACCTACCCTTTCAAATGAAATGCCATTGCAAACACAGGTACTCATTGAACCCTTTGAAAAGTGGGCTTTAGATTTCATTGGACCTATTAATCCACCATCCAAGCAAAAGAAGTATATATTGGTTTGTAATGATTATGTTACTAAATGGGTAGAAGCCAAAGCATTAGTATCTGCTACTGAAAATTCAGTTGTTCATTTTCTTTATGAGGATATTTTTACTCGCTTTGGTGTTCCAAGAGAAATTGTGACAGATCAGGGGAGCCAATTCACATCCAATTTGGTGGAGAAGTTGATGGAAGAAGACAAAATCAAGCACAGAAGATCTACTCATTACCATCCGCAAGCAAATGGTCAAGTGGAGTCCACAAATAAAGTTCTTGAAAGTATCATCACCAAAACTGTTCATCTACATAGAAGAGATTGGGCAGAAAGACTTCCTGAAGCCTTGTGGGCCTACAGAACTACATGGAGGAATACAATAGGACATTCTCCCTATGAACTTGTTTATGGGAAAGAAGTCTTGCTCCCCATTGAGTTCCAAGTCAAGACCTTCAAGATAGCAGTTCAGTTGGGGATGGACTTATCAGAAGCCCAAAAGCATAGAATGGAGCAGTTGAATGAGCTAGATGAGATCAGACAAGAAGCAATTCTAAGAACCGATCTAGTTCAATATCAAAGAACTAAATGGCATGAAAAATATATCAAAGAAAAGAAGTTTCAAGAAGGAGATTGGGCATTGTTATTTGATTCCAAGTTTAAAGATTTTCAAGGGAAATTTCAGACTCATTGGCTTGGGCCATATGAAATTTCAAGAAGGAGATTGGGCATTGTTATCTGATTCCAAGTTTAAAGATTTTCAAGGAAAATTTAAAAAAAAAAAAAAAAAAAAAAAAAAAAAAAAAAAAAAAAAAAAAAAAAAAAAAAAAAAAAAAAAAAAAAAAAAAAAAAAAAAAAAAAAAAAAAAAAAAAGAATTCTTCTTCTCCACCATCCTAGCTTTTGTTCTTTTCAGTTAAAAAAAAAAAAAAAACAAAAAAAAATTGGTATAAGCCTGAAAACCAATCATTGATTGGCAGTCTTATACAGAAAATATAGGGTGAAAATCAGGAATACTTGACACTCTATATTTTTCAAAAAAAAAAAAAAAATCTCTCTTTCATTTCACAAGTTTTGTCACTATCCACTTCATTTCATTCCACTTCATTTCATTCCATTTCATTTCACCCTATTCTACTTCATTTTATCCATTTCATTCCATTCCATCAATAAAAATATTTTGCATGACCATTTCCATCTGGTCATTTGTGATCTGTTCATTTCCATTCATCCAAGTAATGGTAATGTCGATTCCATAGTGACATCATTCCGCAGTGACATACGGTTTCGCAATCCGATTCAAGTAGCCCGAGCGGGTCGCAGCTACTACTACATTTTTTCAAAGAATGTACAGTGAGACGTTATTTCCATAATTATGAAATAAAATGCAGGTGAGAAGATAAAAAATGAAGACATGGAGCATTCAAGACACCAATGGAGATCAATTAGTTGAAGACCAAGGGAAAAGGCAAAGATTCCAAAGGTATGAATAAAATTGATTTCAAATAGCATTGAAAAACACATTTTTATATAGTTTTGAACCATGAGCTCTACCCATTACGCGCAATGATTATATTGACAGTTCCGTAACCTTTCACGATCTCCATATTATCCTCTTGCATTCATTCACAAACGGTTTTATCATTAAAATTCCGATTTTCACTCATGTTCCAATATTCCACCGAAGACAATGAGACATGTTTGATTTGACCAAGGACTCTTACAGCCGCATAAATCCATAACCGTTGTTAAAACGTGCTCATATTTATTATGCAGCCACCAAAATTCAAAATGCTGCCGAATGTGTTATACTTTGTTAATCTCTTTGTCGTGTCTCTGCCGTGTTTACGAAACCCCACTTTTCTCATTCTCACTCCCGGATATTTACCCACTGTCTCATTCCATTTCGTTCCTTTTGCTCATTCTCACTTCCAAATATCTACCCACAGTCTCACTCCATTCCGTTTATGGTGCTCATTCTTATTATTGTTATTTCCAATTAAACCCTCTGCAGGCAAATTTGTGAAGAGCGAGAGAAAAGAGAAATGGGTAAATTGCTAAGCCAGTAGGAAGGACCTAAGTTTATAGAGGGATATCCGCAAGTAAAGGAGATATTGAAGAAAGGAAATTGGCTGCGGTTTATCCAGAAATTCAGAGGTTATCATAAAGAAGTGACGAAGGAATTCGGAAAGTCGTTTAATGGCTTGGAAGCAGAGATTGGAGACCTTAAGTTTGCGGTCAATGAAGCATCTATAGCAACAACGACGGAACTTCTTCAGGAGGGTGAGCGTTGGTTTAAGAATAAAAGCATCAGTGATGAAGCATGGAGAACAATCTTACGAAACCAAGGTATGGATATATTGTTTTAAAGAGGAATTCACATTGCATGCATTGAAAGAGGAATGGGCTACTTCTTGCTAGTTGTTCGAAATTCATTTCATGTGAAGGCCATTTTGGGTCCATGTATATGTACCATACCAGGTTATTGATGAATTTTCTAGATAATCAAACTCTCAATCTCCCATATTTTCTATTCAATAGTTTGAAGAAAATGTCCATGACTGTTCAGAAACATTTGGGAGATGTAGAACCCGATCTATATCACCACGGCCTTGTAAAAATTTTGTTGAAAAGGAGTTAAAGGAAAAGAAAGACACATGGGAACAATTTCTAGTTAGAAATTTCTTTGAGGAACCTCAGGAAATTCCTGAAGGTAGTTCAACAAGAAGGAGTAGAAGGAAAAGAATAAATGTTGAAACCAAAATTACTCCTACTCGTGGAATTCCTGAAGGTAGCACAGCAAGAAGAAGTAGGAGAAAAAGAATAATTGATGAAATCCAAAATACTCCTACTACTGCAATTGAAAGAATTGATAGGGAAGAGGGCGAGGAGGAAGAAAGAGAAAGAAAATCAAAGGCAAAGCAAGTAACACAAAGAGAAAAATTATTGAAATTTTGTACATAAAACCCCTTCTTCTCAAGAAGAAGATAATCAAGTGTTATCTGAAAGACTAGTTTATCTTCAAAAACAGTTCTCTATGGCCAAGAAGACAGAGAAAGGAAAACAAAAAAAAAAGGATAGTGTACCATAGTGTGTGAGAAGAAGCAACAGACTTAGGGGGAAATTGAGGAAAACACAAATAAAGGGTCCTCATTTCATTGATTTAGGAGAGGAAACATCTTAACAGTCCCCAGTTGACCATAGTCCATCTCAGTCAGTTAGTGAACCTAGTTCATTTCATTCCCAATCAGACATTGAACATACTCCATCCGATTCTCAGCAAGATGTTGATGTGAGTCATTTTCAGCCAGATTTTGAAGATAACTCTCCTTCACGGCATTTTGGGGACAGCCCAATAAAAATGATTCCTGAAATAGACCCCAAGCAGCAGGAAGTATATGACTATATAGAATCTTTGGAAAAGGCAACTACAGGTCCCAGTATTTCGTCCATTCAGCCTCATACAGTACAGGATGATTTAGTCCAATCACTAAGACAGGAAATTTTTGAGCTAGAGCTTTTAAATAGGCACATCAAAAATGAAAATGAGACATTGAAAGAACAATGAAAACTGGACAAAATCATCCATGATAATACCATGCTACATCTGGGAATATGGCAGAAGAAGAACAAGAAATTGAAAAGGAAATGCCAGAAGTTGAGCAGAGCACTAGTTAATATCAAATTTAGGTGCTTAATGAAGAAACCCAGACTGTTGGCAGTACCAAAGAAGAAGAGAAGGGGGTTGGATGTGCTGGCTGAAGTATCAAGGCACATGAACTGAACAAAGATTATCAAAATTTTGGTTGCATGAGGACATGCAACACCTTCACAGTGGGGGTATGTTGAGTCCCGAATTTGCATCTTTTCCATACACTTTTCCATACCTTTTTCACTCACCTAAACCTCCCAAAATTGTCAATATCATGTGCAAAGGGTATCTAACATGGCTTTTTATTATGTTTTTGTGTTTTCTATTTGATTTAGATTTTTGTTCATTCAGTACGGAATCTTGCCACTTTACGCGAGTACAAGCTTTCCATGTTCAATTGTGAAACTTCATCTTTACGGAGGTGTCTACGAAAAACGAGCCACATGGGCGGGTCAGGAATGACGTGGACATGGTTCGTGTCCTATTGGTTCGAGAAAACTCATCTAAAGAAGCCGTGGTCAAAGGCGTCCACATGGAAGTCAACCATAGAGTCTCATGTCGGCCGGACTCTGTTTCGTGTCACATGAAGATTCATACGGCCATTTCTAACTTGCGGAGGATAAATCGACATCTGTACATGGCTCCTTAGTTGAATTCAAGCATCCACTCCTCGTAGATTTACTTTCCAACACAGCCATGATCCTAGATCCGTGGACGTAGTGGTCTACGTGCTCTCCACCAACATGAACTTTAGGAGACAGTTATATTTCTTTTGCTATATATAATGTGTTTGCATACGCATATAGAGTTAGTCGATGTTAGTCTCTGTTATCTTTTATAAGTCTACTCTGTAGTGTGATTACGCTGCACTTGTGTCGTAACATCACCTTTCTGTAATGACTAATTTTTAATATAAGAAGACTCTGTTTTCAACCAAAATTCGTATTTGAAGATCGTTGCCAAGGCTGGTGTAGAGGGCCCCTACTCAGCTAAGGTTTTGTGCATTAGTGTATAGTTCTCATTTTGTTTCTTTAAAGCTCATTGTGCCATAATCCATTCATATGTTTATACATTGCATTTGCTTCATTTCTGTTTATAAACTTCCATAATTTCCATTTCACTTTTGTCTTTCATGTTTTATGTTGTTAATCACTGATCAGTGTTCTTGTTTCAGGTTATAGATAGGCAGCCCGGGCATTTTCATAGCTTTTGACTAATGACATGGAACTAACATTGTTCTGCTGCTAATTTTCTTTTCATAGTTTCTGTTTAATTTCAGTATTGCTTTGTTCATTTCAGTTTTGCTTATTTGCTTCAGTAGTTAAATTTAGATATATTAAGCTGCTCATAGCATCTTCAGTTGCCTCCGAAAGCCATAGCTGGACTGATGGTGAGGGATTGTATTATGAAATGTGTAGTTTAGTATTAGTTTCTTTTCTACAAATTTAGATATATTAAGCTGCTCATAGCATCTTCAGTTGTCTCCGAAAGCCACAGCTGGACTGATGGTGAGGGATTGTATTATGAAATGTGTAGTTTAGTATTAGTTTCCTTTCTGTAAAATTAGATATATTAAATTGTGCATGACATCTTCAGTTGCCTCCGAAAGCCACAACTGGACTGATGGTGAGGGATTGTATTATGAAATGTGTAGTTTAGTATTAGTTTCCTTTCTGTAAAATTAGATATATTAAATTGTGCATGCCATCTTCAGTTGCCTCCGAAAGCCATAGCTGGAATGATGGTGAGGGATTGAATCATGAATGTATGGTTTGATATTAGTTTACTTTCTGCAAGTTAGATATCAGTTACTCAAGTTGTTTATGATTACTTCCAAAAATCATAGATGGACTAATGATGAAGGATCAGAAGATAAATTGATGTAATCTGATTTAGATTTATTTTGTTGCAATTTTGAATTTCCTTAAGCATAGTTTCTTTTGTGTTTAGTCAGCAGCAAGAATAGTTTGGTTTTCATGTTCAATAGTTCACTGTTTTGATTTATTAGACTAGCAACACCTTTTCATTTCAGCAGCGCATTTTCATTTCCTTTCAAGTCTTGTCATTGTAAATTTCAAATTTCTTTTTAAAGTTTCAAGTTGGTAAATCATTATAGGGGATATCATTTCCTTGAACAAACATAACCAAACTTGTTTTCATCTTATAATTCCCATTTCACCTTAGAAAACCAAAAACGACAAAAAGTTAAGAAATAGGTTATCTTGCACATATAGTGCGCCGCACTTCATCAGCTTACGATTCCCGGATTGACAAATTAAATGCAGCAATTTAGGACACACTAAATTGACCAAACAGATAGTAAAGCTAGAATATGTACCAATGAAAGAACAGACAGCTAATATATTTACCAAACCTCTTGCTAGAGAACCATTTCAATACTTGAGAGATAAACTAGGGGTAGTATCTGCAGATGCTACTCTCTAATATAAAGAGGAAGCATAATTTTAGGGGGAGAACAAAAACGAAAATACCATTCCAGGGGGAGAACAGCCAGCAAGGAAAGCATGAATCAGATCCTCAAGATCAAAGGATTAAGGAAAAAGAACACTAAGTTATTATCCTAAAGTTATCTGCATTATTCAAGCATCAAAAGGTCAATTACAGAGCAAAAGGATCGGTATTGTGCTCTGAAACATTATATTAAGAATCTGAAACATAAAAGACGAGTAGTGATTATACATCTCTGACTAGATAGAGCTGATACTATGTACTCTATGAAATATCATTATTTCTCATTTTTTTCTCTATACAAGTGAAAGAACTGTATCAATTTACAGTGTATATTAAAATTCGATAATCCTCAAAGTGTTCTCTCAACAAGTCTTATACATCACTATGGAGCAGCATGGTACAAAGTCAGCAGAAGAGGGCCTAAACATAACTCAGATAGAGGAAATGCAAAAAGAAACCCTTTGCCATTGATGTCAAAGGGGGAGGAAGAGCAGGCAAACAAAGAAAATGTATGTATTGCCATCAATGCCAAAGGGGGAGACTGTTGGAAATATTGTCATTGATGGAAAAGGAGGTAGCAGATGCAGAAATAGGAACATTTACAAAGAGACTAAGACAGAAAATGGAGCAAAGAGGAAATGAAGAGAAAGGCAAAGACAGAGGAAGCAAATACAGAGACAGAGCTGTTATCACAGCAGTAGAGGCAGAGGCAGAGTGACAGAAGTGATAGAGGCAGAGCCACAGATGTCATTGCAGAGAAACCGTTGTTATTTCAAAAATATGTACATATATAGATAAATTCTGAGAATATTTCATACAGCCGGGCATTACACATAACATTTCGGGCGTTTGAATCAGTTAGCATTCACTGTTTGAATTATGTTTGAAATTATCGCCATTTTTTAACAAAGCACTTATATTCGATTGACATGGAGATTGTATATATGGTAGGTGCGTTATATATATATATGGTTTATATACATGCATACACCGAAGAACCAGCGTGAATAGGAGCGGAACCATAGTCAGAGGCGGAACTAAAGTCAAAGGAGCGGAACTCTGCGTTGGAGGTGGAATCATAGTCGAAACAAAAAATTATATATATATATAATTGAAATGCGAAGGAATTAGCGTTAAAACAGTGTATTGAACTATTAAATTAAAACCCTGAGCGGAACCTGGAGCGGAGGAGAGGAGCAGAACCGAGACTTGTGAACAGTAACGGTGGGTTGGAGTGAAACCATGGTTTTTTCTGCACCACCATCTGTCGGAAAGCAGTATTGGAAGAATCGCAATGATTCCATAGACTTCGTGACACGTGGCATAGGTGGTATTGGAAGCCACCGTTTAACTTGCAATTTCGCGCGTTATACATCGTACCAGGACACAGAGCGAAATGGACAGGAGCCGTCCATCTGGTGGGCTGACATTTGACGGTGATTTTTCGCAGGACCCGCACGAAGTTTAATGGAAGAGCCCGGGGGTTAACAAAGGTACGACACGTGCGTTTGATTGGTTGTATCGTGGCCCCGGGCGGAGTCATATATAATGAATCAGTTTATTAATGTTTTCGACGTATTATAATCTTTATATAAGGCTCGAGAGTATGTTAAAAGAGTCGATAAAAGTTTAATATTGGTGGTGAATTGGTGGCGTGCTGGCGGTGGTGCATGGTGGAGCCACCACAAAGTGGTGTTTACGGGGGCTCCCATTTCTCCGTACACATCAAATGGGGTGAGGCCCTGCAGTTCATCATAGCTGTTGATCGGCGGTCAACGTGTGATTAGCCAGTCAACTACGGGGGGTACCCTCCGTGTTAACTTCCGCGCTCTTCAACCCCTCGCACTCCGTCGATCTCCAGTCAACCTGTGCGTTGTTTAACCTGCGCCTAATCACCGTGCTGCCGCCTGCGAATTGATCTTTTGTTCGGGCATGAAACTTGAATGCAATTGTACACACAGCTCATGAAAAAGTTGAGCTAAACCAGGACTGTGATGTTGAACCGGGGCTTTGTGGTAACCTTGCTGCATCAAGTGTCACTATACTCTCTTTTCTGAATATATATTTTCCAGATGTATATGTAATTGAGAATAAACCTGAGAAGCAGGTATATATGCAGTTGGTGCACAAAAGCACAGTGAACAGGTGATTAAACACAGGGATAAAAGTATGGGTCTGACAGAGATTCACAGATATTACAGGTTTGATAGGTATACATTCACAGGTGCACACAATTACAGTAAATCAAGGTACATAGAACAATCACTCAACAAATGAAAAAAGAAGAAGGACAAAGCCAGTAAATCCAAAATCAAGAAAAGGAGTTGAGTGAAATTGAGTTATATAACTGAAAAGGAGCTGAGTGATATTGAAATATGAAATTAAGAATGTAAATGTAAATGATGTAATTATTTTTTATTGTTTGTGATGCAAAGGCAAGTATCCTAAAGAAAAGAAAAAATTCCACTGTAGCATGAAATTGTGTACATATTATTATGATTTTTAAATTGAGTTGGATAAAGAAATGAGGAGGCAGAAGACCAAGGGGAATGACCATTCATTTCAAATTCCTAGAAGAAAATAAACAGTCATCAAAAATTCTATAAGTAATATCATTTTGAAATGCCAAAGATAGAGTGAGAAGGGAGAGAAAGAGTGAGTAAAAATAATGCAGAAATAAAGCAGTGAAGCAGAGAAGAAAGAGGAGCTGAGCAGAGAAGAAGGAGAAGCTAATAGAGAATCTAAGAAGATGTAGAGATGATACAGGGCAGATATGAGAATAGATGAATAGCAGAGCAATTGGAACAAGACAGAGCTGATATCCAAGGTAAATCAACAATTGTTTTTCTTTTGAAAGAGTGAGGAAGTTGGAGCTTCCCTATCAAGTTGTAGCTTGATAGATGTCAGTTGTAGCTGACTGAGGTTGGAGCCTCCTGTAGGTTGGTGCCTGCAGAAAATTGATGGGAGTTGGAGCTTCCTTGCAAGTTGTAGCTTGTAGAATTGAGGTTGGAGCCTCCTGTGGGTTGGTGCCTACAGAAAATCAGTGGTGAGAGGGAGTTGGAGCTTGCCTTTGCATCACAACAATAATAAGATGTGGTTTTCTCCCTTTATGGGTTTCCACTTATATCTGGTGTCTTTGTGCATGATGTCTATGTGTTGATGTGGTTTATCTAATCTGCTTAATACTTGTTGCTCACATATTAAGACTACTGTTACATTAGCAAATCTGTTTGATACTTGCTGCTCACTAATAAATATTGTTCACATATTAAGTTGATCATGAAGTGAAGGTGTAAATAAGTTTTAAGAGAAAGTTTTAAAAGTCCATGTATGTATTAAACTGATTCACCCCCCCTCTCAGTTTAATTAAGGGTTCAAAAATTGGTATCAGAGCAGGTTCCTTAGTACCAGTCTAACAACTGAAAGGAGATCCTAGGTTCCCAAGATGGCTAGTAAAGAAGGATACTCAACCAACAAAGCCCCTTTCTTCACTGGTGAAAATGATGCTTTCTAGAAAATCAGAATGAGGAAATATATAATGTCTCTACGAATAGAAGTCTAGGCTGCTGTGGAATTAGGATATGCCCCAAAGGAAACTGATACAGAGAAATAAACAAAACAAGAGTTTGTGGCTAATGCAAAAGCCATGAATGCCATCCTGAATGGATTGTGTGAAGCGGAGTTTATTAAAGTAATGCACAAAGACTCTGCCAAAGAAATATGGGATACTCTTGAGAACATACATGAGGGGGACAAGAAAGTGAAGGCTGCCAAACTTCAAGTGTATAGAGCCCAGTTTGGGAACTTAAGAATGAACGATGATGAAGACATTGCCAGTTTCTTCCTAAAAACTACAGAAATTATTAACAATATGAAATCTCTTGGAGAAAAAATACCAGAAAGTGTAATTGTACAAAAAATTTTAAGATCTCTTCCATCCAGATTTAATCCAAAGGTATCTGCAATAGAAGAAACAACTGATTGAGAGACCTTGACCATGAACCAACTACTTGTAAATCTAACAGCCTATGAAATGAGGCTCCAACAGAAGAAACCAAGTACAAGAGAAGCAACTTTTAAAACAGAAAAGAAGAAAGAAGAAGAGGGAGACATATGGTCATGCTCGTATGAAGAAGAGGCAAAGTTTGTCAAGAATTTGGATAGAGGCTCAGGAAGATACAAAGGTAAAATTCCTTTCAAATGCTTTAATTGTGGAAGAGTGGGACACTATGCTGCTAAGTGTCCTCACAAGAAAGTAAGGAATCGGCCTCAAGAGCCAGAGAGAAATAAATCAAATAACTGGCAGAAAGGAAAGAAGTTCAGCAGAAAATCCTTCTATGCTCAACAAGACAGCAGTACATCTGAAGATTCAAATGAACCCTCAAGTGAAGAAGGAACCTCCGAATTCTTATTGATGGCCATAGAAGAACTTGAAGGAATCCTGCTAGAAGATGAAGATGAAGAAGGGGAAGTCGACCTTGATGGGGAGCTAAGAAGTGCTCTGGAAGAGATTGACAGACTTAAACTGAAATGCAGAAAACAAAAGGACATTCTTCTCAAGTATGTAAGAGAAGAACAAAACTCAGAAGTCCTCATGCAGCTGAAGGTAGAGCTTGAAGAAGCCAAAAATATAGAAGACATGTTACTTCAGCAAATCAAAGACAAAACCCAAGAACAAAAGAAGCTGGAACAAGAAGTAGTATGCCTCAGGAAGAAACTAGAAAATGCTCAAATAAATGTGGCTGTAAACTCGTCTCAAACAACAAGCTCTAGTAAGTTGAATGAAATCCTGGTTGCTGAAAGATCCCCTATGATAAAGATTGGAATAGGCTATGAAGAGAAATCAAGTAAAGGAAAAGAAAAGGTTGACAGAGAGATTATATTTATAAAAACAAAGAAGGAAGATGAAGCAGCTCAAACAACTCCTACAACCAAAGAAATCTGCAACAAGGAAGAAAGAAATCAGAAGAAATTACTAGTAGCAAAGAATGTAATAAATACTCAGACCCTTGAATATGGAAACCATCAAAGGAGATCCTTCCCTTCAATGAAGAATGCCACTTGCTATGTTTGCCATAAGCTGGGACACATTGGTGCATATTGTCATGCAAGGAGGAGTAATTCAAACCAGCAAAAGATGCAAGTATTGAAGAGACTGCCTCACACAAACAAATGGAAGAAACAACCTTACATCAGGTATGAAAATAGCTTCTATGGTTACTACTTTTATTGTAAGGAATTTGGTCATAAAATCATTGAATGTAGAAAGTATGGACAAAGGCTAATGTTTAACACCTCAAGGAGGTTTATGAATCAAAGAAATTTTGTTCATACTCATAATTCTGCAAAAATTATGATCAAATTTTGTATATGCAATCAAGTTGGACATATGACTTCCAAGTGTTCTCTAAGAAGATATAATTCATCAACTCACAAAAGATACCAAACAAAAGGATGCCTCCAGTGGATAAAGAAGGTGAATAAATGTGACCTGGCTCTAACTGCTCAAGATCTGAAAAGTCAATGGTACTTGGACAGTGGCTGCTCTAAACACATGACAGGAGACAAAAGTAAGTTTATTACTCTTGATGAAAAGAAATCTGGCAATGCTACTTTTGGCAATGATAAATGAGGTAAGATCAGGGGAAAAGGCTCAGTCAGCATAGATAATGGAAGAGGAAAGGCCCAAGATGTACTATTTGTAGATGGGCTAGAAGAAAATTTACTGAGTGTCAATCAGATGTGTGACAAAGGCTGTGAAGTTCTCTTTAGAGCACAAGACTGTGAAGTCAGATCAAGCACAACAGGAAAGACTCTGCTCAAAGGTGTCCGAACAGAGAGTAATGTGTACATAGTAAAAGAGGAGGATGAAGCCTGCCATCTGAGAAAACTTGAGGAGTCATGGTTATGGCATAGGAGATTGGGACATCCAGCTTCGACCATATCATCAGACTGAGTAAGAAGAAAGTTGTCAGAGATATGCCTGAAATAAAGAGGCCTTCAAATACCACATGCAAATCTTGTCAATTTGGGAAACAAAATCGCACATCCTTTAAATCTAAAAATGAGCTATCAACTAGAAGACCACTCCAGCTTGTGCACATGGATCTGTGTGGACCTGCAAGAACTAAACATCAAGTGGAGAATCCTACTTCATGTTGATAATAGATGATTTCGCCAGAATGACATGGGTTGCTTTTCTCAAGAACAAATCATAAGCACTGGAAAAGTTTAAGATATTCAAAGCATTAGCAGAAAATCAAACTGGATGCAAGCTAAAATGTATCAGATCAGATAGAGGAGGATGATTCACAGATTATGACTTTGCAGACCTATGTAATGAACATGGAATAAAGCAACAATTTACCATTACAGGGACACCTCAGCAGAATGGAGTAGCAGAGAGACAAAACATATCTGTACAACAAATGGCCAGAGCTATGATGCAAGAGAATAACATTCCTCAAACCTTTTGGGCAGAAGCTGTACACACAGTAGTACATATTCTAAACAAAGCTCATTTAAGACCTAATAGTGACAAGACACCTTATGAGCTATGGCATGGTAAACCTGCATCAATCAAGCACTTTAGAGTCTTTAGCAGCAAGTGCTACATAAAGAACAATGATGAAAATCTGGGGAAATTTTATGCAAGAGCAGATGAGGGAATACTCTTAGGATATGCATCCAAGAGTAAAGGATACAGATGCTACAACAAGACTATTCGAAAAATTGTAGAAAGTATTGATGTAAGATTTGATGAAGAACTCTCAAACAAGACAAGAGATACAGACTGCAGCAGCCATCCTGAAAATCATGAAGAAGAGGACCAAGATGATGAAGAAATAAGCAAAACATCAGAAAATGCTGAACTGAACTCAAAAAACCCCTCAAGATACACTCAAAAGAACCATCCAGAAGATCAAATCATAGGAGACAAGAGTGTAGGAGTGCAAACAAGAAGGCAACTAACTGAACAGACAGAAGAAGTATACATAGCAATGTTATCACAAATAGAGCCAAAGAAGTTTGAAGAAGCCAACAAGGACAAGTATTGGGTAAAAGCAATGAATGAAGAATTGGACCAAATCGAGAAGAACAATACCTGGGAACTAGTTCCTAGACCAATTGAGAAGAATATCATTGGTTCAAAATGGGTATTCAAAAACAAAATGAATGAGCAAGGACAAGTAATCGGGAATAAAGCCAGGCTGGTCTGCAAAGGATACTCACAAATTGAAGGACTTGATTATGAAGAAACATTTGCCCCTGTAGCCAGAATGGAAGCTATCTGAATGTTCCTGGCATTTGCATGCTACCAAGACTTCAAGGTATATCAAATGGATGTAAAGTCTGCTTTTCTTAATGGAGATATAGAAGAAGAAGTATACATGGAACAACCAGAAGGCTTCTCATTGACAGACAAAGAAGACTATGTATGCAGACTGAAGAAGGCCCTATATGGACTGAAACAGGCTCCTCGTGCTTGGTACTCAAGACTGGATAAACATTTTCAAAAACAGGGTTTTAAGAGAGGTGGAGTAGACAACAATCTATACATAAAATCCCATGAGAATGAACTCCTAATTGTTGTAGTGTATGTTGATGACATTATGTTTGGAAGCAACAAAGATGAACTAGCAAAAGGGTTTGCTGATGAGATGAAAAAAGAGTTTGAAATGTCTATGATTGGAGAGCTCAGTTTCTACTTGAATTGGGCCACCTTGAATTGATTAATTGGAATGGCAACTATGGGCACCAATCCGTGTCAGAATCTGGGCGGAACGGTCTTGAGGTCAAATTCAGCAAATCAGAGAGGGGGTATCTCTCTTCTCGGCCTTCACTTCCCCTCGCGCTTGACTCTCTGGAGGAGAGCTTTCCTGGTCCACCTAACGGAGTTGGATTTCGCTCAACTAATCAACTTCTATGTTTTTGTTTGAGCGGCCTTGGAGAGTTAACTCTCCACTCACCAAATCTAAGGCCCTACAACCTAGCTAGTTGGTGTATGACACTTAATAAAAACTTGCTAGTTGTTTTTAAATTATAGCGCTTATTTTAATCGGCTGTTATATGAAGTCAAAGGGATACGAAAATGAAACTTGTGGTGTTTTGTGACGCAGAAAAGAAATTAATAAAAACCAAACTACATGCAAATGCAGTAATTGCCTTTCGATGAAAAGAAATTTCTACATAGGTTCTACGAGACTAAAAAAATTTCTTCTTCTCAGATAACAAACTTCACACTCACAAAAACTATGAAAAAGACTAAATGCTTAAGTGCACCTAATGCAAATAACTAAGAGCATGCAAATTCTAAGATGCAAAATCTACTAAAGCAGAGAGAAACTTCCCAAAGATCGTTCAGTTTTATCACTTTTTGGTTGTCCACAAAGCTAGTTCCCAAAGTCAGAAACTCTTAGTATAAAGACACCAAGATCGCTTGAAAACAAGAGGAAGAAACCAATGACAATTCCTTTCCAAAATCAATTCAAAAACCAAAGGCAATAAATCTCAACAAAGCTTCAAAAGATGTAACAAAACGAAAACAAAAACACAAAACAAAAGCAAATGAAAAAACAAAATGTTTTTTGAGCTTTTGAATTTTATAAAAAAGAAGAGCTCTAAGAGACCAAGAAAACTATCAAATTCCAAGCCAAGCAACTCTGAATTCCAAGAAAAACTTAAAAAATGCTCCAAATCTTATAGGGCTACTTAGTAGCAAGATTTATATGAGCAAAGGAAGACAAGAAACTCAATAACTCAGCCTAGAAAAATAGTACAACCTTGCAGCAAACAAAAACTTCAAAGAACCAAGAAAGACTTTTCAAAAATTGCAACAAGACCTAGTCAACTGAACTCAAGAAAATTAACGAAAAGAAGGCAAAAATCCAAGCGCAAAGCAAAACACAAATGTAGGAAAGAGTAAATGAGCAGAGGCTCTCTATTCTGATTAAGAAGAACAGCCAAGAATCCCCAGGAAGAGATCTTGGTACTCAAACCAGAAATGCAAGCACTAAAGACAAGATTTTCCTAATAAGCCAGTTTTCAACCAAGAGAGAAAAAAGACCAATGACCACTACTAACCCAACCCAGAGGATATAAGGACACTGCAGGAACAGGTCTCCACAGGCAGACAAGACTAAAAATTCAAGAAATCAAAAATTTCAAAATTTACCCACTGATACGCTACTTGACAGTTTCGAAACAAGCATGCATACGCGATTGTGTCAAAGGAAACCCACGTATACGCAACTTCCTTTGAAGAAAAATGCATGTATACACGTCTGTGTACAGACAAACTCACGTATGAAAAGGTAAATACTAAAAAATTAAATAAATCAAGCCTGGATAAAGAACCAGGTCTTCAGTCTGACTGAGAAAAAGTTAACTGGACTAGAAATAATAGTTAAAAATGTTGGAAACCTTTCAAACATTTGAAACCACCCAACAGGGGAATCAAAAGAATGCAATCCCCAGCGAAGTCATCAGTTCTGTTTCGGGGAAAAACACCCTAGAGGTTTGTTGGGTCAAAACCTCCATAGATTAGGGCATGCTATTCAGAAGGACTCACACACAGCCACACTTGAATGCTAAAAACTAGATAACAACGATAGTAGAACTCACCCGTAGTCCTACGTTCGATGTAGATCCCACAGGGTCCAAACCCCCAGCAACCCTTCTTCCTCTTCAACCTGGAAAACAAGAAAGAACATGCACGGAAACCTAGTTGTACAGCATATATTTCTCATAAATGTTAGTGTAATCCATGTGAAATATTATATAAACAATAATAAATGCTTAATAATCAATCTTTTCACATATGCAAATAGATATTAACACATAAGTTCAGGAACAAGATGGTTCTTCGTGTGCGAACAGCTTGTACGAGAAATAAAAAGTGGAGAGATCACACAGATCCTTCCACGATCTTGAACGGGCAGATCGTCGGATCCGTCCCGCCCTTGCCTCGCTAAGATACTTTCAAGACTTAACTGCACTCGAGATGGCATATAAACGGATGAACATTTCCAGGGAAATAAGGGGTTTCTGTATAAATGCGGAAAAGTGCGGAGGCACGGGAAATCGAGACTTGAATTAGAGATTCCAGCAGTATAATGTCATAAATTTCTCTCTCCTTTAGGCCATACACATGAGGGGCTTTTATACTCCCTCAAAGTAGTTTCAATCAGTTGGAAACAGTTGGCCACATACTGGGGTGGTTGAACTACTAGAGTAACCATCAACCCAGCCCGAAAATAGGGAATTTTTATATATTTTTTAATGATTTTAATAGCATACGCGGAAAAGTACATATGGACTCACGTATACACGCGGAAAATTTTGGGCATACCCGCGTATGGGAATTTTAACACTGTTTTTTATGAATTTTGTTCAAGTCTGTGGAAATGGGTACCCAAGGCCATAGAGACAATCATGATTCACATGAGGGTGAAAATTGATGCTATAACACCAGGTAAGATGTAGTTTCTATATTGTGAAGAGCTATCATTGACGAAGATCTGATATAAAGAAAGTGATTGGTGGCTGCAGTAGTTCTCGGAATGAGATTTCTGACACAATTTTGATGGTTCCAAGCAGATGGATAAGAAGTGATGTTCTACTAGACCTCGTTGTTAGAGAGAAATTTGAAATAAAGCCCACTCCATTCAAAGGGTGCCAATGAAAATACAACTTACTGAACAGACACAAGAAAGCTGCTCATAACTACTAGATTACGTTGCAATTCCTGTTGTTAAGAGGGTCTTGTTACTACACTAGTTAAAGAGTGCTATAAATAAGTACCGTGAAAATGTCAGGGTTCAATTTATTTCATTCACCTTATATTTTCATGATATGGGCATATTGACTTCCAAATGTTTAGGTCAATGAAAATTAGCAATAAAATTTTAAACTGGTCCCTTCTCTTGGTATAGGAGATGAGATGTATGCATATTCCCACATATTTTTTATAACAATTATGAAATATGTAGGCATGCACTAATATGGCTCATGCATCCATACGACAAATTGTTCAAATTGCCAATTGCATGCTCCATGTGCCAATTTCACATCGACGCCGATGAGGACAGTAGCTGAAACCATGCTAGCAACCATTAGAATCTGAGTGTCCCAGATCCTTGTCTTCTCTACCATCCTGCCATAGAATGCAAAAAGCAAGAAAATACTCTGCTACTATATCGCTTGCCCGATGCCATTACACCACTCAATGGTTCCATGTGAGAGGATATTCCCAAAGTAGAAAAAATGCGTTCAGCCTGGTGAACCCCAAAAATAAAAGAGCTCCATGAGTAAAAATATTGAAGAAAGAATGAAAGGAAAAATTGTAAAAAGCTTATTTTGAAATTAATGTATACTAACAACACAGAATTTGACCAGAAGGCTTCAGAGCATTAGAAAAACTCTCGAATTCAAGATTTGAATAAAATGTAAAGAGACTGATAGGAGATTAATTACGAATACAAAAAATTGTATTATGCGATTCTATCTATATCTATAGTCACAGAAAACCTCAAAAATGAAGAAAAAAAAAAGAAAATATTAAAAAAATCATGTGTAATAGCAGTGCATCTAATTCTTGTCACCCAGTTTTAATGAATTGATTTGAATCTAATTACAAACCAATATTGCATGCATCCTTGATTAAGCGTATCTTTCACCACCATCGTTGGCTTCATGTCAACTTCACACCCCTAAGCAGAAGACCGAGGGCTGCAACACTCAACTTCCATGATTCAAATTCAAATCCCCTTCAAAACTCTGCCTTCTCACAATTTACCTGAAAAGAACACACAGAATCAAACCCTAATCGCACATTATGCCAAGATTCGTGGCTAGAATAGTAATGCACACCAGAATATCCAACATACCCAACATAACAAAATTAAGAATAGATTTTCCCCATTAAAAACCACCAAATCCCGGACTTTTAAACCCACTACTCAAATCAAAACCAGTCGGGGCAGCCCATCGAAACTACCATACTCAGCACAATAGACAAAAATAGCAATCAATAAAATAAATCTGCTGCTGGAACAAAAGTTGTTTAATTACTCACCTGCAGTCTGGTTTTCTCTAAAGCGGTGTACTGCTCCATATTGCATGCATCCTTAATTAAGGAGAATGCCCAAAGTTTCTCCTCCTTCAATAGAGAACTATACTTGGTATAATGAAATATCCAAATCATAAAGAAAGGTAGTTGATGGCCATGATAACTTCTCAGATGGTAAGTTTTGACACAATTTTGATACCATGGTTCAAACAATCAGATGAAAGAATCCACTCCATTTTTTTACCATTTAAGGAGAATGTCCAAAGTTTCTACTCCTTCAATAGAGAACTATGCTTGGTATAATGAAAGATCCAAATCATAAAGAAAGGTAGTTGATAGCCATGATAACTTCTCATATAGTAAGTTTTGACAGAATTTTGATACCATGGTTCAAACAATCACATGAAGTGATGTTCTATAGACCTCACTGTTAGAGAGAAATTTAAAATAAAGCCCACTCCATTGAAGGGTGCCAACAGAAATGTATTGTTGGCTCAAGGACACAAAGAGGCTACTCCATAACTTCTACTCGATTACAGGAACACACAATTCCTCATTGTTCATGGAAAGTTCTGTCACTACACTAGTTCAAGGGTGCTATAAATAAGTACCGTGAAAATGTCGGGGTTCAATTTATTTCATTCACCTTATATTTTCATGATATGGGCATATTGACTTCCAAATTTTTAGGTGAATGGAAATTAGCAATAAAATTTTAAACTGGTCCCTTCTCTTGGTACAGGAGATGAGATGTATGCATATTCCCACATATTTTTTATAACAATTATGAAATATGTAGGCATGCACTCATATGGCTCATGCATCCATATGACAAATTGTTCAAATTGCCAATTGCATGCTCCAGGTGCCAATTTCACATCGATGTCGGTGAGGGCAGTAGCTGAAACTAGGCTAGCAACCATTAGAATCTGAGTGTCCCGGATCCTTGTCTTCTCTACCATCCTGCCACAGAATGCAAAAAGCAAGAAAATACTCTGCTACTATATCGCTTGCCCGATGCCATTACACCACTTAATTGTTTCATGTGAGAGGATATTCCCAAAGTAGAAAAACTGCATTCAGCCTGGTGAACCTCAAAAATAAAAGAGCTCCATGAGTAAAAATATTGAAGAAAGAATGAAAGGAAAAATTGTAAAATCTTATTTTGAAATTAATGTATACTAACAGCACAAAATCTGACCAGAAGGCTTCAGAGCATTAGAAAAACTCCCGAATTCAAGATTTGAAGAAAATGTAAACAGACTGACAGGAGATTATTTTCAAATACAAAGAATTGTATTATAGGATTCTCTCTATATTTATAATCACAGAAAACCTCAAAAATGAAGAAAAACAAAAAGAAAATATTAAAAAAAATCATGTGTAATAGCAGTGCATCTAATTCTTGTCACCCAGTTTTAATGAATTGATTTGCATCTAATTACCAACCCATATTGCATGCATCCTTGATTAAGTGTATCTTTCACCACCATCGTTGGCTTCATGTCAACTTCACACCCCTGCGCAGAAGACCGAGGGTTGCAACACTCAACTTCCATGATTCAAATTCAAATCCCCTTCAAAACTCTGCCTTCTCACAATTTACCTGAAAAGAACACCCAGAATCAAACCCCAATCGCACATTCTGCCAAGATTCGTGGCCAGAATAGTAATGCACACCAGAATATCCAACATACCCAACATAACAAAATTAAGAATAGCTTGGCCCCATTAAACACCAGCAAATCCCGGACTTTTAAACCCACTACTCAAATAAAAACCACTCGGGGCAGCCCATCGAAACCGCCACGCTCAGCACAATAGACAAATATAGCAATCAATAAAATAAATCTACTGCTAGAACAAAAGCTATTTAACTACACACCTGCAGTCTGGTTTTTTTCTCAAGCGGTGTACTGCTCCATATTGCATGCATCCTTAATTAAGGAGAATGCCCAAAGTTTCTCCTCCTTCAATAGAGAACTATACTTGGTATAATGAAATATCTGGCCATTATAACTTCTTAGATAGTAAGTTTTGACACAATTTTGATACCATATTTCAAACAATCAGATGAAAGAATCCACTCCATTTTTTTACCATTTAAGGAGAATGTCCAAAGTTTCTCCTCCTTCAATAGAGAATTATACTTGGTATAATGAAAGATCCAAAATCATAAAGAAAGGTAGTTGATGATCATGATAACTTCTCAGATAGTAAGTTTTGACACAATTTTGATACCATGGTTCAAACAATCACATGAAGTGATGTTCTATAGACCTCGCTGTTAGAGAGAAATTTTAAATAAATCCCACTCCATTGAAGGGTGCCAACAGAAATGTATTGCTGGCTCAAGGACACAAAGAGGCTACCCCATAACTTCTACTGGATTACAGGAACACACAATTCCTCATTGATCACAGAGACTTCTGTTACTACACTAGTTCAAGGATGCTATAAATAAGTACCGTGAAAATGTCAGGGTTCAATTTATTTCATTCACCTTATATTTTCATGATATGGGCATATTGACTTCCAAATTTTTAGGTCAATGGAAATTAGCAATAAAATTTTAAACTAGTCCCTTCTCTTGGTACAGGAGATGAGATGTATGCATATTCCCACATATATTTTATAACAATTATGAAATATGTAGGCATGCACTAATATGGCTCATGCATCCATACAACAAATTGTTCAAATTGCCAACTGCATGCTCCAGGTGGCATTTTCACATCGATGCCAGTGAGGGCAGTAGTTGAAACCAGGCTAGCAACCATTAGAATCCAAGTGTCCCGGATCCTTGTCTTCTCTACCATCCTGCCATAGAATGCAAAAAGCAAGCAAATACTCTGCTACTATATCGCTTGCCCGATGCCATTACACCACTAAATGGTTCCATGTGAGAGGATATTCCCAAAGTAGAAAAAATGCGTTTAGTCTGGTGAACCCCAGAAATAAAAGAGCTCCATGAGTAAAAATATTGAAGAAAGAATGAAAGGAAAATGTGTAAAAATATTATTTTGAAATTAATGTATACTAACAGCACAGAATCTGACCAGAAGGCTCCAGAGCATTAGAAAAACTCCTCAATTCAAGATTTGAAGAAAATGTAAAAAGACTGACAGGAGATTAATTTCAAATACAAAGAATTGTATTATGGGATTCTCTCTATATCTATAGTCACAGAAAACCTCAAAAATGAAGAAAAACAAAAAGAAAATACTAAAAAAATCATGTGTAATAGCAGTGCATCTAATTCTTGTCACCCAGTTTTAATGAATTGATTTGAATCTAATTACTAACCTATATTGCATGCATCCTTGATTAAGCGTATCTTTCACCACCATGATTGCCTTCATGTCAACTTCACACCCCTGAGCAGAAGACCGAGGGCTGCAACACTCAACTTCCATGATTCAAATTCAAATCCCCTTCAGAACTCTGCCTTCTCACAATTTACCTGAAAAGAACACCCAGAATCAAACCCTAATCGCACATTCTGCCAAGATTCGTGGCCAGAATAATAATGCACACCAAAATATCCAACATACCCAATATAAAAAAATTAAGAATATCTCTGCCCCATTAAAAACCACCAAATCCCGGACTTTTAAACCCACTACACAAATCAAAACTAGTCGGGGCAGCCCATCGAAACCGCCACGCTCAGCACAATAGACAAATATAGCAATCAATAAAATAAATCTGCTGCTGGAACAAACGCTGTTTAATTACTCACCTGCAGTCTGGTTTTCTCTAAAGCGGTGTACTGCTCCATATTGCATGCATCCTTAATTAAAGAGAATGCCCAAAGTTTCTCCTCCTTCAATAGAGAACTATACTTGGTATAATGAAATATCCAAATCATAAAGAAAGGTAGTTGATGGCAATGATAACTTCTCAGATAGTAAGTTTTGACACAATTTTGATACCATGGTTCAAACAATCAGATGAAAGAATCCACTCCATTTTTTTACCATTTAAGGAGAATGTCCAAATTTTCTACTCCTTCAATAGAGAACTATACTTGGTATAACGAAAGATCCAAATCATAAAGAAAGGTAGTTGATGGCCATGATAACTTCTCAAATAGTAAGTTTTGACACAACTTTGATACCATGGTTCACAGATGAAGTGATGTTCTATAGACCTCCCAGTTAGAGATAAATTTGAAATAAATCCCACTCCATTGAAGGGTGCCAACAGAAATGTATTGCAGGCTCAAGGACACAAAGAGGCTACCCCATAACTTCTACTAAATTACAGGAACACACAATTCCTCATTGTTCACAAAAAATTCCATTACTACACTAGTTCAAGGGTGCTATAAATAAGTACTATGAAAATGTTGGGGTTCAATTTATTTCATTCACCTTATATTTTCATGATATGGGCATATTGACTTCCAAATTTTTAGGCCAATGGAAATTAGTAATAAAATTTTAAACTGGTCCCTTCTCTTGGTACAGGAGATGAGATGTATGCATATTCCCACATATTTTTTATAACAATTATGAAATATGTAGGCATGCACTCATATGGCTCATTTATCCATACGATAAATTGTTCAAATTTCCAATTGCATGCTCTAGGTGCCAATTTCACATCGATGCCGGTGAGGACAGTAGCTGAAACCAGGCTAGCAACCATTAGAATCCGAGTGTCTCGGATCCTTGTCTTCTCTACCATCCTGCCACAGAATGAAAAAAGCAAGCAAATACTCTGCTACTATATCGCTTGCTTGATGCCATTACACCACTCAATGGTTCCATGTGAGAGGATATTCCCAAAGTAGAAAAAATGCGTTCAACCTGGTGAACCCTAAAAATAAAAGAGCTCCATGAGTAAAAATATTGAAGAAAGAATGAAAGGAAAAATTGTAAAAAGCTTATTTTGAAATTAATGTATACTAACAACACATAATCTGACTAGAAGGATTCAGAGCATTAGAAAAACTCCCAAATTCAAGATTGGAAGAAAATGTAAAGAGACTGACAGGAGATTAATTTCAAATACAAAGAATTGTATTATGGGATTCTCTCTATATCTATAATCACATAAAACCTCAAAAATGAAGAAAAAAAAAAAGAAAATATTAAAAAAAATCATGTGTAATAGCAGTGCATCTAATTCTTGTCACCCAATTTTAATGAATTGATTTGAATCTAATTACTAACCCATATTGCATGCATCCTTGATTAAGCGTATCTTTCACCACCATCGTTGGCTTCATGTCAACTTCACACCCCTGAGCAGAAGACCGAGGGATGCAACACTCAACTTCCATGATTCAAATTCAAATCCCCTTCAAAACTCTCCCTTATCACAATTTACCTGAAAAGAACACCCAGAATCAAACCCTAATTGCACATTCTGCCAAGATTCGTGGCCAGAATAGTAATGCACACCAGAATATCCAACATACCCAACATAACAAAATTAAGAATATCTTTTCCCCATTAAAAACCACCAAATCTCGAACTTTTAAACCCACTACTCAAATCAAAACCACTTGGGGCATCCCATCGAAACTGCCATGCTCATCACAATAGACAAATATAGAAATCAATAAAATAAATCTGCTACTGGAACAAAAGCTGTTTAATTACTCACCTGCAGTCTGGTTTTCTCTAAAGAGGTGTACTGCTCCATATTGAATGTATCCTTAATTAAGGAGAATGCCCAAAGTTTCTCCTCCTTCAATAGAGAACTATACTTGGTGTAATGAAATATCCAAATCACAAAGAAAGGTAGTTGATGGCCATGATAACTTCTTAGATGGTAAGTTTTGACACAATTTTGATACCATGGTTCAAACAATCAGATAAAAGAATCCACTCCATTTTTTTTACCATTTAAGGAGAATGTCCAAAGTTTCTCCTCCTTTAATAGAGAACTATACTTGGTATAATGAAAGATCAAAATCATAAAGAAATGTAGTTTATGGCCATGATAACTTCTCAGATAGTAAGTTTTGTCACAATTTTGATACCATGGTTCAAACAATCAGATGAAGTGATGTTCTATAGACCTCGTTGTTAGAGAGAAATTTGAAATAAAGCCCACTCCATTGAAGGGTGCCAACAGAAATGTATTGCTGGCTCAAGGACACAAAGAGGTTACCCCATAACTTCTACTGGATTACAGGAACACACGATTCCTCATTGTTCACAGAAAGTTCTGTTACTACACTAGTTCAAGGGTGCTCTAAATAAGTACCGTGAAAATTTCGAGGTTCAATTTATTTCATTCACCTTATATTTTCATGATATGGGCATATTGACTTCCAAATGTTTAGGTCAATGAAAATTAGCAATAAAATTTTAAACTGGTCCCTTCTCTTGGTACAGGAGATGAGATGTATGCATATTCCCACATATTTTTTATAAAAATTATGAAATATGTAGGCATGCACTCATATGGCTCATGCATCCATACGGCAAATTGTTCAAATTGCCAAATGCATGCTCCAGGTGCCAATTTCACATCAATGCCAGTGAGGGCAGTAGCTGAAACCAGGCTAGAAACCATTAGAATCTGAGTGTCCCAGATCCTTGTCTTCTCTACCGTCCTGCTACAGAATGCAAAAGGCAAGAAAATACTCTGCTACTATATTGTTTGCCCGATGCCATTACACCACTCAATGGTTCCATGTGAGAGGATATTCCCAAAGTAGAAAAAATGTGTTCACCCTGGTGAACCCCAAAAATAAAAGAGTTGCATGAGTAAAAATATTGAAGAAAGAATGAAAGGAAAAATTGTAAAAAGCTTATTTTGAAATTAATGTATACTAACAGCACAAGATCTGACCAGAAGGCTTCAGAGCATTAGAAAAACTCTCGAATTCAAGATTTGAAGAAAATGTAAAGAGACTGACAAGAGATTAATTTCAAATACAAAGAATTGTATTATGGGATTCTCTCTATATCTATAGTCACAGAAAACCTCAAAAATGAAGAAAAACAAAAATAAAATATTAAAAAAGTCATGTGTAATAGCAGTGCATCTAATTCTTGTCACCCAGTTTTAATGATTTGATTTGAATCTAATTACTAACCAATATTGCATGCATCCTTGATTAAGCGTATATTTCACCACCATCTTTGGCTTCATGTCAACTTCACACCCCTGAGCAGAAGACCGAGAGCTGCAACACTCAACTTCCATGATTCAAATTCAAATCCCCTTCAAAACTCTGCCTTCACACAATTTACCAGAAAAGAACACCCAGAATCAAACCCTAATCGCACATTCTGCCAAGATTCGTGGCCATAGTAGTAATGCACACCAGAATATCCAACATACCCAACATAACAAAATTAAGAATAGCTTTGCCCCATTAAAAACCACCAAATCCCGGACTTTTAAACCCACTACTCAAATCAAAACCAGTCGGGGCAACCCATCGAAACTGCCACGCTCAGCACAATAGACAAATATAGAAATCAATAAAATAAATCTGCTGCTGGAACAAAAGCTGTTTAATTACTCACCTGTAGTCTGGTTTTCTCTAAAGTGGTGTAATGCTCCATATTGCATGCATCCTTAATTAAGGAGAATGCCCAAAGTTTCTCCTCCTTCAATAGAGAACTATACTTGGTATAATGAAATATACAAATCATAAATAAAGGTAGTTGATGGCCATGATAACTTCTCAGATGGTAAGTTTTGACAAATTTTGATACCATGGTTCAAACAATCATATGAAAGAATCCACTCCATTTTTTTACCATTTAAGGAGAATGTCCAAAGTTTCTCCTCCTTCAATATTGAAATATACTTGCTATAATGAAAGATCCAAATCATAAAGAAAGGTAGTTGATGGCCATGATAACTTCTCAGATAGTAAGTTTTGTCACAATTTTGATACCATGGTTCAAACAATCAGATGAAGTGATGTTATATAGACCTCTCTCTTAGAGAGAAATTTTAAGTAAAGCCCACTCCATTGAAGGGTGCCAACAAAAATGTATTGCTGGCTCAAGGACACAAAGAGGCTACCCCATAACTTCTACTAGATTACAAGAACACACAGTTCCTCATTGTTCACAGAAAGTTCCGTTACTACACTAGTTCAAGGGTGCTATAAAAAAGTACCGTGAAAATGTCGGGGTTCAATTTATTTCATTCACCTTATATTTTTATGATATGGGCATATTGACTTACAAATGTTTAGGTCAATGGAAATTAGCAATAAAATTTTAAACTGGTCCCTTCTCTTGGTACAGGAGATGAGATGTATGCATATTCCCACATATTTTTTATAACAATTATGAAATATGTAGGCATGCACTCATATGGCTCATGCATCCATACGACAAATTGTTCAAATTGCCAATTTCATGCTCCAGGTGCCAATTTCACATCGATGTCGGTGATGGTAGTAGCTGAAACTAGGCTAGCAACCATTCGAATCTAAGTGTCCCGGATCCTTTTCTTCTCTACCATCCTGGCATAGAATGCAAAAAGCGAGCAAATACTCCGCTACTATATCGCTTGCCCGATGCCATCACACCACTCAATGGTTCCATGTGAGAGGATATTCCCAAAGTAGAGAAAATGCGTTCAGCCTGGTGAACCCCAAACATAAAAGAGCTCCATGAGTAAAAATATTGAAGAAAGAATGAAAGGAAAAATTGTAAAAAGCTTATTTTGAAATTAATGTATGCTAACAGAACAAAATCTGACCAGAAGGCTTCAAAGCATTAGAAAAACTCCCGAATTCAAGATTTGAAGAAAATGTAAAGAGACTGACAGGAGATTAATTTCAAATACAAAGAATTGTATTATGGGATTCTCTCTATATCAATAGTCACAAAAAACCTCAAAAATGAAGAAAAACAAAAAGAAAATATTAAAAAAATCATGTGTAATAGCAGTGCATCTAACTCTTGTCACCCAGTTTTAATGAATTGATTTGAATCTAATTACTAACCCATATTGCATGCATCCTTGATTAAGCGTATCTTTCACCACCATTGTTGGCTTCATGTCAACTTCACACCCCTAAGCAGAAGATAAAGGGCTGCAACACTCAACTTCCATGATTCAAATTCAAATCCCCTTCAAAACTCTGCCTTCTCACAATTTACCTGAAAAGAACACCCAGAATCAAACTTTAATCGCACATTCTGCCAAGATTCATGGCCAATATAGTAATGCACACCAGAATATCCAACATACCCAACATAAAAAAATTAAGAATAACTTTGCCCCATTAAAAACCACCAAATCCCGGACTTTTAAACCCACTACTCAAATCAAAACCACTCGGAACTGCCCATCGAAACCGCCACGCTCAACACAATAGACAAATATAGCAATCAATAAAATAAATTTGCTGCTGGAACAAAAGTTGTTTAATTACTCACCTGCAGTCTAGTTTCTCTAAAGCGATGTACTGCTCCAATGGGCAAAAGATGCCTCCTACTGATTTATTTAAATATAAGCAAAATATCTCAAGAACCGTCCGTGAGCATTCAAAACCGGTGGTCTCTTCCTTGAGGAAGGAAAAGGGCATTCGAATTTCAGACTCAGCAAATTTATAGCAAAAAATATAATTACAGTTGCAACCCAAGGGCCAACACCACTGCCCAAACTCCTCCTCGCACGTGGGTTTAGCTCCATGGCATCGGGGAAATGGGCTATCTTGATTCTTAAATGTTGGAACTCTAAATCCAGCTACCCGTAACCCTGGTCAGTCTCCTAGAACCGGTTTCCCTTGTCAATGCGTGTAGCTGTTATTGTTCAATGCGTCCAGATCGTTTCCATCTCCATCGATCTCCACCTCCATTGCTCTGACCTCCATCAATCTGATAGGTTTATACATCCAAGGATCAACATTCAACTTCCACGCCCTTCAAGCTCCAACCACCTCTCCGACCCAGTAAATATCCAATAAATTCCGGAGAACCAGTGAAAAAATGGGGGCGAATCACTCCAACCCCCCCATCCGACTCTGTAAATGGAGGCGAATGACATTGAAATTTGGTGCAGATAAAGAAAACTGAGGGCGAATTTGATTTTTTTAGTGTTATGCACATTTATTGTGATTGGCTAATATTTAATAATTAATTTTTTTTAAATAATTATTGGACTAACTTTATAAAACTATATAAAATGGGTTTATATAAAAAATTCGCCCTATTAAAATTTAAAATCCCTTAAAATTTTCCTTTGGGCTAAAATTCGCCCCTAAAATTTTCCCTGCTACGCACCACTTTAGAATAACACACTTACTGAGATCATACCCTTTAATTCAACAAACATGTGCCATATCACAAATCTAAACATCTCACAAATAGATCTTGCAAATACATAGTCATTTCAAGTCTAGCGATCTCGATCCATCATTGTATTCATGGGTGAATCATTATTTCATATATATCAAGAAACTATATCCCATTCTATGCAGATATACTTCAGAGTGAATTATTCATTCCATACCCATACACATGCACACTTAACACTATGATCTTTACCTCCTTATATAGTCTGCGCCTTAGCCAATACCATGAGCTAAAACCACACAAGTGTCAATGGTATTCTTGGATGAGGTCAAATCATCGTTATTGTGCTCAATATTGTGGGCTAATACCATGGTAAGGACCCCTAGTATCATAAACTTAGTGCGCTAGCACATACGCGACTTTTATTCTTCATATCCGTGTGTATACGTGACTTTGCCTTAACGAACTCGAGTATATTTCTTTAATTATGTACTTATCCATCTTCTGCAAAACCTCTATGCTTATCCAGAAACCATATACTTCATCTTTTACAATTGGGTTGCTATCAAGGACAACACATGCAATCATAATGCCAACAATATCCCCCTTTGGGCTCGATGGAAACCATGTTAGTGTTTGATCACCACAACCTATAGATACATGATAGATACATCAGCATAAGTATTATTAAAACAAAAAATTAATCTCCCCCTTTGACATCAAGGGAAAAGGGTGGACCAATGCTGAAACAAGGTATATTTTTCCTTGTAGATACAAGAGCTCTGTAGATCTGATCTGCATTATATTGACCATGCTCCCCCTGAGCACATACTGAATCTTTAGAGAGATTTTCAATGAAGTACATGACTCTATAACTCAACTGAGTATGACCTTTCCTATCACCAAGGACTCATACTTACATCAATAACCCAACCAAATGGGATTACATATTTGACTCAACTACCCAACCAAGTGGGATTACATATTTGACTCAATCACCAATCACATGGGTTTACATATTTAAAAAAATCCATACATGACTGAATATGACAATATTTACATCATAGGTCTCAGCATGACCCTTACATTAAATTTCATATATGACATTTATAACCAATACCAAATAACCTCAATAGAGAGAGAGATCATCGAACATAATTTAGCAACCAACATAATGCCAACAATGCATTATACTTAGCAAGGCTAATTCTCCCCATGAACCTGTGCTACCTATTCACTGACAAGTCTAACCACGTCAACTCATTCATCAACGCATCTTCCAAAATAAGATAATCAAAACTTAATATCATTTCAGCAGACTGTAACCATCAATATCAGACCGAGAAAATTAAATCATAATTGTCAGCAACATATCAGAATCTGGTCTTGTGTCTGTCTCACTCTTTTTCTATCAAAAAAAAACATACGCAATTGTCTCCAAAGGAACTCATGTATATACGTGGCTTTATTTTATGAAACCCACATACTGAAAGTGAAATACTGAAATTTCACAGCTCCATCTCCCCCTGAACTTGTTTAGTCGGTACATTTCTTCTGTTTTTACATCAAATGCATTGTAATAAATATAAACAACCAGAATTACCAAACCATCCTTCATACATTTCAGTTACTGATAACATTATTCTTTCAAGAATTATGGACTGTAATGGGCATTTTCTTCTTTTAGTCAGAGTGTGAGTCCTCCTCATATCTATGAGAGGTCAGATCTTTAAACACTTAATTTGTTAGCAGTTTTGTATCCCCTTGCTATGACGTCTGTAGTTTCTTCGTCCATGACCTTGAATTTGGTTGATGTGAACACAAGTACATTTCCTTTATCTCCTATTTGTCTTACACTTAATATGTTTTTTTTAGGCCTTGAACTAATAAGGTATCAACTGCCCTTCTATTTTTGTTAATTATGGCTCTACCTTTTCCCAAAACTTTTGTTTGAACATCTTTTGAAAGAATAAGCTTACCATCTTGATTTTTCTTGAGAGATTCCATATGAATCTTATCACCATTCATGTGATGAGAAAATCCACTGTCGATGTACCATTCATCCTTATTTTCAATTTCACAGATATCAAGACCACATCATATATCTTCTTATTTCTTCTACTTGCTCATCAAATTTTAGAATCTCTTCTTTCATCCCATTTTCTTGTTCTTCAAATGTTTGTAGAACTTCTTCATTCTTCTTATTTCATTTTTCCAGATCTTCTTTGAGAGAGATGATTTCTGCTTCAATTCCTTCATTGTGATTAGTTACTTCATCCTGTAGCTTTTGACACTGGTCTATTTGTTCTTTGTTCAACTGCTCAATTGAGTTTCTTTCTTGTAACTATTTATTCAATCTAGTAATCACATATTTGTAGATACATTCTCTTTTATTAAATATAATCTATTGATCTTCAACTTCATTTTTGAGATTAGCAATTTTTGCTTCTATATCCATAACATTACTTTCACTTTCATATTCATTATCTTCAACATTGCATGAACAAGAAAGTGGATCACAAGAACAAAAATATGTACCTGTTTTATCTTCTTAATTTTCTGTTGCACACATTTTCTGAGATGTCTTCTTCTTTTAAGAAGCCTTCCTCTTTTTCTTCCTTCCCATTGTGACAGATCTCCTTCAAGCGATCAAGCTTCCTCTGAAGGACATACTCTGATACTAATTGTTGGGAAAAATACTAAGAGAGGGGGGGGGGGGGGGGTGAATCAATATTTAAAACTCACAAAAATTTTCTTTACTTTACTAATATCTATACACGAGTTTAATTAATCCAACTAGCGTTTTCATGCGGCTTTCTTTAAGGAAGCTTGCATATGCTCAATGAACATATTATTCAAAAACTTTACTTAGCCCAGTGCATCATCTATTCATCAGAAATTTAGTAAGAAGTAAACATGTGTAGTAAGAAAAAAAATAAATCATCACACATAAGAAACACACATGAACACACCAAGATTTAAGGTGGAAACTCGAGTCAGGAGAAAACCACCATTGTTTCCATATCCGTATTCAATATTTATTATAAATAAAAATGCTTACAATATTTTACTGGTGCGAATTCATACTAGCACACAAGCACCCACCTGCAAAAGGTTTCAGCCTTCTCTAGTTCTCTAGTTTCTACTAGAAGGGAGTTCCAACCTCCTGATCTCATTTACCAGCTACCACTGGAAGGGATCTACGACCCCCTGTTCTTGTTTACCAGACACTCATGGAAGGGAGCTATAACCCCGTGATATCTTTCACCAGGAACCACTGGAAGGGAGATATGACCCCCTCACTGAAGGCTCCAACCCTTAACACCACCGCGGACCACGTTTCATAAATTTTCACGCTGGATCCAACAACTTCAACTCAACTCAACTTGTAGGTCTCTTTTCATAATATTTTCAGAATAGACACACTACGCTCATTTAATCCCAATAACATAGATCGAAATGAAACATAATACTATAGGAAATCATTCACTGAATCCTCAATCAAAAAACTAATCACTGATCTTTAATCACAATCAACTAGCAGCATAATAATTACTCAAACAACCCAAATCTATATGAAGAAATCATTGATAGATAGCAGAAACACAACAAAACTGATCAGGCATTTCCTTCAGCATTCTTTAGCAAAACCCTAGCTTGCATACACACCTTCCATAAGAAAAATATATGATTGTAAGCACTTCTCCCGAAACCAACTTGTGTATAGACTTACTGAAAGTATATGCACCTCTGCAGAACCGAACCCGCGTGTATATGCACCATCCTACAGAACCCTCATAGAGATCTATAAATAATTTAGAACTATGCAGCACTTCAGAATAACAAAATTACTCATATCATACCTGTTACTTCATCAAACATGTGCCATATCACATATCTAAACATCTCACAAATAGATCATGAAAATAGATAGTCATTTCAGGTCTAGAGATCCTAATCCATTATTGTATTTGTAGAAATTATACAATATGCATGTATATCTTGGATTCACCCATTCTAACAATGTACTAAAGTTAAATACTGAATCGCTTCTACAGCTCTTTTGTGCAATTAAAAACAACACAATTACCAATCACGTGAAGCAAAGAAGAATAGATCAAAACCACAACACCAGATATTTCCGGGGAAATATTACTGCTCAAAATATATTGTGTATTCCACAAGGAATCATGAAACAATTATATACAAAACTCCAATCACAAGAGCTCTCAGTACATCAGCTAATTGTCTCACACTGTCATACAAAAATTGGCAAGTTCCTTAGCCAATTCACTGTCTCCAGACAACCTTCCTTGCTCACACAGTTCCTGATGAATGAAATCCTTAATCACAAAGAATTTCAGCCTTCCTCAACTATGCTTGAGTATCATGGGCATCCTGTGGTGTTATAACTACACCTGGGTAGCCTGCTAATATCGCAAATGATAGTTACACTTCCCTTTCACCTGAGTTTCAACTGGGTCTCCACTGGATCTGACATGCATGCAGTTAAGAATATTAAAAACATCAGTTGCATGTGAGATCACTACATGTGAACTAATTAATATTTAATTCACTTTATCTCTCACTAGTGTATCTGCATTTACAACTAGCACAACTGAGTTTAACTAACTTAACTGAGTTACACTGATTTACAACTTGCACTAACTAATGCACCAGTGCACTTCCAACTCTATTACAACTAGAATCACTCTGTTACAATTGGATTTAACCTGCATGTCCCACCAACCAACCTATTAACTTGAAATTCCTTCAGTCAATTGGTTTTCCACATCAGTTAACTGAAATCAATTGCTTCGAGAGAATAGATTATTATTTATTGTCTAATTATTATTAAGAGATAATAATAATCGACATGCATTCTATTTTTAGACATGCGATCTATGAACAAACTTCGCACATGCATTCCAAAAATAGACGCCCATCCATACATATAATTTGGTCAACCATCTATAAATAGACTCCCGCTATACATAGAATTTTATCTACATTCTAAAAATAGCCTAGTGTAGGTGCTTAATTTTCACTAGGATCAAGGATTTTTTTTCCAGATGCCAATTTCACTGTTTTGTGTTGCAAACTTCCAAAATATTCATGGATGCATCATTATTTCAGATATATGAAGAAATTATAGCCCATTCTATCTAGATATACTTCAGAGTGAAGTATTCATTCCATACCCATACACATGCACACTTCACACTATGATCTCCACCTCCTTATATAATTTGAGCCATAGCCAATACCATGAGCCAATACCACACGTGTCAATGGTATTCTTGGACAGGATCAAATAACCATTAATGTGATCAATATTGTGGGCTAATACCATGGTAAGGACCCCTAGTATCATAAACTTAGTGCGCTAACACATACGCGACTTTTCTTCTTCGTACCCGCATGTATACGCGACTTTGCCTTGACAAAATCGCGTATAGTTCTTCAATTATGTACTTTATCCATCTTCTGCAAAACCTCTGTGCATATCCAGAAACCATATACTTTGTATTTTACAAGTGGGTTTCCATCGAGGACAACATATATCATCTACTATAGACATAGGAGAAGGTGAGGTGATCCTTTCCCTACCAAATCAGATTCAAAAGAAGGGGACAACATGGGGGACATGCATGAGTAGAAAGGGGATGTAACTTTGCATATATTGAATGATATTTCTCGAGACAACAGTTGTTGGTTTATTTTACCACACAACTACTAACGAACAATTATAAATAACATGAAACCAACCATGGAGCAAGTGGGTCCAATGGGACTAATGGAGAACAAGGGTAGAGCAATAATTCCCACTAACTTGAACAAAAAAAAATAGGGATAGAACTTAAGTGGTTCAAGCATATCAAATCCTAGACCTCTTCTACCCAAAATTTTAGATGGGTCATAGAATGGAAATAAAGGACAACCAAGATAGAATGAGGTATTTGATGACTATCTATGGGAATATGAGTCATCAAGCCAAGGGATTTTAATAGGGGTATATAGGGCTCCTAGAATGTTGATTGACAAGGAAAGTTGGGAAGTTATCTATACCTTTATTTGAGGGGTCATCGCGCTCCATATCCATAGCTAGGGTGAAAAATATTAACACTTATTTCTAGCTAAACCCCATGACCAAGGTGGATGCCATCAAATTTCCCACCTTACATTTATATGGAGAAGATCATGAGTGGTGGTACCATTGGTTGATGATTCTGGGGCATAATGGCATCACTTATTACATGGAATTAATGTAGCAAGTGATGGATTGATTCGATATGAAAGACCCCAAGTTTTGTTTCAAAGAGTTGACTCAGCTCATACAGATAGGGACCGCAAGAGTTTACAATCAGAGTTTCAAAAGGTGGTAGTGAAGGTCAATTATGTTTTTTAGTCCAAGTTGATTATTTTTTTCATTGAGGGTCTTGTTGATCCTCTTTGAGGCTAGGTCAAAAAGTTCAAACCAACCACTTTATAGGATTCCTTTAATCGGACTTGAGACATGGATGACACAGTTCCCAAGATGAAGGCTCCTCCCAAGCCTTTTGTCTTGCATAATAAAAATGACCAGAAGCCATTCCACCCGAAGGGCATGGGGAATCGTAGGTTAGATGATTTCACCTCTAACGAACTAAGAAGGAAGAACTTATATTTTAGTTGGAAATATCCATGGGACTTGAGACATAGATGCATGGGGAAAGGGAAGGTGCATTGCATTTAGGTATTTTCTAATAAAGAGGAAGAAGAGGGGGAAACAAGATAGAGCAGGAAGTTTAGTAGATCACGATTGGTGAGAAGAAGGCATAGGCAGGGAGGCTACATGACCTTGGGTGAAAGGTGGGGCCATCACCACTCTTTCAGGGGTTCCATGGTACTACATTTTCAGAGTTAGGGGGACCGTATAGAGGCAGAGGATCACAAGGTTAATTTATGGTGGGGAAATCCACGAATTTATTGATGCTACATTGGTGAAGAAAATGGGCATCTCCACTGAGGAGTTTGATAGGTTTTATGTGGTGGTAGAAAATGGATAGAGTATTACATGCACACACTAAGTCCCTTGGTTAGATGTCACCTTCGGTAACCATGCATTGACATATGATTTCTACATAGTTGATTTGGATGACACCAATATGGTATTGGCAGTACAATGGATATACTCCTTAGGATATATCCTCACTAATTATCAAATTATGAAGATTGAGTTTAAAGGGAAATATGGGAAAAAGGTAGTACTTTAGGGCATGTCAAATGGAGCTCCAAGGGTGATATTAGTGAAAAAGATGGAGAGGGTATTCTGGCATGCGAAGGTAGAAAGGGTAGCTAAGTGTCTCAACACCACTCAAGAGATGATAGGAAGCACCACCTAGCCTCATTTGGACATGTGGTTCATGTTAGACAAGAACAATAAGGTTTTTGGGGATATGTTGTGTAGATTAATCCGTCTTGCGGACAAGACCGATCTCTCTAGTACAAAAGGTAACTAGCAACAAACAGCCAATTATACTAATCTCTCTCTAAGCATATAAGATTTATAAAAACACTATACGGGTGTAGAGCCTACCTTATATCCAACGCTTGCTTGATTTTGTTGAAGTCCTTCCCGTGCACTGAAAGAACGTTCCTCTTATATCTGCAATCACAAACAAGCAAAAAGATTAAGCAGCACCTGTATAGACATTATCATAAATCATAATTATCATAATGATCAAGGAATTTATGAAATAAACCACAAATTGACAGTTTAATGAGAGAAATGAGTATATTTGTATTAACTTTAAAGATAGAAAACCTTTACAACCTGTGCCTTTATGTTGTGCAGGTCCTCCCGGGGTCCGAAGCAGGAATCTCCTCTACTTTGACAAGCATTGCACTCTTTGAACCAAGACAAATGGAGATGAGTGATTTAACCTCACAGAAAGTCTTAGTTAACTAAGTCTAAATCTCAACAGCATTTAACTTCAAATCTCATAAGCTTCCACTCTCTTTGAGGCTACCCAAGGCCTCTTTTTATAGTGAAAGAGAGGAGGTTTCTAGTTCCAAATATGAAGGGATAGAATCCTCCTTCAAAGGGATAAGCTCCTTACATCAAGGGGTTAGCTCCATTAAGTGAGGGATGCATGAACCTCTTCAAAGCGTATCCATTCCCGAAAATTCCCGTCTAGAATCTTCTAGAATTCACCTGGAATTCACTTTTTATCTTCATTTTCTCGCCTTTTTATGTTTTACAGAGGTCCGCACCCATTACACAAAGAGCGTGCGGTATGGTTCCGTAGGCAGGCTGAGATTTAGGTGCGGGACCGCAGGGAATGCATAGAGAAAGTGCGATACCAATTCTTAGGGGATTTTAGGGATTTTTCTCTGATTTTGAAGCTTGACATGAGGAGCTGGTATATTGGACTTGCAAAAGGAGGAAGTATGAGTAATAATGAGCTCATACAGTTAGCAGAATTTCAAGGTGACAGTTTTCAGTGTAACAAATTGCCCCCTAAAGTGCAAAGTCTAGAATAAATGAAGCTGTAGTCTGTCATATATGAAGAGTGCAGTACTTTATCATTTCAAAGATCATCCTGTGGACACCCCAGTCGGTACCTGTAAAAACATTCAATGCAAAATATATACATGTATATGTCATCACTGAGGTAGGCATCCCCATACTCAGATAAAAACTAACTATGAACTAACTGAAATCGTTCTGATACAGGAATGATTTTGAATACATCATAGTACAGATATATGTAGACACAGTATGGACGCAGCCATCTGTTTATCAATAATCTACTGTATAGATGACAACAAAATTCCTCGCAGCCTGGATGGTGGAAACTAGATCCAGGGTCTTGATTTCCGCATCTCGAACCAGTACGATTCTATCCATGTGAATGAATGTATCGAAGTCGAACATGGTAGAAACCACTTGATTTTTAGTCAATGATGTGAACTGTTAACAAGTGTGAGAGAAACCACCAGTAATGTCAATGGCTCTCAAAGTACTCAGTACAGTCCATGAAATGTGAATGAATGAGCTGAAGTCGAACATGTCACGGAGTCATTCGATCGAAGGTCATTGATGCAACCTGTCGTCGAAAGCGAGAAACCTGCCATTGAGGCATGCAGATTTCAAGGTACTGACGATTTCTGGATCAACTTCCTAGATAATGCGCTGATGTCGATAGAAAGTGATCTGTCGTAGGCAAGCCCACAACACGAAATCATAGATCAAGTTTTGAAAATATTTTGGCAAGGACTGACTCAGGGATGGTCAAATATGGATGACAGATATTTTGCAGATGAATGGTTTTATTTGAACTGTTTTCTTGGACACATAACGACACTGCAGATGGCTTGGTAACAATTGACCTAAAGCTAATACCCAGAAACCGGCTGAAAACTTTTCAATGTGGTTTGATTAACTGTTAGGCAAAGGATTTCCCAACCCAGGTGAATATAAGTGTCGTGTCCAAGAGTGGTCGACTGAGTTTTCGGATAATTTTAAAATACAACAAACATGCTCATTTTTCTCTCTTTTCCCCCACCATTTCTGGCAAGTACCTCTTTATTTTTGACAATCTTTGAGGAGGATAACATTTGCTTGGTTATAAGCTCATCCTTCGGATGAGTCCAAATTAGTTTAAAATTCAAACCCTAAGAAGGAGTGGTTCGTTCCTGTTGAAAATTAAACAGGTCCTTTATTGTTAAGTTTTAACGAGTCCAGTATAGGAGAAACTCGGTGTTTTTCAGTTTTAGGGAGTCAGAAGAAAAACTTAAGAAAACTCCATGGGTGTTCTTTTTCGTAAAATTTAGTCTCTCGAGCCCGAAAAAGGATAAAATAATGCGGGAGAGAACTCTATTGACCGTATTTAGTCAACGTATACCTTTTCCGTAAATAGTCCATTTCAGTCGGTAAAAGGGGTAAACTTATACTGAAGGGACGACTGTTCATTTACTTTAACGAGTTCGAATAGTCAAGTACTCGGCAATCTTTTCATATTTAGAGAGTCTGAAAAGGGCTTAAAAGAGGACTCCAAGGTTTCGCTTTTTCGTAAAATTTTTGAAAGAGTACGAAAAAGTGATAAAAGTATGCTCTTTGTTGAAAAACGATCATTTCACCTGAAAAATCCTGTTTCTGCACAAAAACTCAAAACATTACACATACCTGTTTAAGATAAATAAAAATGCTTTCAAAAATACCCCTTTTAAAGTGAAAAATAAATAAATTAAAAATTCATTCATTCGAAAAAACTTATAAAAAGGACTTTTTCTATTTCATTTTTACCATTCAGTTACAGAGTGAAAAGTAAAACGCTTTTGGTTAAAAAGTTCCCGTGAAGATTCTGGAAAATTCAACCGTTGGAATCGAAAATCGTCAGCCCCAGGTAATCCACGACCTCCTTATCTTGTTTTTCATCCGTTTGAAATTCATTTTTAGGCTTTAGTTTGATTTTTTAGGGCAAAAATTGGTTAAAAAATGCGCCCGCGGGGTCCGCAGGCGGGACACAGGTTACCTGCGGACCCCGATTTTTTTCTGAACGGGAAAAAATCGAGGGTACCGCACCCGGCACACATCTTGCGTGCGGAGCTACGCTCTGTTTACAAAGAGCGGGTGCGGTACCCGCGCGGTCAAATTTAAAGCACGGTTTTCTCAAATTTCTGCCAAAATTTCTCAAATGAAATCATTTTAATATGCCTTATTTTGTGTTGCAGGGTTAACAAGATGCTTATTTGGCGAGAAAGGGAGCATGAGGAAGTGGATGAAGCTGCAATACTTCATTTACCCACACAAAGGGCATTAAAAACATGCTGCTTATACAAATTCTGGGCCATCTCTGGCATGAGGGCACAAGTGGAACTCTTAACATGGTTGGTAGACAGATGGCATGTGGAGGACCAGTGTTTCTTTATTGGTGGCCACCGGCTCAAAATTGAGCTGGAGGATATATACTTTTTGACTGGTTTGTCCAAGAGGGGTGAACATGTATCCTTGTTTGGGACTAGGCCAGGTGGCCAGACTGTCGCTAGTCTTCAACTCGAATTTTGCAATGATCAGGAAAATCCTCGGGACAAACGGATTGACATAAAACATATCATCCGTCCTGAACTGAAGGTTATAGCATTCACTTTTACCAAACTGTGTGGGAGCGCCGCGCTTCATGTGGCTACTGGTTCCCAAATGCGTGTTGCAGTGGACTGTTTTCGCGGCACCATCTTCAACTGGTGCGAAGCTGTGTTGGCCAATATAAAAGGCCAACTTACCAGAGCAAAAACCGGGAAACTAAAAAACTTTGGATACGGATCCGTCGTTGTTTCTTTTGCTTTGGAGAGGATTCCTCAGTTAGCTCCACAGAGTATTTCAGTTGATGCCGGTCAACCTCGAGAACCAAGAATGGTTCGCTGGTCCGCGCTGATGGCCCATCATGCTATTGAGGGCACTGAGATTGTACGATTCCCTGCTTCATATTTTCATTGGCTGGATTGCCAAGTTTTCATGATAGAGGATTTTCCATATGCAGGGATAGATTTCCGCGGAGATAGACAGATGTCTCTCCCTGCAGGGGAACATTGGGACGATTCAGGTAAAACATTTTTCAACGTTTGCTAAGTTCTAATTTTTTTTAGTTTTTTATCGTCTTAGAAAACTAATAACCAAAAGTTTTTTGAATACAGACGTAGGTCCACAACGACCAGCTCATCTCCAACCTTTCGAGAGGAGACAACCAGTTGCGCCCGCACCAGCCCCAGCAGGCCAATCAGTAGAGATTTTGACTAATTTGGAGCATCATCTAGAGCGCTTGACTCTAGATATACCAGAGACCAGCATAGATGACATTCCTCTCAGGCTACAAAGATATGTGATTGGAGTCCCAGGACCTTTCAGGAGGTTCCTATGCAGGGTGGCTCGAGCAGTTGTTTCCTATCGAGATCATCATCAGTGATGGGATGATCGTGTAGACTCATTTTTGTACTTTTGTGTTATCATTTTTGCCGATCATAAGGTGTTTCCAACCTATGATCGAAGACGATGTATATTTTTGAACACACTCCTATGATATATATCACTATTTTGACGGCTATCTGTGTACATATATGAATGTTGTTTGTTTTACTGCTTTTAATTATTGCAAATGTCTATTTATCATACTAGAAGCAATTGAATCTGCTAATGTATTTAAATGTCTTGGAATATGCTGATATTCAATGTAATCAAACTCACGTTCCAAGAGACGAACTCTCAAAAACAACCGTAATAACACTAGATTTCTAATGGTATAAACCCTGTTAAGCTGTAATACAACAAGTTCTGAATCCAACCTTACAATCAAACTCCGAATTCCAAAAGATATGGACTCAAATAATAACTCAATCACTGCATTATACTCGGCAATGTTATTTGTTGTTTGACCAAGGCTTACCCCATGCATGGATACTAACTCGTCAGAGGGTGAATAGATAACCCAGGCTGCGGAAGAAATGTTCCGTGTACTACGACAAGCACCATCAGCAAAACCAATGTAGGTTTGAAGAGACGTCGACATCTGCAATATCAAGAGTAAAAACTCAGATAAGCAGTCATAGTGACAAAAACACACTTCTAAACTAGGCACACTTTTCTAATCTAAAACACACCAGAAGTAAAGAAAATCTAAACAAACAAAAATCTCCACACCTCGTTTAAGCGTAATATCGCTTTAGATAAAGCCCATTTCTAGGTTTATCCAAAGGGACACCGTCAAAATCTACTAACTCATAGGCCCCTTTTGCTAACTTTCGTTTCACAATATAGGGACCATGCCACATGGGCACAAACTTTCCAGCTCCTAGCTTGTCATTAGCTTGATCATAAAGTAAAACTAGGTCTCCTTCTGAAAAATTTCGAGGGGTCACATTTCTATCATGCTGAGCTTTTATCCTTTTAACATGAGCCTCGTTTGCTATTGCAGCATTTCATCGATTCTCATCTAATTGGGCTAAGTATAAGAAACGTTTCTCCTCTTCAGACGTAGCTGGAAGTAATTCTACGGCTAATTTTAGTGACGGTATTTCGCATTCAATCGGCAGCACAGCTTCCAAACCGTAGACCAGTTGAAAAGGAGTGAAACCCGTTGATGTTTTGACTGAGGTTCGATATGCCCAAAGCGCTGAAAATAACATGGAATGCCAATTCGTCTTATGAATACTAATAATTCGTTTTATCATGGTGACTAAAACTTTATTAATGGCTTCAACCAGACCATTTGCTTGTGGATAGTACGGAGTGGAACTATCGTGGCGTAGGCCAAGTTGTTCTGTTAGTTCAGTCATCATGATGTTCCCGAAAATGACTTCCATGATCCGTAATAATAGCCTGAGGAACACCAAACCTAGCAATTATATGATTGAATACAAATGTTGCAGCAGTCTTGCCGTCAGCTGAATATGTAGGCATCGCCTCGGCCCATTTCATAAAATAATCTACTGCGAGAATAATATAGGCATGCCCCCCAGCCGAGTGAGGATTACATGTGATAAAATCGATACCCCATTTTGCGAAAGGAACAACAGCAATTATAGGGTGAAGAGGAGCGGGTGGCGCACGCATTTTCCAATCAAAAACTTGACAGTTGTGGCATTTCCGAACCGCATAAATATAATCTTTAAATAATGTTGGCCAGAAATAACCTGCACGCAATATCTTTTGGGCAGTGGCATACCCAGACATATGACCGCCACATGCTCCAGAATGACATTCATTTAAAACCTTCTCAGCTTCTTCATGAGTTAGACAACGTCGGAAAACAGAATCCGCTCCTCGTCGATAAAGTGTATCACCAATGATATTATATTGTTGGGATTGGAAACGTATTTTCCGTTGCTGAGTTCGTGAAATTTCAGGCCGAAAAGATTGGGTTTGGAGATACACAATAATATCTCCATACCATGGATCAAGTGTACTGATAAGAAACAAATATTCGTCCACAATGGACTCTTCTGCCACTGTTTCAGTATCAGTAGAGGGGAAATCACACATCAGTTCCGCAAAAACCAAAGATTTCTTTGCCTTGGATTTCTCAAATTCCAAGTCAAATTCCTGTAGGATAACTATCCATTTAGAATATTTGCCCCCTAGCAATTGTCTGGTCAAAATATACATCATAGGGTTGCAATCAGAAATTACTGTGGTTTTACGTAACAAGATGTAATGTCTAAAACGTTGGACAGCTTGAACAGCTGCCAAGGCCAATTTCTCCACATGTGTGTATTTGATTTCAGTCGGATTCAAATTTCGACTAAGATAATAAATCACATGTTCGTTGTGAGATTCATCTTCCCGAACTAGTACCATTCCAATAGTGGAATGAGAAGCAGCGAGATACAAGATGTAATCTTGGTTGTAGTTGGGAGGATGCAATAACGGTGCATGGGTTAACGCGTGTTTAAGTGCATTAAAAGATCGATCAGCGACCTCGTCCCAAAAGAACGGAATGTCCTGTTTAAACAACCGGGTAAAACCCTTCGCAAGCTTAGCATAGTTCGGAATAAATCTACGTAAAAAGTTTGCTTTCCCCTGCAAACTTTGGAGTTGGCGCAATGTCGAAGGAGGAGGCAATTTAACAATAGCTTCGACCTTCGAAGGATCAACACGAATGCCTGATTTTGAGACAACAAATCCGAGTAATCGACCCGATTCTACGCAGAAAACACATTTATGCGGATTCAACCTTATCCGATAATGCCGACATCTCATAAAAATTGCTCGTAAATGAGTGGGATGATCGGCCCTACGTAATGAATGAGCAGGTAAGTCATCGAGATATGGTTGAACAATGTGCTTAATGTCATGAAATTCATAAGACATCGCCCGTTGAAAAGTTGCTCCAGCGTTCTTTAGTCCAAAAGGTAGTTTACAATAGGCAAACGTCCCCCATGGACAAATGAAAGCTGTTTTAGGTTGATCTGCAGGGAGTATGTTTATTTGATTGTAGCCGGAAAAACCATCCATAAAGGAGAATAGTTCACTACCAGCACAATCGTCGATTATCTGATCGATATAGGGAGTTGGATAATTGTCTTTTGGACACGCTCGATTAATATCCCTATAGTCGATACATACTCTTATTGTTCCTTGTTTTTTAGTGACAGGAACAATATTCGATACCCAATCCGTTAAGGGAATTGGATAAATGAATCCTGCTCGAAGTAATTTTTCAACTTCAGTTTTTATAGCAGCAGCTTTTCTAGGATGAATTTGACGTAGTCGTTGACGAACAGGTTTTGCATCCGGGTAAGTCTTAATCTCATGAACTACGATCGATGGATCAATTCCTGGCATTTCTTCATAAGACCAGGCAAACACGTCACGGAATTCTTGAAATAGGGCTTTATAAGTCTGAATTTCTTCGTCTGAACAACAAGCACCTATATGAATGTTTTCAATTATTCCCGGTTTTACTGAAATGTCAATTGGAACCGTTCTAGATATATTTTCCAAATTAAACTCAGAATCAGGATTTTGCAATGGATTCTGAGGTTCCTTGGCATATTCAGCAGTAAAAATTGAAGCGAAATCATTTTCAAAATGATCTAATTCAGGTAAGAATGAAGATCGGTGATGAAGATCTTCCCATGGTAAATCATCAACAGACAAAAACTCACGAATTTGCTCATCTGTATGAACAGTTTCAGGAAATGTCGTTGCATCTGAACTAGAAATAGAAAGCGATTCCTCTTGGATCCCATTCATTGGATCGGTTTCGGTTGAAGAGGGGTTGGAAAAAGACTGTACAGTCTGGTACGCAATTTCAAATGGACTCAAAGGCATCGCGCCATCAAATGAATCTATCTCGGATTCAGAAGGAAGAATCCAAGGATCATCAAACATAACTGTGTCTGACGAAATCATATGAATAGTTGCAGTAGAAGACGATACGTTAGGAGGAGGAAAGGAAAAAGTTCCTAGAAAACCAGAATCTTTAACCAAACCTACTCCAACATCCTTATAAGGGATAATCGTTTTACCAACATGCTGGATTGTTTCTGTAGAGGCTGGGTCTGACGAAAAATAAGTTAACTGATCTATTGTCACGATCCTTCCTTGATATGGAAATTTTATAAGTCGAAAGACCGAAGAGACAACAGCAGTCATAGCATAAGACCAACTACGACCCGGTAGAAGGTTGTAATCTAGAGGGGCATCAACCACTTCCACATCTAGATTAACAATTTTTCCTTCAACCCCTATGGGTAAATCCTGCAAAATACCATAAGGTTGAAAACCTCGACCATCAAAAGCTTTTAGAATTGTCGGAGATTGGTTAAGTGTAGGAGAACCAAGAGATTTCCAACACTGAAGTGACATAATACACGTTGAAGCTCCCTCATCAATCACAGTCCGAAAAATAGGTCTGTTTTTTACTAACACTGGAATCTGGAAAGCCATTTTGTGAGGAAGACGCGGTGTACTAGTTTCTAAATCGAAGATTATAAGGTTAGAATCCTGAACATCAACAGCTCCTATGGCAGACAATAACAATTTACGCTGTGCTGGACACGATTGCAGCACTTCCAAAGCCGACATTGCTGAAGGAGAAATAGCTAAATCTTCAACAATGTTGTAATTCTGAGCAGCTCTCGCATGTGGATTGAAAGCCGATTTACGAAGAACACCTTTAGCAGGCGGCTTGATTATCAAGTCTGGATTTTGTTTCTCGATCTGTAGCGGACCGGAAACAGGAGGAGTTGTATTTGATGCGTTGGCATTGGAAGACTCTCCTTCTTTGCCATCAACGGGATTCTTAGAACCGTAATCTTGCGATCGTGTCGCAACCCTTACATGAGACATCATCATAATAGGCTCTTCTAAAGTGGTCGAGGAAGAACCAATCATCTTACTATCTTGAACTGGAAAAGGATCCTTCAAGACAGCAGGTTGTTGCGATCCTTTAACGAGTTTCGTTACCTCCTCTCGATATGGACATTCCTTCGTGAAGTGATCTTGTTCACAAATGAAGCAAGGATAGCGAGGTTTACGTTTCTCGTCATTGGATTCTTCTCTATCTGTTTTCTCTTTCGAATTTTTCTTGTTTTTATTCCTCCATTTCTTTTTGCTACCAGATTTTGATTTTGCTGTAGATGTTTCAACGACATGAATATCGGCAGAAACTTCTTGAGAGGATTCTCCTTTCGGGGAATCAGGTAAAGTTATAATTGGAGAAGAATTCTTTGAGGATTTCTTCTTACTTTTAGAACCAACTGTACCAATCATACCGTCAGTGGCATGAGACCCCGAAGGAGCAGCAGCTATTTGACCTTGTTTGGGTAGATCGGGAATTTTCTCGTGAAGAGTACCTGACTGCGTATAAACGAGGTCAAGGTACTGAGCCTGAGAAATTACTTGCTCTTCAGTAACAACACCAGCCTTAGCTACATCTTCAGTGATCTTGGGCAGTAATGATTTCACAAACCATTCTGCAAAAATTTGATCTGGAATATAAACCTTCACTAAACGTCGTCTATGCCGCCACTCATGAATATGATCAGAAATGTACGTGGACGTAGATTGTTTTAGTGAAGTTTGTGCCATTGTCGTATCTGACAGGCAACTGGAAATGAGTTAAGAAAGACGTTGCTAACTGACTGAAATTATGAAACGAGCCTCGTGGTAACTCAATGTACCATTTGGCTGCAAGACCTATGAGTGTCCTCTGGAAAAGACGTAAGCGAATCGAATCATCAATAATCGAATTAGATGCACACCAAAGGTGATAAGTCATCACATGATTTGATGGATCCTCTCCTGACTTACCTTCAAATTTCGGTATATCACTGGGCAGCTTATGAGGCATTGACGGCCAGTTCTGATAATAGAAAATAGGATCATTTGTAAGGCGCGTCAAATCTGGTAAGTCCAAAGTTGCGATGAACGGTAACTGACGGTTAGGGTCACGAAAACCTTGAGAAGCCAAAGCAGATCCAGGAGGCGGATACCCAGGGTAACTAGGAATCGGATTAGCATTAGGTATCGTATAACCTCCTGGATAACCAGGATGAATCAGACCATACTGAGGTTGTTGATAAGTATAACCAGGGTATGGTTGATAGCTTGGATTCTGAACATAGGGACCGAATTGCGGCTGTCCTTGGTACGGTTGATAAGTAAACTGAGGTTGACTCGTAACAACTGTACTTGTACCGGCTTGTCCTGCAGGCATCTGAACTGTAGTCTGAGCTGTAGGCCCTGACTGAGGTACAGAGACTTGAGGGATTTTCCCGGATACAGGGATAGCCGAACTCGGGGCTACAGACACTCCAGAAATAGGTGTAACAGGTTGAACAGATGTTGCAGCAGTTTGGGGCGGAGTCTGAGGTGTACTAGGCCCAGCCTGCTGAACTGAACTAGGTGCAGGAGTTTGAATAGCTGGCTGACCAGGCTGCTGAATTGAACCAGAAACCATTGGCTGACCAGGTTGATAAGGTAACTGCACATTAGGCTGCAAAGGCCGTTGATATTGGGACGGATCCCACACCATCATTCCGGGGTACTGTCCCGTAGAAGGTTGAACGTAAGGACCAAAACCTGGTTGAACGTAGGGTTGATAATAAGGTAAAGTTCCGTCTCCTTGAACAGATGGTTGACCAGAAGGCTGTTGGTAACCTTGCATTGGGTACTGCCCTTGAGGTTGATAACCTTGAGGCACGTACTGAAGCTGGGGTTGTTGAGGAACCTGAGGAGCATATTGAGTTTGGGGTTGACCTTGAGGAATGTACTGTCCTTGAGGTTGGTAACCCTGGGGTATGTACTGTCCTTGGGGTTGCCCCCCAAAATAATATGGATCCACAGTTTGTCCTGGGAAAAAGCTACCTTGAGGTTGTGCCCCGGGTGGTAACTGACTACCTTGAGGTTTCCCCCCAGGCGGTAATTGACTACCCTGAGGTTGCCCCCCAGGCGGTAACTGAGTTCCCTGAGGTTGACCCCCAGAAGGAAACTGACTGCCTTGAGCTTGAGGATTAGGAATATTACCAGACATCATATAAACTTGCTCTGCGTTCGACGTTTCAATTTTAAGTTCACCAAGACCAGATGATAACACATTTTCGATAGGTTGAGGAGTTGCTCCCGAGAAAGTACCAGACAAAGACTGATATCCCGCAGGAACAGAAGGACCACCATGTAAAAAAGATTCAGGCGTTTGTGAAAACATGGATGACTCTCCAGCCATAATAGATGACGGATAATAACCTCTGGGTGTAGGATGAAATGGAACTCGAGGTGGATAGAAAGAAAGACCCGGATTCTCTAAAAAATCAGTTAAAGAAAGATACCAGGGATTAGTTCGAATAGGGCTGTAGAAAATAGATTCACGCTCCCTAAGATTTATCGATTGAGGGGAGTTGGGAAGAGATATGTCTTCGTCTGGATTAGTAAGTTCTTCTATAGAAATTAGTCCAGAGGGAAGATTTTCAGTAATGATATTTCTAACCCTGGGTGAACCTGGATCGCTAGAAGTTGGTGAGATAAATCCTGAGGACGTTTCTAACACAGAAGATTCAGTTTCAGGCTCAGATATTTCAGGTTCGTCAGATAATTCACCAGTAGGAGAAATATTTTCAGTGACTTCAGAAACTGAAACCGGTTCTTGAATATATTCTGTTGTAGGAAGTTGGTGATCAGGATGTATCACAATAGCAGAGCTTTCAGCTTCTGTTGATCTAAGTCTACGGCTACTGTGTGGTACCAGAGCTCGAAGCCCTTCAAGATGACCTGGTGTAAATTCAGGGGATTTCCCTTGTATTCTCCGGGATTGTCTCGGCAATTCCGCCACGATGAAAAATTATCTAATCACACGTAAACAAAGAAAAATTTCAATGAAAACACCTAAAGTCTCTAAGAAACAAACAATTGAATCACTCGCTTAAAAAATCTAAGAGTTCAAACCACACACAAACAAGTAACTTTCCGTACTAAAATCACTAGTTGGTGATGAAATCAAACTTAGTAGAGTTTTAACACGAAAAGGGCGGTTGGAACAGTTACCCCGACAACCTGCTTAATGAAACAGACTGGCACAAGTTTCTTCACATAACCATCTCGAGTGAAGAGAACCCCCCAGAGAGTCCAAGTGAGTCTAGTCGATGTCTGTTCCAGGTACAGTGGGATCTTCCCTCCACCGTCACCTTAGGAAAGAATCCTAAAGATTATGGTCTCTAAGGTTACCAACTGAAACACATACACCTGGGGGAACAGTCTACGATCCGACACACACGCAAGGGAAGAGTAACAAAGCTCAATCCCCTTGAAGGCTCCTTGAACAGAATCCAAGGTTTACCGACAAGTGACCCCTGGCTCCTCGACAATGGTCTATCCGAGGTTTACCGTTTTTAATACGTGTATATCTTCTATTGTTCCCAATGAGGAAGGATTGATTACCCCACTGGTTCAGATATGATCTCGTGCTTAACTCCTTTAAGAGGAGCTTCCCAGAGCATACATGCCACAAATGGAATTCTTCCTACCGCAAGATATATCTACTTGTTTGTTTTATCTATCTTGGAGAGTTAATTACTCCCTACTCCAAGATACTAGCCTAAGCTATGTTGGTGATGAGAGCCCTAGAAATAAAAGATTACTAGATGAATTTTATTTAAGCGTTACTTTTAAGAGCTGTTTCTTAAGTCAATGGGTGCGGAAATGAAACTTTGTATGATGTGAAGACCCGACTTCCAAAAACACTAAAATGCACCTATGATGATATTCAAATCTTTTTTCTTTCAATGAACTTTCTATCTAAAGAAGAGTTAGAGAATGCAACCTTTAATTTCCTTCTTCAAACATGAAAACTAATTGAAAGAAACTCTTTTGTCTTTTCAATAAACTACCAAAGCTCACAAGAAAACTCTTTTTCTTTTCCAAATAAGAAGCTAAAAACAATTCTTTTTCGAAAGAAATCTACAAAATTTAAAACTATTCAAAACTAACAAATCTAATTTTGAGATCTAATCTAAATTGAGTAGAAGCTTTTAGAGTTTTTTTTTATGAATGTTTCTCTTAGTTGTTCAACAAACTAAGAATCTATTCGTTCAGATAACAAACAGATAAAAACACTCAAAATATGTTTTTCAAAACACTCAAATAATGAAATTCAAAACTTTGAAACAAGTTCTTTCGAAGATTTGCAAAGAAATCAAAAGGCTTAATTTCTCAACATAGGATGTTTCCACAATCAGGTCAGATTCAAAGACAAAAAGAGATCAATGTAATCTGAGATACTACAGATTGTCAAAAGTTTCGAATCACCACAAAGACCAAGCAGGAAAAACAATCCAATGGGCAAAAATTCTTCTAGAAAATCACCAAAATACTAACACTGTTGGAGTTCATTCACAATGAATTCTTGATAGACACAATAACCAGTCTGGGCAGAAACCAAAGATCTAAAAATAAACCAGAAACAGAAACCTAGAAATTTTCTAAAATTTTTACAGGGTCTGCATGTAAGCAGTGTTGACAGGTGCGGTCCCGCACTGTATTCTATAAAGAATGTGCGAAACTGCCCGCACTGTCACAGTTATGCAGAGTGCGGTCCTAGCAAAAATTATAGAAAAATTCAAAACACTTCTAAATTTTCAAAAACAGAAAAAATTTAAAGTACCCAGACAGATGTGAATCAATCAAAAATCAGAAAAAACGTTTTCTCAAGTCAAAAATCAAAGAGAAACCAAAACAAATAAGTTCTTCCCCAGTGGAGTCGCCATTTTGTTGTGTAGATTAATCCGTCTTGCGGACAAGACCGATCTCTCTAGTACAAAAGGTAACTAGCAACAAACAGCCAATTATACTAATCTCTCTCTAAGCATATAAGATTTATAAAAACACTATACGGGTGTAGAGCCTACCTTATGTCCAACGCTTGCTTGAATTTGTTGAAGTCCTTCCCGTGCACTGAAAGAACGTTCCTCTTATATCTGCAATCACAAACAAGCAAAAAGATTAAGCAGCACCTGTATAAACATTATCATAAATCATACTTATCATAATGATCAAGGAATTTATGAAATAAACCACAAATTGACAGTTTAATGAGAGAAATGAGTATATTTGTATTAACTTTAAAGATAGAAAACCTTTACAACTTGTGCCTTGATGTTGTGCAGGTCCTCCCGGGGTCCGAAGCAGGAATCTCCTTTACTTTGACAAGCATTGCACTCTTGAACTAAGACAAATGGAGATGAGTGATTTAACCTCACAGAAAGTCTTAGTTAACTAAGTCTAAATCTCAACAGCATTTAACTTCAAATCTCATAAGCTTCAACTCCCTTTGAGGCTACCCAAGGCCTCTTTTTATAGTGAAAGAGAGGAGGTTTCTAGTTCCAAATATGAAGGGATAGAATCCTCCTTCAAAGGGATAAGCTCCTTACATCAAGGGGTTAGCTCCATTAAGAGAGGGATGCATGAACCAGCTTCAAAGCGTATCCATTCCGAAAATTCCCGTCTAGAATCTTCTAGAATTTACCTGGAATTCACTTTTTAATCTTCATTTTCTCGCCTTTTTATGTTTTACAGAGGTCCGCACCCATTACACAAAGAACGTGCGGTATGGTTCCGCATGCAGGCTGAGATTTAGGTGCGGGACCGCAGGGAATGCATAGAGAAAGTGCGATACCAATTCTTAGGGGATTTTAGGGATTTTCTTCTGATTTTGAAGCTTGACATGAGAAGCTGGTATATTGGACTTGCAAAAGGAGGAAGTATGAGTAATAATAAGCTCATACAGTCAGCAGAATGTCAAGGTGACAGTTTTCAGTGTAACAC
>JAXQQM020065227.1:0-60855 GCA_034641835.2 Pinus albicaulis
TTTAATTTTTTTCATTTTTTTCATTTTGTTTTTTTTTTTGTTTGTTTTTAAATTTAATATTTTATATTAATTATTTTTTAAAATTTAAAATTTATTTATTAAATTTATTAAATTTTAATTTTAATTTTTTTTTTTAATCTTTTAGTTTATTTAGTTTTTCATTTTTAAAATGTATAAATTGTTTCATTTAAAAAAAAACCTGTAAATTTATGGATATTTGTTTTTTAATTATTTGGACGTGGTTTTTTTCAATTTTTTTGTTTTTTAATGATAGTTTTTTTTTATTTTAATTCTTTTATTTTAATTTTGTTTTTCGATTTTAAATTTTGTTTTTTTTCTTAATTTGTTTTTTTTGTTAATTTTAAAATTTGTATTTTTTTTTCTTCTTATTATTATTTTTTTAATTTAAATTTTTAAATTCAATTTTTTCTTTTTTGTATTTTATTTTTTTTTATCTAAATTTTAATTTTGTAATTTTAATTATTTTTAAATTTTCTATTTCAAATTTTTTTTTTAATTATATGGTTTTTGTTAATAACTTAGAAAAAAATGTTTTTGATGTTTTTTTCTTAATTTTTTTGGTTAATTTTTGTTTTTTTTCTTTAAATTATGTGTTTTTTTTCAAATTTTGTCATTTCTTTTGATATAATTTTCGAATATTTTTCTTTTTTTTTTGGTTATTTTTATTTATTTTTCTTTAAATTTTTTATTTTTACGAGTTAATTTTGTTTTTTTTTTTACATTTTTATTGGTTTTTTTTTATTGTTTTTATATATTTTTTACATTTTATTGGTTTTTTTTTATTTATTTTTTTTATTTTTTATCTAGTTTTGTGTTTTATTAGCAACATGAAAATACCATTCTAAAAAAAAAAGGATTGATCTTTGCATCAATACGTTTCAAAATTAGCATGAAAATCACCACTCTAAAAAAAAAAAGTTGATCTTTTACATCAATATGTTTCAAAATTAGCATGAAAATCACTAACATTTTAAAACAAATATTCATACTTCATAAATAAAAATATTAGAGTGTAAAAAATGTGCTAAAAAAAAGGTGATTAAAAATACCTTTCAAATAGGTCACTTTATACTACCAAAAAGTAGAGTACTGACGCGGTTACCTATTTCATCGATAACGGTGTTTTTTTAAAAGCAGGTTTAGGAATTTGTGATAAAAGAGAATCGTATACAAAGTTGACGGTAGAAGAAACAAAAAGTGCTAGACCTTTACGAGAGGTATACAAACAATTCTTTGTGACATTTGTGACCGAGCTTCAGGAGTGGCTCGCAAGGCTCGTAGATTTCAAAACGTGTTGTAAGGACGAACAGGTCACGCAGTGGACTCCAGAGTTGATCCAGCAGTTAGAAAGGATTGATAACACCTTCACTCGTACGATAGATCATTGGGTAGATAGTGTGCTGGGAGGATTTGTGACGGAGTTCACAGTTGATCAATTCGTGTCCTATTCGGAGGCAGAACAAAGGTCCTTCAAGGGTTTCCAGGGTAAGTTTATGAAAACCTTGCCATTAATGATTAAGATATTATTGTGTGAAAATAGCATCATGTGCAGACATACAGAGTGAATGAGATCTAATCAGAGCAAGGGTAAAACATAGAGTGGTAAATACTACAGAACTAATAAAAATGAGATAGATCTGTCTACAACCCAGTAAGGGCTTCGGCTACACATAGCCCTCCAACTACACCACCTTCAAGCCAACATATGGGTAAAAACTCACCTGTATCCCCACCTCCATCAGAAGATGAGATGGCCTTGCACATGAAGCTACCTACCTTCAAGGACATAGGGGATGAGGATATGGATCGGTTCTGGCTTGTCGTAGAGTTAGTATGGATTGCACAGAATGTGGCCAGTGATGCTGTGAAATGGGCGCAGCTGTCCCTTGCCTTTGAAGGAAGAGCCCTGGATTGGTATGTGGGATACATAGCTTAGCATGTGAATGCAACCATTCCAGAGCTTAAGAATGCCCTAAAACATCAGTTCCAGAAGCCTAAATCCTACTCTTAGATAGTGAATGATCTAAAATATTTTAAACAAGGACCCTCCGAGCCTGTATGGGAGGCTGACCAACGGCTAAAGAAGGTAATCAGGGAAGGGGAATTTCTGTATGATGACAGAAAACACAAGGAGTGGTTCATTTCTATGTTACTACCTCACCTACGTGGACCTATGGGTTAGCAAGCCATTGAATCGTAGGAAAAAGCCTTGGATATTTCTCTGAAGTTGGAAGCTACGCCAAGAGATGATACGGTTGGGAGTATTACAACAATCTAAGATTAGCTAGAGTACGACCTGCATGGAGATCCAGAGCTTGCGAAAGGACTGAGGGAAAGAATCTAGCCCAAACATATGGTGCATACGATGTAGGGTATATAGGCATACCAAAGATCAGTGCAAACTACTGGAAAACTACCTACAAGTGGGGGGACCCAGTCAGTTGCGCCCGGGACCAAGTGGACCATTGTTGTGGTGTGATGATTGTCACGTAGCTGGCCTGCATGATACTAACCATTGCCCCAGTCTAGGTGCGTATATCCCAGAACTGAAGCGACAATGGTGTAGGTTTTTCCAATCAGTAGGACATGATGAGCAGAACTCCCGAACTTATGATCTAATGATAGACTGGGGAAACCTATATAGGCTACAATCGGATCCTTCTTCACCATAATCCCCCTCAGGCATAGGTGGCTCGCCAGCTAGGGGTAGGGGAGGGGGCCGAGGTGGAAGCGCATGTAGGGGAAGAGGACAACTAATTTTATATAACTGTAGAGAGGTAGGGCACTTTACGAGGGACTTCCTGAACCCTGCAAGACAATCCTACAGATATTGTAGACAGCTAGACCATGTGATTGAAGACTACCCAATTCTGATAGCCAAGATGCAGGAAAAGCAGAAGACACCTACGTAGAATGTACAGAGGGTTAAGGAAGAACCTTGAGACGAAGGACCAAGCATTAATGTCATAACATGTAGCAGCATGTCCACTAGGGGAGCTGCGAAAAATGTTGAGGCGGAGCCTCTTATCCAAAAAGCAGCCATCAAACAAGAAGGTTTGGACTTACAGAAGGAAAAGGAAACCTTTGTCGTAGCTTGCTAAGACTTTGCTAACACTGAGGCATCTACTTCTCAAGCCCCCGTGAACCTAAAAGCAGATGATGAGGTCAAACCATTTCTACAGGAATGTATGAAGTTTTTGTGTAACCAAAAGGCCATAGAAAACCTCCAGGCTTTGATAGATAGTTGCGTAGAAAGAACAACCCTGCCCATGGAAGTTAGGGATGTGCACAAACTATACAAGCATAAGAAATGAACTGATAGGGAAATGCAGCTAAGCGCCGAAATTGGTGATTATGAGATGGATCAGGTTATTCTGGACCTAGGTTCAGATGTGAATGTACTGCGCAAGAAAACTTGGCAGTGAATGGGAGAACCCAAGTTGAAATGGTCCACTATCCAGCTGCGAATGGTCAATCAGCAGAATATCATAACATTGGGGAGAATATCAAAGATCGTGGTAGATATTGCAGGAGTTAAGGTCCAGGCTGACTTTTAGGTCATTCATATTTTAGAGGATGTGGACCCCTATCCTACACTCCTAGGGTTGGATTGGGCCATAGATATGGGAGGTGTCATCAACCTAAAGAAAATAAGCATGGTGTTTGAAAATGAATGTACATGGGTGATAATACCATTAGAATCTGCATAAGGAGAACGGTATACAGAGCCAGTGCGTGAAGAAGAAGATGTGGATCATATTTATAATTTAAATACGGGTGACGAAGATTGGATCAATCCCATAGCCGATAGTGTACTCTGCTGGGAAAAGGATAGCGAATGTTTCTCTGACTCTGAAGGAGAGATGGAAATTGGTAGAATTTGTTACATGATGTATCTATGGTGTGATGCATTAGGATCACCAAGGAATTCCAATGAATTTCCTCCGAGGTAAGAGAACTTCCCTACTTTGATGGATCTGGTAGCATTAAGGAATTTTTGCGAGCATTTGAAGCTGAGGTTCTGAGAGAGCGAAGGTTATGGGCCCTTAATTTAGATATGTGTGCAACACTTGAGAGGTGGTGGGACATGCATAAGGGGGCATTCCAGGACTAGGAAGAGTGTCGAGATATGATGGTCCTACAATTTAAACCTCCAGTTCAATTTCTTGCAAAGACATTCCTTGGGCTAGAGGACCCGCGCAAACATTTTTTCGCTTGGATGGAGAAGTGGTGTGACCAGACTACAGAAGAATGGGTTCACCTATTTTTTCATGCCTTGGGACCAATTCCCACCGCATGGTACTTATATGTGGAGCTACATCAGTGCACCCGCCACTCAGAAACATTAAAGGATGAATTTATAGGCACATTTGGGTTAACAGGGGACATGGAGGCACTTGACGAAGCACTGCAGGATATAGATAACTTCATATTTGATTAATCACGCCCGTCCACATCACTTGGGACACTAACATGGGAAATGCAGATGCAGGATATTGTCATCTTCCGAAATATAGCCATCGAAGAATGCGATGAATATCCGTGCAATGTATCTATCCTGGAATCGGAGAGAGAGCACGCACTTGTGGGACCGCCACTACACATTGTCGATCTTATGAAGCATATGAAGCTACGAGAAGTCAAAATTGGCACGGAAGAGTAGCCTAAGTTGGCTAAAATTGGGGATTACTGGGATGATGATATAGTGGACAAAGTTGCAGAACTACTCACAGAATATCAGGACTTATTCCCGACGAAGTTTTCGGAGCTTAAGGGGATCACAAGGGACCTAGGGGTCATGCACATCACGTTAAAACCAAATGTGCACCCTGTGAAGCAGTGCCCTTATCGATTTAACCCTAAGTATAAATAAAAGGTCAAGAAAGAAATTGACAAAATTCTCACCGCAAGCATCATTGAACCGGTCGAACAGTCAAACTAGGTAAGTCCAATGGTGGTTCAAGAGAAAAAGACGAAGGGAGAAATACGGATCTGTGTGGACTTACACAAACTAAATTATTCTTTCAGACATGATCCCTTTCCAATGTCGTTCTGAAACGAAAACCTTAACAACGTGGGAGGGCAGGAAGCGTACTCATTTACGAATGGATTCTCAGGCTACCATCAAATTAGAATTGCACCAGAAGATTGTATCAAAACTACATTTGCTACTAAATTGGGATCCTTTCAATATACTGTCATGCCTCTTGGGTTCAATAACGCTCCTTCGATATTTTCACGGGTGGTGGTCGCGGTATTCAAAGTATTCATTCACAAGTTTCTAGAGGTATAATTTGATGACTGGATTGTCTTAAGCTTAGATAAGAAGCACGTCTCGAACCTGTGCATGATGTTCGATGCCTATAGAAAACACCAGATTTCACTAAAAATCAAGAAATGCATATTCTGTGTACCCTTCGGAATCTTGCTCGAGCATATAGTTTGTCGATAAGGGTTGATGGTTGACCCTGCGAAAGTAGCAATTATCATAAATCTGGTAGTACCTACAACTGAGAAACACGTGCGTTCGATCCTCGGACATGAAGGCTACAACAGAAAGTTTATTCAAGGATATACGTTGATCACAACACCTATGGAAAATCTTCTTAAGAAGGATGCTATATTTTTTTGGGATGAAGAATGCCAGAAGAGCTTCGAGCTACTCAAGGAGAAGATGATCTATGTTCCTATTCTCATCTTCTTGATTGGGCAAAGGAATTCCATGTTCATGTAGATGCATCAGGAATCACCCTGGGAGCGGTCCTTATGCAACCAGGTATTATGGGGAAGGGAGTGGGTGCAGCATCACAGAAGGGTTCGCAGCTGGGTAGTACGGGGAAGGCTGCAGACACAACATCACAAAAGGGGTCACAATAGAATCTGGGTAAGGAAAGGTAGGAAATAGGAGGTGTTGAATCTTCCCATGGAACAAAGTGAACTGGTGAAATGGCTAAAGGACCACGAAAGAAGCAGCACTCTCAAAAAATAGAACGTGACGAAACTATTACACCGACAGAAGGGGACCTCGAGCAAATTGCAGATGCAGTCACTTTGGCTATTAAGGAAAAATGGTTGGCTCTGGAAGAGTAGCAGAACGTTGTGGTCGACACACTTCAGGCCAAGCTCCAAGCCCTACAGCTGAAAATAAACACGCTACAAACAATTATGATTCAGGTACGAACAACTTCAACAACTAGCAGCGCAAAACTTGTTACAATGGAAAGCCGCCTATGCTCCCTGCCAAGTGCAACCCTCACGATAAGTCCACCTGACTTAGGAGCACAAGTCTAGGCTTGTGCAGAGGTACAGATGGATCTGCCCAGATTGCCACATGAATCATTACAGGTACTCCACACCTCCTTGTTCAAAGAAATTCAACTGGGACCATCGAGTACACTAGTAGCTTAGTGTAGCTAAGCAGACAATTGAGAAAAATAATGCTAAAGTTTCCAAAGTACAGGTTGCGTGTACCCTCTCCACTGCAAAGCAGATGGAGCTGGAACACCTCATTAGTAGGCTTTGCATGGACGTTTCCAAATATATTCCAGCCTCTACAACCCCCAGGCCAAGATTGAGGGGTTAGTCGCAGCATTAAGGACCTCAAGAACTGAGATCAAGGTAGTAAAAACAGAGATGGAACAATAGATCGTAGACTTGCAGGCCAAGTTGCAGACAAGACACAACCAGAGGTGCAGGCCCAACGAGCTGCGCTGGTTACAATGACCATGAATGTTATTACAGGAGAGATTGCTCAAGGTGCCCAATTGCTGGACATGACCATGTATTTATGGACCAAGATGCAGTGTGACCCGATCCTACGTGAAATCCACTAGGACCTATGACAGAACGAAGAAGTGTTCGAGCAACTGGAACCTATGATGCCTAATCTTATCCCTGCTCAACGATTGGCATGACTACGAACTAACCATGCCCTTCGGGATGATATCAACGAGATTCACTAGAAGAAGAAGACTCTCAGTGACCGCCTTAAGCCATGGGCTGATGAAGCCCTTAAGCTCTCTCAGGATATTGATGTCATTGTTAAAAAACTGAACCAGACTCTGTAGAGCGTCATAGTTGTGACCGAGGGACCAACTTCAAAAAAATTTGTGGATATTTCTCAGAACGCTACTTCTCAGAGTGAAGTCGTTGAGGCGATCAAACTGCTGCAGGTGCAGGTGGAGACCCCACCACCGTAGTGACTCGGGACGAGTCACAAGATTCTGTTGGGGGACTGTTGGAAGAGGGTCCCCTAAAAGCTACGAATTTTGTACAATTTTGTATATTTCTAGTATTAATTAGTCTAACACATGGGTTTTTGGGTGGGTCAAAGCCCCAAATGCATTTTAATGGGTCAAGGGTAGACCAAGAGTCTGCAAACCATGGTTTGCAGACCATTGGAAGTGTAGGCTAAGTCAATATAAATAGATAAAAATTTTGAGTCTTAAGGTAGGTAAGAATTAAGTCTAATTATAAGTGCGAATTGTTAAATCTGTGGTTGGGTCAGTTGGCTAAGGAATCCTGATGGCTATGTACATGGAGATCCTCAGTCCTGCTGTGTGCAGGCTCTATTGGCTGTGTGCGCATGCTGTGGTTGGATTGTACTGGGTATTGATGTTAACATATGTTGACATAGTTGAAATAGCACTGTGTTATCAGATCTAATGTGCTACTGTTGATGTGAACCTTTGGGCTCTGTTAGATCTAAAAATACAGTTTTGTTATCTGTTATTTGTTAAGTTGCGAATCTCTCTATGTTATGGTATATCTGTAACCTGTTAATGATGCATTATGATAACTACTGATATGCACGTGGATGCAGAGATATTGACTAAATCTATAGCTCTATTATATTGTGGATTACATTGTTACAAACCTGCAGACAGATCTGTCTTGTATGAACCTGATAAGTAGCGAATGCAGATATTCTTGACTTACCTACTCTCTATCAGGGTACGGAAACCTACTTCCAACACCCTCCCATACTGCTTCGGGACTTTGGCCTGCGCAAGAAGGTCACTGCCGAAAGGGCTAGTAGTATAGGGGTTTGTTGGTAAACTTTAACCTTTGAACCTCGGTTAGGACCCCACAAGCCAAAAAACCACTATTGTGGTTCTATTTTCTGATAATAATAAAGTGTTACTATAGCTGGATGTGAGTTGTGCTTCTCATTGTTTCTCTTTATACTTGACTTCGGTCTATCATTTTTTAATATTGGAGAGCCCATTGCTCACTCACCTAAACCATCTGATTTTCCAAAAATAATCTCTCTCGCCACTCAAATAAATGAATTCACAAAGAAAATTTATGACTACAAACATTGTTTGGGAGAAGTAGAGGCTCAGTTTATGGGCCTTGTAACATGTCAAAAAGTGACTAACAAAGATGTAAAATTTTAGGGGCTAATATTCGTGGGTGGGCTAATTTTCCATTTTTTTTTCCAAAAACATGTTTCACAAATTTTCATTTTCTTCTAAAAGTGATTCGCCAAAATTTTATAGTATAAAAGTATTCTATCCTAAAAATAGTCAAAATTTATAGATACTATATAAATTCATTAGAAATTTGGATATATTTAAAATAATGTCTCCAAAAATTTTACAGTATGCATATTAGGAACTTGTAAGATTTTCCAAGGTTTCTAAACTTTAAGATAAATTTCCATCCTTAAAATTTTCCCTACCAACGAAGAGGAGGACTATAGCAACATCTACCTTAGGTCATGTGAAATATGTGGTAGTTTTGTAGCATTCATCAAACATTGAACTCTAAATCATGAGATTGGTGGGACGTCAAAGGGAATAAAGGGTATTCAATATGGAAAATTAGGGTATGGATAGGGATATATTAGAAGACAATAATCATACAAAAATAACCTTCGAAGTACTTATCCTTCAATAATCCCAACATGCAATCTTCAATCCACAGACTCTAGCTCATGCAAACTTTTTTTGCATTGTGTTTCTTAATGTTTGTCTAGTTTGTAATTATGTTCTTATCGGATAGAAAACACAGGATTTTCCAGCAGTATGGTCATATTTGAAGTCATTTTCAGTTGTAAATCATATAACCTTTTGAAATCACTCAAAGTAAGTTAAATACATCAACATTGCAACAAATTACCATGGTACAACGAGGAAAATATAAAGCGCATTAGAGTATCAGAAAGTAAAATATAAAAATAATTAATTAAATCAAGATGATTTGAAAAGATCAACTCTAGTTTCCCCACAATTATGGCTTCTATGGTTGCCACGTAGTTATGGCCATGGACCTTGTAACATTGTTATGATATGAACAAAATTTATCTTGTGTTGTTGAAAAAACAACTTGGAGAAAATGCAAGTAGCCATGAACTAATATGATAGACAACACATAAATTTTTGAAGAAAATTATGGAATCATTTCAATTAAATGTTTTGAGTATTTTTTGTAAAGTAGTGTTCATTTTATATACAATTCAAACATTATAGAAATGTTTCCTCCTACAACTTTGCAAACTGTATTTTAATTGATATATCTATTATACTTATCTCAATATCATTATTCTACTTGGGAGTCAAAACAAGAAAAAAAAACATAAATTAACATTTCAAATACTATTGGGAAATTCCAAGAATGAATTTGACAAGAAAATGACATGGCCTACAAATTTAATGCATATGCCATGGTATCATAATAATGAGATCTCATTTCAACAACTACATCAGTAAACAACTTTGGAACTACCATTCCTTTCGAGAGTTCTTTATTATTTTCTTAAAGGAGGAAAACAAAAATCTCTTTGCCCATTCTTTGCACCATACATGTTCCATCTTCAAATGTCAATGAATTGAAATCTTAAATGAATAATAGAAGCCATTATATAGTGGGTGAATATATTAAATTATTCTATTCTACATAACCATAACTAAAATGTGAAAATAATATCACACGAGTTTGACTCAACGACAAATATGCACGAACATCAGCAAAATCAAATGGGAAACTTGACCTAACAACTCAGTTGAGAAAAAAACTTGGAAATAAATCATCCCATTAAAAGGTTGGAAAATAGGCACTCAAAAAAGAAAGTAACCTAAATTAAGAAAAAATTAGGTAACTTGTTTACCGTAACCTAATCTAGGAAGGAGTTTTGATGGAGTTTGACTTGCATCATTAGCTTGGAGATCAACTTCAACAATTATGGAGTCATTTTTTCATGTATGATATGCCATTAAACACCGAGCGTTACATTAAAAGATCAATAACAGAGCCAATGAAGCTAACTATACTAAAATTTAATCCTAAAGTATGAAAAAACATAAGGAATCACTCTAGAGTATAAATCCGAGCTAACAACACAATCAATTGAAGGTAACGAAATCAAGTCAAACCTAGTAACAAAAATACAAACAAGAGAACCAGATTACACATAAGCTTTCAAAAAGAATAATGATTTATTTATGAATTGGAGACCTATGTTTCTCTTGATTTATCAATGAATGGGAGAGTTGGAATGACTTACACGTGAAGCATTTTCCCTCCTCAAAAGCCTTGGTCCTAATATCTCGAAACAATCTACATAAAATAACCCAAATACAAACAAATTTATCTTACACAACTTACAAAAATGATATTAGATAAACACTCTTCCCCTAAAGTTACTGACTCCATTCCACATAGAATCTATGAAAAGAGGACATGTGCATCCAAAATAAGCCCAAACATTAAAAGAATCCTAAATGGGATTTCACATAAATGAATAAAAAACCCATATGTTCTATGTTGTTACCAAGCGAAGTGTAGTCCTTAAAATAATCCAGAGTAACCACCACAATGAAAATGAATACAAATAGCAAGAGGAATGGAAGAAGTAGCATAGTGTAAAAAATGGTCTTTTAGGATAGATGGCATCCAACAACCTTCACTTTCATAAAATATAGAAAACCATTGGTGGTGGAAATGGTGATTCCATCCATGTTAGGAGATACATGAACTTGCATTGTGAGATTTATTATTCCAATACATAGTCCTACCTTGTTATCCCCTTTTAAAACAATATGTTGGGCCTTATAATTTCTTTAACACCAGTAAAACTCCATGGCTAATATGTGGGTAATATGGACACAATAGATACAATCAAAATGGAGGTATGTTCAATGATAAGAGCATGATAGAAACAAAAAACCAATCACCATTTTCACATATTATATCGAATTTCATATATTGAAGCCATAGTTGGGATCCTGTATTATGCAAGGATAAATAATATGTCAGCCCTATGGTTCATGGGAAATTGAGAGAAAAAATCCATTATTGAGATGTCATGTATACAATATAATCTAAGAAAAAATTTGATGATCCAATCATAAATAAAATAAATTTTCCCACAAGATGTTGGCTCACTAGTGAAATGATAGGTTATTGAGCCATACCATGGTTCCACTCTTATGGTGGCCTGGTCCACCCAAGAATGGGTTTGAATCAGAGGACCAGTGGTGATCTTGGTGGAATACATACCCGTAGATCCGATTTCTAAATCGTAAGAGGTCCAATCTATGGGAAAGGCAAGAAACCTATAAAATTGTGCCAAGGGTTGTTTTGCATAGATCCATTCATATCTCAAGTTAAGGTAAATTTGGTTAGACCTTTATTCATAATAAACCTATATTAAAATGGATTCTTCTGCATTGTCCTGGAGGCATTGGATGAGACAATATTGTCCAAAGCTTATGGGTTGATCTATTAATTCATTGGATTTTAGTCCTAGTTTATGGATGTTCATAAGTGAATCTCATAGGTCTTGAAACTCTTTCACATGAAATATTATATTTAAACTTTTTCTCATGCGATCTTCACTGTGGGATTTGAATCTTCATAGTGGAATTTGAATCTTCATAATTGAATTTTACTCTTATAAAGACAATACAATATCCTTCATTGAGGGCCTTGATTTCCAGGACACATAAACTTATGCATCAAACCTTGGTCCCCACTTTTTTACTCCTCTTATGACATGTTAACTTAAGAGACAATGTGGTTCAGGCTCCCCAATATGCCTCTGCATTTTTTGGGATCTTAGTTCTTGGAATCCATTGAAAATACACTAAGGAAGTTCCATTTCTCCTCCTCGGAAACCAATAATAGAAAGAAATGTGCCATATATGGGATCTAAGATAAGGTAAAACATGTTAAGAAAGGGTATTTTATTATATTCATCTTGACGTATGTTTCCCAACAGATATATATTAGTTTCACCTTTCTCTATATCGCCCAATGGGTATAGCTTAGTTTTATCTTACTGTTAAAAGAACCATTTCTTCTATTTCATGTTACAAAAAAGAATTTTTATGCATTTGTTTTAAGGGTAACTTGTTTACTGTCAGCGAACTGCCAATAAAACACATTATGGTGGAAATTGGATTTATTTCAACTCTAGTTTAGATGTTGCACAAGAAATTTGCATTCGTTTTTTAATACCAAAATTATTAATTTAATTCAGAAAATGAAATTCAAGAAATAAGAATCAACATGGTGGTCTCCCTTGGCACAACATATTTCTCATAAACGAGGATCCTACAACTAAACATATCCAAATGATGGGGCCTCCTAAAGCTAGGAAGTGCACACAATTCACTTGAGAAGACTCAATTCGTCGACCTCGATCAAAGACCATCAACTCTAACCTAGACCACTTTCAACATATTGATATGCATACTTTAACTCCCCGACCAGATCTTGTAGTTGTTCAACCGTGCAGAAAATTTCAAGATTATCCTCCAATGGCATGGTGGAAACCAGAATTTAAGTTTCATAAAATAGAGAAACCCTTTGCAAGCCTTTTCTTCTGACGTGGATATGAAGTAATTGAGTCTCCGATCAACACATATAAGTCGCACTAGGAACTTATGGTTTGTAGTCTAATATTTTTTTTTCATATTTCTAGCTTGTTTTCCAAGAATAAGTCATCAAGAGGCTTCGATACAGGGTCTGATAAGGCGTGGCGTTGTGTGAGATATGAATTTGTGGGAATATAGGTCTTTTAGAGTAGCCTCCAAATATATATAGACAAGCACTGAATATGTTTGTTTAATGAGGTCAACCGGGATTTCATGGGAGGGGGATGGGAGGAGGGAATAGGATTGATTATGTTTGGTGTTGGCTCTAGCCACATTAAATTTTGGTATTACCATTACCATAACCATTGGAAAAGGAAAATTATGGTTACAGTGCATTTGGTACATCTTCTTTAATATTCATGGCTCTCCACCATATATTATCATGCCATAATGGCCATTTCCACACCCCTTTTAACCATCATATTTTTTGAATTTGAAGAGATCGTGGACATAGTTTTCGATCCCTTTCTTAGAGAGTAGTGATGACGGTGTGGGATTTTAATTAGTGAACTATATTCATTATATAAGGAATTATTTATTGGAAGCGTCATATAGTTTCTTAATTATATAGTATAAACATATCAATTTACCAAACCTGAATTTGGATAAGTAGGATAACAATTGTCTTACTAAAGTATTAGGATGGGGATAACAATTATTCTAATCTTTATTACGATGATGGGGAAAATATCATTGTAAACATCCATTCAAGTTAGATGTGCTTTTAGAACTTTTTTGATATTAAGATGATACTAAGATTTTTTGTTTTGTTTTCCCTCTAATGCTTAAGTGCTATGGAAAAATGGAGGGGTGGAAAAGGGCATAGGATATTTTTATCATCTCTATGGAATAATAGTAGCAATACACACACACACACACACACACACACACACACATGTATACTATATATATATACAAAAAAATATATGTATCACATTTTGAGATGGTACACAAAATCTGCTTCACATGTATGACATGATATTATAATATGTTCAACATCTAATTTTCAAGCAATATCAAAATCGCCATAGGATTCAAAAAAATTTCATAAGAGTTTAGTATTGTTATCTCTAGAATGCACATTCAAAATAGGTAAAAAACTTGATATCAAGTTAAAAATAGTATCCTAAGTTCAATGGATATGAATCTAATAATAAAAAATGTAGATGTGCATGGAAAGTTAAGTCTTCAACTAAAATAAATGTGCCTTCTACTAATTAACGAACACTTCTCTTTGCAAGTATTCTTCATAATGTATTTGACCCAGTTGTAAGCCCACTCCCATTTTGGACAATTTTTCATTCTTTGAATTTAATTTCCCTTGAATTATATGATCAAAGGATATAACCCTAAATATTATAATCAAATTCATAACTCTAATCATCAACTAATCCTATAAAGAAGTGTTTAAGGAAGTATAACCTTTCAACCAATATATAAAAACATTTTGAATTCATTATTAATTGTAATTTTACATTGTTGAAGTGACATGATTAAAATTACTAACATAAATGACTAATTTGTATTATTGTAGTGCTTGTTAGGTAGTCATATATTTGTTCCTAGACTAAATTAGTAATTCACGTTAGTCATTTTTAGTGAAAAATATTGCTTATTAACTAGTTGTATATTTTAACCTCAGACTAAATTAGTCATTTATGTTATTCATTTTTAGCTAGGTCACACGAGTTTACTCATTTTTGGTATGATTTCACTTGGAAAATCTATGGTGACTAATTTCTTAGTGACCTAGTAAATAATTTCACATTTTCTACTAGTGCTTAGAGCAGGGGACTTCATCTGTCCAAACTAGAAGCCATAGGAGAAGTATGATGACATAAAATCCTCCTCCTCTATTTCCTTCATTAATGGAAAGGGTTTATACGAGATGAAGTGGAATACTCTGAAAAAAAAAGAACTTGTCTCCTTCCCATATGTCATCTCCTGAATAGGATGAAACCACTAAAACAATAGTTAAAACAGAGGTTGAAGGTGATGAGCCTGAGACACATAAAATAGAATCTGATAGGGAGCCTACTTTAGCTGAGATCTAGAATGGGGAAAGTTTGCATACTATACCACTGAACAAACTGAGGCTTAATTAAAACTTAAACAAAACGCAGCCTAGAAAATTAACAAATCATTAAGGTAGATAATACACCTCAAAAGGATATGATCATAAACAAAGAAAAACATGCAAGTTCTAGGAGACCTTAGGGTCAAAGTAAGAAGCCTGCTACAAAGGCCATGAAAACTAGAAAAATGAGACAAAGTGAAATTTGAATTTTGTTGGAGGCAACTAGCAGACTCAACTAAAACATATATGAAGCAACGTTTCATTTTTCAAAAAAAAAATTGGGGCATTTGATGGATTGCTAATATTTATATAATCAATTTTTTTTCTTCTTCATTTCGGATGGGTGCTGACAGTTAGATTGTCAATGTGATTTTGCCTCTGTTTTTGTAGCATTGACAGTTAGTCTATCAACCATCCCGGTTTTTCTGTCAATTTGAGGTGTGTCAATGAATTCGTCAGTGCTGGGGGAAAATGATATTTTTCAAGGTAACAAGAAGTATTGTGGAACGAATACATCCCCGAAGCAAAGATCTAATTTGCAGATGTCCTTTTTTGTGGACAAGAACAAATGTTAAGGGAGAAATTGCCACATCAAGCATGATAATAAAGCAAGGCTTTTCAGAAAATCTTGGCAGAATATTAATAGTCGGTTCTGACCCATAGCTTCAACCATGTTTACAACAATAGTATGATCTTAAAATAAACAATATTTTTGTTTTTTATTATTATTATTGAACAATGTAATGTATGTAGTTTTAATTAGAGATATACTTGTCTATTTTTGGACTTTGTGATTCAATATTTTTCAAAAATTTGGTTATGATTCTATAATTATTATATAAAGTCGATAATGAAAAATACCAATGGTTGGGAATTTTTGAAGAATAAATATTGTGTGTTTTTCTTGATCAAAATATTGTGATATGTAGTGTTACATATTCAGTTTTGAAAAGACTCATGTGTGTATAACATCGGGTCTATTTTTCCTCGTGGTATTTAGTTTATTTTTATAACACATTCTTGATTGTTAAGTTTTCAGTACTTTGGATAATATGAACTAGAATTACTTATGAATACTCTAATTTATGTTATCCAAATTATTTCCATGGTTTTTACTTAAATATTTATAAAATAATTCTTATTTCTCCATTGTTATATTTATTTTCCATATTCTATCTCCAGATATTTATGTTATCCTATCTAAGAAGTTATATGCTATATTGCTTTTGTTAAGGTTCTTTTATGTATCTTGTGGCTAGATTTACTTGACACCATACTCAATGCCAAATGGTCCTTGTTCTCTTATTTCCAAACAAATTTTATCCTACAAGTTAAATTTGGCCATTGAGCTTAGTAACCAACTACTGAGGTGACAATGGGTAGTTGAGTTAAGGAGAAATCCCTCTCCAAATTGAAGGGCCAACTTTCAATCCAAAGTGGTTAGAGTTTTCTTTGGATATTTCCCTATATAGCTAGGGTTATTTCTAAGTGATAACATGTCATAATGTTTTGGTAATTAATTCATTTTCTTGGGTAATCATGTAGTAGTATATTTTGTGGTGTATTTGGTTATTAATTGTGGCAATTATTGACCAAATTAATGACCAAATTTATGACTATGATAAAATTGAGCCAACCAATTAATGACTAAGCTAAATATGACTAAAATTTGGTCACATTATAAGATACCATAAATTAACTATTATTGGTCACTGACTGAAAAATGGTTGTTTATATGTAAAATATAGTCATTTTTTAGTAACTAATTAGCCATTTTGTACTAGTGGATTGTACAAACACTCAGTTGGACAAATTACTCCCAATGTAGCAGCAGTAATTAATTATTACATGTTCTAGATCCTACATCAATATTAGATCCTATAGAGCTATACCCCCAACAACAGGAGAAAATATAGCACCAAGAGCAAAGGTAGGGGATTATGGTATAGTAGAAGGACCTTGAGGCCTACAACATGTTATTATTTCTCAATATGAAATCCTAATTGATTTTCTTAACCTATTTTCCCCACAGAACTACACTCTCATGATAGTTTGTTGGTTTTTTTCCTTATCCCACCCTTTCTTAATCTTCTTGGACAATATATTGAATAAATAATACTTTATAATACCTATATTACTATATAACATATAAAAAACCATTACCCCCCTATTATATGTTTATTATATCATTTTATGTTTTTCTAATTTTTTATACCTCAATATGAACACACGTGGTATGGTATTTCTTTGGCAGTGAGGCCCTCGTGATGTCAGATTCCCTGATAAAGATTTATCAAAGAACCAATGATAATAGGAATATGGTGTTACTCAGAAACTAAGAAACACCAAGGTGACCAAGACTAACGTAGTGGTCTTGTACCTTACCAAGATCATAGAAGTGAGAGATGAGTTGGCTACAATAGGAGAGGTTATCCCAAATGACTAGTTGATTAGGACAACATTGAGTGGTTTTCAAAATAAGTGATATGGATCCATTGATGGCATCGTTTCTAGAGTGCATATTTTAAATTATAGGAGGATGTGGGATGATTCATCTAGGAGACTAAGAGGAGTGCCAAGAGTCACAGCAAGCATGGTGGGGTTGATGAGGAGGAGAATGTTTCCCTCATGGCTAAGGGAAAGAAGAAACCCAAGAAGGGGTCCACTAGTGTGACCAAGTGACAAAGGGGAGACAGAAGGTATAAGAGAACTACATGAGAAAAGTGATATGGTTTTCTTTTCAAAATATGGGTCACTATGCCTTTCAATGTCCCAATAATAACGGGAAGAAGACAGATGTTGCAACATGAGTCAAGGTGGATGAATTCACCACCATATTTGACACAGAGATATATTTAGTGGTGATTATTTCCACTAGTGTTACATCTTCTAGTGTTTATTTTGTAGACAATGGAGCTAATTTCCATAGGAATGGATTCAAAGAGCAATTTACAAGATTTATAGACACTAATGTATATTTGAAGGTGGTCCTTGGAGATAATTCCAAGGCCATAGTAACATGTGTAGGGATTGTAGCATTTCAGAGGGAGTCACAACCTCCCTTGCAAGTGATGGATATCCTATATGTTCTAGGGTTGAAGAAGAATCAAATTTCAGTTTCCAGTATTGATGATAGGTGATATGTGGTGGCTTTCTAAGATGGATAGGTACTCATGTATCTTAGGGGATCTTGTATCACTTCTACTAGAGTGAATGGAGTTTTTCATGGGAGACTCTATAATTTCATGTTTCAACCTTCCAAAGCCTTAGTGTCAATGAACAACATCAATGATTTGTGCGAGTTATGTCCCAAAAGGATGGCCCATTTTCACCATGGATCATTTAGGTAATTGATGGAGATAATTATATGTTTTCCATGTTTTAGTATTGTGCATCATGATATGTGAAGGGAGTGTGATTTAGGAAAATACACAATGACTCATTTCTCAAGTAGTGAAATAAGGGAAACAGATATCCTTGATTTGGTTTACTCTGATGTATGTGGTCCTATGTCTTATGTTCCCTTGAGTGGGTTTTCTTATTGCCACTTTCATAGATGGCTACTCTTAGAATACCTAGATTTTTTTTATGAAGACCAAGGATTAGGTCTTCAAGAAGTTCCAAGAGTTTAAGGCTCTTGTGGAGAACCAAACAGGGAAGAAAATCAAGGTCTTCAGGAAAAACAATGGGGGCAAGTATACCTCCAATGAGATGAAGGAATTTGTATGAGAGCACGCATCATGAGATAGTTCATAGCACCATATAAACCCTAACAAAATGGGGTGGCAGAGAAGAAGAAAAAGGCCATAGTAGGTGACACTAAATCCATGTTACATGATCAAAGGTTGTCTTTCTTTCTATGGGTTTAGGTTTCTAACACTACAGTTTATTTGTAGAACAAGAAGTGACATAGAGTGTTGGGGAGTAAGACACTGAGGATAATTTTTCTAGGAGGAATCCTAAGATTCATAACTTTAGGAATTTTATATGCCTTACTTATTCACATGTCCCTGAGGATAAGAGGAAAAATATAGAACCGATAACAAAGAAGGGAATATTTGTGGGTTACAAAGAGACCTTCAAGGCTTATCACATATATATTATTTCCAAAAGGAATGTTTTCCTAATGCAATATGTGATGTTTGAGGAGGTCATGGGAGGATGATCATGTAGAGAAGAGGGTTCCTGAGCAGGGGAGTACACCACAATTTTCAGGCTCATAAGGGTCAGTAGTATCATCGACTTCTCGGGATATAGGTTCAAAAGTTTCAGGATCATAGGACACGGATTCTTAGAGTACAGGTTCACCGTAGGACACAAGGGAATCCTCATTAGGAGCTCTAGGGGAGAATATCTCCACACTAGCTCAAGAGGGTACTTCAAGGAAAAGGAAGCCAACATGGCTTTATGATACCTTGGAAGAATAAGATTCAATGGGAAGACCCAAGTCTAAACAAAACGCAAGCCTAGAAAATTAACAAATCATTAAGGCAGATAATACACCTCAAAGGGATATGATCATAAACAAAGAAAAACCTGGGTCAAAGTAAGAATCCTCCTACAAAGGCCATGAAAACTAGAAAAAGGAGGCAAAGTGAAATTTGAATTTTGTTGGAGGAAACTAGCATACTCAACTAAAACATTTATGAAACTTAAACAAAACACAAGCCTAGAAAATTAACAAATAATTAAGGTAGATAATACACCTCAAAAGGATATGCTCATAAACGAAGAAAAACATGGGTCAAAGTAAGAAGCCTCCTACAAAGGCCATGAAAACTAGAAAAAGGAGACAAAGTGAAATTTGAATTTTGTTGGAGGCAACTAGCATACTCAACTAAAACATCTATGAAGCAAATTTTTGTTTTTCAAAAAAAAAAATATTAGGGCATTTGATGGAGTGCTAATATTCAGATAATCAAATTTTTTTCTTCTTCATTTTGGATGGGTGGTGACAGTTAGATTGTTAGTGTGATTTTTCCTCTGTTTTTATCGAGCGTTGACATTTAGTCTATTAGCCATCCCAGTTTTTCTGTCAAATTGAGGTGTGTCAATGAATTCGTCAGTGCTGGGGGAAAATGATATTTTTGAAGGTAAAAATAAGTATTGTGGAGCGAATACATTCCCGAAGGAAAGATCTAATTTGCAAATGTCCTTTTTTGTGGATCAAGACCAAATGTTAAGGGAGAAATTACCACATCAAGCATGATGATAAAGCAAGGCTTTTCAGAAAATATGGGCAGAATATCAATAGTCGATTCGGACCCATAGCTTCAACCATGTTTACAACAATAGTATGATATTAAAATAAAAAATATTTTTGTTTTTGTTTTATGATTGAAAAATGTAATGTATGTAGTTTTAATTAGAGATATACTTGTCTATTTTTGGACTTTGTGATTTAATCTTTTTCAAAAATTTGGTTATGATTCTATAATTATTATATAAAGCCGATAATGAAAAAATACCAATGGTTCGTAATTTTTGAAGAATAAATATTCTTTGTTTGTCTTGATCGAAATATTGTGATATGCAGTGTTACATATTCAGTTTTGCATAGACTCATGTGTGTATAACTTCTGATCTATTTTTCCTTGTGGTATTTAGTTTATTTTTATAATACATCTCTTGATCGTTAAGTTTTCAGTACTTCGGATGATATGAACTAGAATTCCTTATGAATACTCTAATTTATGCTATCAAAATTATTTCCATGTTTTTTACTTAAATATTTATAACAGAGTTCTTATTTCTCTATTGTTATATTTATTTTCCATATTCTATCTCCACGTATTGATGTTATCCTATCTAAGAAGTTATATGCTATATTTCCTTTGTTATGGTTTTTTTATGTATCTTGTGTCTAGATTTACTCGACACCATACTCCATGCCAAATGGTCCTTGTTCTCTTCTTTCCAAACCAATTTCATCCTACAAGTTAAATCTAGCCAAAGATCTTAGTAACCAACTACCGAGGTGACAATGGGTAGTTGAGTTAAGGAGAAATCCCTCTCCAAATTGAAGGGCCAACTTTCAATCCAAAGTGGTTATAGTTTGCTTTGGATATTTCCCTCTATAGCTAGGGTTATTTCTAAGTGATAACATGTCATAATTTTTTGATAATTAATTCGTTTTCTTGGGTAATCATGTAGTATTATATTTTGTGGTGTATTTGGTTATTAATTGTGGCAATTAATGACTAAATTAATGAACAAATTTATGAATATGATAAAATTGAGCCAACCAATTAATGACTAAGCTAAATATGACTAAAGGTTGGTCACATTATAAGATACCATAAATTAACTATTATTGGTCACTCACTGAAAAATTTTTATATGTAAAATTTAGTCATTTTTTAGTAACTAATTAGCCATTTTGTACTAGTGGATTGTACAAACACTCATTTGGTCACATTACTCCCAATCTAGGAGCAGTAATTGATTATTACATGTTCTAGATCCTACATCAATATCAGATCCTACAGATCCATACCTCGAGCAACATGAGAAAATCTAGCACCAAGAGCAAAGGTAGGGGCTTATGCTATAGTAGAAGGACCTCGAGGCCTCCAACATATTATTATTTCTCAATATGAAATCCTCATTGATTTTCTTAACCTATTTTCCCCAGAGAACTACACTGTCATGATAGTTTGTTGGTTTTTTTTCCGTAGCATGCATTTTTTTAATCTTCTTGGATGATATATTGAATAAATAATACTTTATAATACCTATATTACTATATAAAATATAAAAACCCATTACCCCCATATTATATATTGATTATATCATTTTATGTTTTTTTAATTTTTTATACCTCAATATGAACACACGTGGTATGGTATTTATTTGGAAGTGAGGCCCTCATGATGTCGGATTCCCTGATAAAGCTTTACCAAAGAACTAATGATAATAGGAAGATGGTGTTACTGAGAAACTAAGAAACACCAAGGTGACCAAGACTGACGTAGTGGTCTCGTACCTTACTAAGATTACACAAGTGAGAGATGAGTTGGCTACAATAGGAGAGATTATCCCAAATGACTAGTTGATCAGGACAACATTGAGTGGTTTTCCAAATAAGTGAGATCGATCTATTGATGGCATCATTTCTAGAGTACATATTTTAAATTAGAGGAGGATGTGGGATGATTTCATCTAGGAGACTAAGAGGAGTGCCAAGAGTCGCAGCCAGCATGGCAGGGTTAATGAGGAGGAGAATGTTTCCCTCATGGCTAAGGGAAAGAAGAAACCCAAGAAGGGGTCCACTAGTGTGAACAAGTAACAAAGGAGAAACAGAAGTTATAAGAGAACTACATGAGAAAAGTGATATGGTTTTCTTGTCAAATTATGGGTCACTATGCCTTTCAATATCCTAATAATAATGGGAAGATGAAGGATGTTGCAACATGAGTCAAGGTGGATGAGTTCGCCACCATATTTGACACAGATATTTATTTAGTGGTGGTTATTTCCACTAGTGTTACATCTTCTAGTGTTTTTTTTGTATACAATGGAGCTAATTGCCATAGGAATGGATTCAAAGAGAACTTTACAAGACTTACAAATACTAATGTAGATTTGAAGGTGGTGCTTGGAGATAATTCCAAGGTCATAGTAACATGTGTATGGATTTTATCGTTTTAGATGGAGTCACAACCTCCCTTGCAAGTGATGGATGTCCTATACATTCTAGGGTTGAAGAAGAATCAAATTTTAGTTCCCAGTATTGATGATAGGTGATATGTGGTGGTGTTATAAGATGGAAAGGTACTCATGTATCTTAGGGGATCCATTATCACTTCTACAAGAGTGAATGGAGTTTGTCATGGGAGACGCTATAAATTCATGTTTCAACCTGCCAAAGCCTTAGTGTCAATGACCAACATCAGTTATTTGTGCGATTTATGTCTCAAAAGGATGGCCCATTTGCACCATGGATCATTTAGGTAATTGACAGAGATAATTATAGGTTTTCCATGTTTTAGTATTACGCATCATGATATGTGAAGGAGGTGTGATATAGGAAAATACACCATGACTAATTTCTCGAGTAGTGAAAGAAGGGAAACATATATCCTTGATTTGGTTTACTTTGACATATGTGGTCCTATGTCCTATGTTCCCTTGAGTGGGTTTTCTTATTGTCACTTTCATAGATGACTACTATTAGAACACCTAGATTTTTTTATGAATACCAAGGATTAGGTCTTCAAGAAGCTCCAAGAGTTTAAGGCCCTTGTGGAGAACTGAACAGGGAATAAAATGAAGGTCTTCATGAAAAATAATGGGGGCGAGTATACCTCCAATGAGATGAAGGAAATTTTATGAGATCAGGCATCATGAAATAGTTCATAGTACCATATAAACCCCAACAAAATGGGGTGGTAGAGAGGAATAACAGGGCCATAGTAGGTGACACTAAATTCATGTTACATGATCAAAGGTTTTCTTTCTTTCTATGGGTTTAGGTTTCTAACACTATAGTTTATTTGTAGAATAATAAGCGACATAGAGTATTGGTGAGTAAGACACCGAGGATAATTTTTCTAGGAGGAATCCTGAGATTTCAAACTTTAGGACTTTTAGATGCCTTACTTATTCACATGTCCCTGAGGATAAGAGGAAAAATATAGAACCCATACCAAAGAAGGGAATATTTGTGGGCTACAAAGAGACCTCAAGGGCTTATCACATATATATTATTGCCAAAAGGAATGTTTTCCTGAGGCAAGATGTGATGTTTGAGGAGGTCACAGGAGGATGATCATGCATAGAAAAGGTATCCTTAGCAGGGGAGTACACCATAATTTTCAGGCTCATAAGGGTCAGTAGTATCACCGAATTCTCGGGATATACGTTCACAGGTTTCAGGATCATAGGGCACAGATTATCAGAGTACAGGTTCACCGTAGGACATAGGGGCATCCTCATTAGGAGCTCTAGAGGATAATTTCCACACACTAGCTCAAGAGGCTACTTCAAGGAAAAGGAAGCCAACATGGATTTATGATACCTTGAAGGAAGCATAAGATTCAGTGGGAAGACCCAAGTCGTTAGTTAGCGAGAGTAGACCACCATAGTGGTTGGGTGGCTATGTGACTAGTGTTGTGGATACCAAGCCATCTAGCTATGAGGAGGTTCAAAACCAACAGATCTGGAAGGATTCCATGGTGGGAGACAGTTTCGAGACTAGAGTGGAAGTTGTGGTGACTTCTAGGTGGCTTTACTAGATCAAACATGTTATGGATGGTAGTGTGGATAGTTCAAAGCTCAATTTGTTACATGAGGGTTGTCACAGGTAAAGGGATTTTATTATTAGGAGGCCTTTTCACCAGTGGCTCTATACACCTCAATTAGAACAATGATCTCCATAACAATGGAAATGGGTTGGAAGATTCACCAAATGGATGTGAAGACCACCTTTCACAATGGAGTCATGTAAGAGAAGGCTTATATTGAGAAAGCATAGTAATTTGAGGTGCATGGGAGAGATTCTCATGTATGTAGGCTTAAAAAAGTGTGAGATGGACTGAAGCAGGCACTGAGAGCATGGTACTTGAGGATCGACTCATACTTGTAGCACATGGGTTTCAAGAAAAGTGATGCATATCTGAACCTATATTACATTGTGGCTGGTGAGGATCTGGTCATTCTTATATTGTATGTTGATATATTAAATAAGAGGGACTCATAGAGCACTGCAAGAAATATGTTGCTTCAAATTTTGAGATGACCGATATAGGATTTATTTATTATTTTTTGGGGTTGGAGGTTTGGAAGGAGGATGGTCATATTTTATTGGGCTAGGGAATGTATGCAGGGGACATATTTAGGAGATTTCATATGGAGGAATATAGGTCTATAGCCACACTAATGATTACCAATTTTCCAAGAAGTTGCATGCTTCCGATTTCGAGTTGGTAGACCCAACTTTATATCATCAATTGATTGGGTATTGATGTATCTATTCAATGTTCGACCAAATAAAATTTTTATAATCAACGGGATAATTCAATTTATGACGGAGCCAAAGACGGTGTATTGAATGACTGTGAAACATTTATTATGCTACGTACAGGGAATAATGGATTATGGACTAGACTATGTGTGGGGGAGATGGAGTCAGGTTTACGGGTTGTAAAAACTGAAGTTGGGCATGTAGTGGTAGTGCAGGATGAGTGCATCTAGATGTTGTTTCATGTTGGGTTTGACATTAGTGTCATCGTTTGATAGGAAATAGAGATCAATGGCATTGAATTCCATGGAGGTTAAGTACCTTGCAACTATTCAAGCTAGTTTCAAGGTGATTTTACTTAGCAAGATGTTGTATGGCTTATTTGGTAAGGGTTGAGACCAACTACAATTTACTGTGATAATTAGTGTTGTATTAAACTCATGGACTAGTATTTCATGACGGGTCAAAGAATATTGAGATCAAATAGCACTTTATTAGGGATTTTGTTCAGAGAGGACGAGTGAAGTTAGAGTAGAGACCCACTAATAAACAAGTGGCATACATTTTCTCTAACTCCTTGCCAAGGGGAAAGTATATATACTTTAGGGATAAGATAGGAGTGATATGAAAGAACTTCCTCGGTAAGAGGGAGTATGAAAAAAGGTAGCAAGGAGGTGTTTCTAGTGTTTTTTTCCTAAGGCAGGAAAACAACCAAACCCGCCTTTTTAGTGTGACTCTATGAGATCATTAAATTCATGTTACTTTTAATCACTTTATTAGGTCTAAAAGTACATTATAATTTAAAATATTAAAGTTACTTTATGTTTTTAAAAATGACTTTATGAGACAAAATTAAGGTGCATGTAGAACAAGTTATTAAAGTGACTAGAGGGGCTCATTGATGAAGGGGTGGACATGGGAGGGAGTAAATGTGAGATTAGATCTCCATCCTTGGTCAAGAGAAGCTAAGATCTAATCTCAACACTTGAAATTAGGGCTAGTCCTTCTCATCCTTATGGGGGCTAAAATGGGGGAAAGGGGAAAAGCAGAGATTCATTGTTCAAGTGCAAATTTCAAGAAGAAAAGAGGAGAAGCTAAAAGAGGAGGCTAAGATAGTTATTTGTTGAAGGAAAGGTTGATTTGTAGCAAGAATAAGACCAAGTAGTGGCTAGAATCTCAAGGCTAAGAAAATGGCACAAAATCCGAGAATGTAGAGTAGACTTAGTGTGTTTTTCAAGGCACTTCTAGGGCAGATTTAGAGCATTAAACTTAAGGCTGAAAATTGAGAAGGAAAAGTTTCATCGGTTGGAAATTTGAGGAGAAATTCCAGGGTCTCACAACACAAATATAAAAGGATAAATTTTGTTGTCTAAGGCGCAAAAATCGAGGGTAGAAAAGTTAGTCAGAGGCACAAAAAATGAGGGCATAGATCGCTTAGTAGTGACATGATTTTTGAGGGACGAATTACTAACTATGGGACAAAATTCAAGGTAGTCAAAGTCTAATCCATGGCACGAATTTATGAACAACAATTTGATTTTCTAGGAGCATGTTGAATTCCAAGGAGGGAGATAAGTACTCATGTGTTATATTTAATGTTGTAAATTTCTTTGAGATAAAAGAGAATAAAAATATCTTTCAATTAGTTTTCTCTTCCTAATTTTTCTAGGGTCTCATTCACAAAAAAATTAGTATTCAAAATTGTATACTTGTGGAATTTATCAGTACATGTGAAAGATTAATAGTAACTTCTAAAATTTTAATTGCACCATATTTTATTAGACAAGTTTGTGATGCCACTAAATAAATTATATATATATATATATATTAAAAAATATATTATAATAAAATTCTCTACTACTTAATCAATTTTTTATATACTTACTACTAAATCTATGCTATATTAGGTTATGATAAATAATTAAATTAATATGTCATATATACCTACTCATAAATCAATGTTTTATTAAGTTATGATAAATAATTAAATTAATATGTGATATAATATTAGGATAACTAATTAAAAAAATGCTTGTTCAGAAAATGTTTCATTTATAAATTATCGATTGAATTAACACCAATTTTAATTTTAATTAAATAGAAAAAATACTCTAATTCAAAATTAGTGTTCAAAATGTTATATTTGCGGAATTTATAAGTAGATGTGAAAGATTAATAGTAATTTCTAAAATTTTAATTGCACCATATTTTATTATACAAATTTATGATGCCACTAAATTATATATATATATATATATATATATATATATATATATATATATATATATATATAATAGAGTTATCTACTACTTAGTAAGTATTTTATATACTTACTAATAAATCTATGTTATATTAGGTTATGATAAATATGTCATATATACCTACTAATAAATCAATGTTATATTAAGTTATGATAAATAATTAAATTAACATGTGATATAAATCAATATTATATTAAGTTATGATAACTAATTAAAAAAATGCTCGTTGGGAAAATGTTTCATTTATAAATTATCGATTGAATTACCCCAATTTTAATTTTAATTAAACAGAAAAAATACTCTAATTCAACCTTTTAAAAATATGTGCCACATTTAAGTTTAAATTAAAGAGAAAAATTACTGTGCAAAAATGCATGACTAGGCCATAACTATAAATAGTACTTTGTATGTTAATTGGAATATTTTTGTGGTGGCTAAATTAACGTCTACCCTGCAAAATCGAATTGAAGAAACAGAGAATTTCGGGTTGGACATGCAAAATCGAGTTGAAGAAAGAGAGAATTTCCTCCTCACCGGAAGACGGGAAGAAGAAAATAGGGTATTGTCGGCATGGATTCATCAGATGAGAGTTCATCTTCAAAAGGTGATAATAATCTAGAAGAATTTGGACTCTGCAGAATAGAGGAACCATATGCATCTAGATGTTCTGTCTATAATCCTCTCAAAGAAAAATCCGGCATAAGTTCCGTAATTCAGCGACCTGTGGGGTACTCCCACCATTCCAGGGAAGCTATAGACAAGAGATTAAAAACTGAACGAGAAGCAGGCCAACCACAGTTCTTTTCTTGGAGGGACCGTCTTGCTTACTGTCAGGAAAATGAAAAAAAACGATTTCGCTTTGGGAAATCTGGAGTTCATGGATATGGTCTTTTTACTATCGAACCCATTCGAAGAGGGGAGATAGTGATAGAATATCGGGGCGAAATAATAAGAAGAAGTGTTGCCAATTTAAGAGAAAAGAGATATCAGTCAGAGGGTAAACATTCAACGTACTTCTTCGCAATCGACGAAGAAACTGTAATTGATGCGACAAAGAAGGGAAATGCAGCGCGTCTGATCAATCATTCGTGTGCACCCAATTGCTTTTCGAGGATATTGACAGTCAATGGTGTTGAGAGTCGAATTGCACTGTTTGCCAAGAAAGACATCGAAGCTGGCGAAGAGATAACGTACGATTACAGAGTAACGAAAGAGGGAGCCGGGCAGCGACATGTCGTAAAGTAACGGTTTATTATTATTTATGAACGGAATTCAAGGGTTATTATTTATGAACGGAATTTTTAATGATGTCTATTCCAAAGGATTACCTATCCTTCTTTGAATTCAAAGGTGATTATTTATGAATGAATTCAAGAGTTATTATTGATGATTAATCTATTTACAGACATCATTCAAATATAAATCTCTGTGATTTTAATTTCTTTTAACCATTCAGCTATGGAATATATAATTTCCGTATGTGATTTTCCATCTTTTCCGTTGGTTAGACTCGGGCTAGTGGAATTAATTATGAGCTGTAACTGTTTGTCCATTTTTCCTGTTGCTCAGACTATGGCCACTGAAATTAATGAAGTTGTCTACTCAGCCAACAGAATACAGAATAGGCAGTTTTCTTTTTGGAATTTGCTAAAAACAATGATGTCTATTCCAAAGGGTTACCTATCCTTCTTTGAATTCCAAGGTGATTATTTATGAATGAATTCAAGAGTTATTAGTGATGATTAATCTATTTACAGACAGCATTCAAATATAATTTTAATTTTTTTTAACCATGCAGGTATGGATTATATAATTTCTGTATGTGATTTTCCATCTTTTCCAGCTGTCACCGTTTGTCCATTTTTCCTGTTGTTCAGATTAGGGCCACTGAAATTAATGAAGTTGTTTATTTAGCCAACAGAATAGGCAGTTTTTTTGGTTGGAATTTGCTAGAAACAAATTCAAAAAATTAGGTAGTTGGAGTATTTGAATTGCATTTTTGATAATGAAAACCTTAGAACACCCAAAATACTGAAGTTTAACAACTATAAACAAGATTCTGATAAATCTTTACCAGAATTTATCAAAATCTTTACGGTGAATTTTTTTTAGACTACAACGAAATTAATTATGAACTGCTAACAGTTAGCTGGTATACACCCACCTCATCCATTTCATGTATTGATTGCAGTCCATTACAGTACTTTCCAGGCAATATATAGATAGATAGATGGATTGATTGGTCGATTATAGTACTTTCCAGCGGTGTGCATTTGGTAGGTAATTCTTTTTTCATTATATATAAAAATGATAATCAATAATTTGCAGCATACAAAGAAACTGCTGCATCGATAATGATAATTTTTTGGGTAGGCTACATGATAATAAATAAAATGCAGCATACAAAGAAATTGCAAATGAGTCCTCACAAACCAAAAATGGAAAATACCGGATCTCAGGAGACATAAGCAGAGCATTTCTACCAGATATCCTAAAGTCGAAGTATCCAAACTGTCAAAAATCCCAGATTATAACATAAATGCCTTAAAAAGACAGCGCACATATGTCTAGAAGTATTCGGTAGGTAAATTATTTATCCAATTATTGTGAACTAAAGTTTCTGTTTTCTTATACTCAAAATTTATATAATAGTATTCTCTTCTTTTGATCCAAAGTTTCTGGGATTTTTATACCATAATGAATCATTTTTCCAGATAAATGTATCAAATGTATTGGGATCATGTTGCAACTTTTGAATGAGTTTTCACACCTCTTCATTATTCCATTCATCCCTTGCTTTATTTATCTAATCAGGTTGGATAATAGAAATGGCATAAAGAAATTCCTCCACATCATCATCCTTTTTTGACAGTGCATCTACAACAAGATTTTTCTTCCCTTTTTGTAGATGATTTTAAATTCATAATCCAAAATATTCGTGATTCATTTTTTTTGTTATTCTAAAGATAATATTTATTCAAAAAATATTTAAGACTATCATGATTTGTTTTTACCTTGAGTTGTGTTCCCATAGGTAACACTAGTAGAAAATGATGAAATTAGTGACTAGGTGACCAAAAAAGTTAGTCACCACATTTATTTCAAGTGAAACTAAAAATGACTAACTTAAACGACTAATTTAGTCTAGGAATAAAATATACGACTAGATAATAAGTGATTAAACTAAAAACAACTAACTTCAATGACTAATTTAGTCTAGAACTAAAATATATGAGTAGATAATAAGTGACTAAACTAAAAACGACTAAATTAAATGACTAATTTAGTCTAGGACTAAAATATATGAGTAGATAATAAGTGACAAAATTAATAATGATTAACGTAAATGACTATTATAGCCCAAGAATAAAAATATGACCAAATAGTAAGTACAACAAGTATATGAATTAGTCATTTATGTTAGTAATTTTTAATTGTGTCACTCCGGAAATAAAAAAAAATCAATTTTGAAACTGAAGTGTCACATTTCACTACAGAGGTCTCTGAATCCATCTGCAGTGTTAAAATTTAGAGACAAAGGGGTCTTTGAATCCATCTACAATGTTAAAATTTTGAATACCCTTTTGTCTCTAAAGTTTAACACTAGAGGGTTGTTTCTACTCTAACCTTAGCACTGAATCCTCTCACTTTGGATTATGTATTGAATCTTGGAGATATCCCAAAGCAAAAATTTATGGGGTCCTTTGTGCGACTAGATCACTAGCATTGAAAACCATTTCCCCCCTCATATACATTATGATACGTATAAAATGTACCCTCAAACATGGTTAAATGTGCTCTTTATACACTTGTAAGCATCATATGTGATTTGAAAGCCTCCTAATTTATTCAACGTATATACAAACACACACGATTCTTCTTAATGACTATCACCACCACCACATTTTCACCCAAATTTAGTTTTTAACAATTAAATATATAAGTATACATAAAATTAGAAGGTATGTGTATTAATGCAGAATAAAGACTTGAACATAGGGAAGTGGTCTGTTTTTGCAATCAACATTTATTAATTTGGAAGAACATAATAAAATAAAATTAAACAAATCAAATAATTCCACATAGTTATTTGAAATTAACAATTTATAATTCATGAAATTAACAATTTACAAGGTGCAAGGGATATAAATCTTCCACCATGATCTTTTCTTCCTCTTGTAATTGTCTAAGAATTTATTTCCATATCTCTATATCAAGATCTATGAGTCTTTTGTTTTTTTAATTACTTTAGTTTAGAGAGATTTTTTTTACCATTTGCTTAAATTTTCTTAACAACATAGATTTTTTTTTTAATAAAAGGCAATAAAAAAACATTGTTTTTTTTTTAATTATTTGAATTAAAATTATTATTTTTAACTATTTGCTTAAATTTTCTTAACAACATAGAAAATTATAAAAATTATAAAAATAAATAAAAAAAACATTGTTATTTTAATTATTTTAGTTTAAAAAGATTTTTTTTTACTATTTTCTTAAATTTTTTTTAATAACAAAAAAATAAAAAAAAATTATAAAAATCAATAAAAAAATATAAAAAAATAAAAAAACAAAATAAAAAGACTATTAAAAAATAAAAATTAACATGCTTCATTCTAACAACATATACCACCATTTTCAAAAAAAAAAAAAATAGAAAAATGAATAAAGAAAAGAAAGACTATTTAAAACTCATGCAATGTGTGAAATCTTAAAACTATACCATTCTCTTCATTACCCATTTATCACCGAATTAAGAGTTCAGAGGCCACTATTTGTTTTTTAAAGTGATCTCGATTTTTCTTTTGTTTTTATATTTCCCTCCAACTATTTTTTTAAGTGATCTCGAATTTTTTTTGTTTTTATATTTCCCTCCAAGCATTTAATAATTTGGTGGGAATTTAACCGAGTTTAAAATTCCATGGTTTTCTGCAGGATCGTAAGGTAATCATGTCAGACTTTGTCTTTGTCTTTCCAGATGGTCGTTCCACAGGGTAAGCTATTCATCTCCAATGTTGAATCCCAAATACTAAAATGCATTTTCTACATTTTAATTAATTGCAAACCCTGAATGCGGCTAGATTTCAATTAATCTCAAATGCTGAATGCATTTTCTTGAATAGGGTCTTTTATTTTGAATGTGGTGTGTTCTAATAAATTTTGGGTAAGGTTCCACAGGATAACCAGGTTTTTTTTTTTAATCATTTTGGTAATATAGTGTTGTGAAGTGGAACAGTATGGAAAACTGGGCGCGTTGAAGAAATTTGGGGGCATTGAAGAGTGGAATGGGTCCAGCGATGGCACGGACATAATCTCAATTCACTCAATCTCTTCATTGTTAGATAGTGAATGTTGGAAGATAGCAGGGGATGTTGCAGGAAAAATTGGGCACTCACAGAGGGCATTACTTTTCGAATGTTGATGAAGTAGTGAGTCATTATCCATTGAAACATCAAGCAGCACTTCTAGTAGCAGCCCTAATTCTACTTCTACTCTTCTTCCTATCTCCTCCCCTTTGTTTCAAGTAAGGATGCATTGTCATACTTTAATATACTGTAATGGATGAATATGTTTGCGGATGCACTTGGTCTCTATGAATTTGTTCTGGAAACAGAGCTTATCACCATCGAAGCTCACATTGGAAATGGAACATGTCCCCAAATGCAAGGTCTCATGCCAAGGAATTTGAATGTTTTAATGTAGAAGCTCTTGTGCTTGATATTGGGAATGCTTGTGCTGTGGCGCACTGTGGAGTTTTTTACAAAGATGAAGGACACTTCTAGATGCAGTAGAGGTTTGTTTCTCACATCTGACACAATTGTGGTTTTTTTCATTTTATGTACTTATTTTTTTGTGTTACTTGTTCATTTGAGATTCTTTATAGTAGTAGGGTTTTTATATAGTATTTTGAAACCGAATGCATTTGAATATTAATAGCTGGTTAACCACAATATATATACATTAACTATGGTACATGTTGCCCATCGCTTCTCAAGGATGAAGTATATAAAAAATTTGTGACTGTTTCTAATAGTTTGAATGGTTTTCAAGTTGAGAAAAAGAAAATTTGTTGTTTGTTGCAAAACAAAAATCCACTAAAATGTAGTATTATTTTAGAAAATCTAATGCTTTTGGCAAGTATTGGTTGCCCCTAGGATGAGATTAGCAAGCTATACTATATAAAGCCTCAACTTTATATATGGACAGTTCAGAGACAACACTGTATTCTACAGTGGATGTTCTGTCAAACCTGGGACTAAGAAAGGAAAATATAGGTAACATTATTTTATATTATCCTGAGATTCTTAGATGGGACCCAAGAAAATCCATGGCAGACAATTTAGATTTTGCAAGCATTGGTTTGGATCAAAAGGAGATGACAAAGACAGATTTGAGTCATCCTTGTTATTTGCATGAGAATTTGATCAAGTTGATTGAAGATATTACTTGCACTGGGCTTGAGAAGCAAGGAATTTTTGTGTCTATCAAAGAACATCTAAAAAACACAATTCTCATGACTCCATTGTCTAAGGTTTCTTCACTATTTGCAAACCATTATGGTCCATATAGAAGAATCACTTGCCTGTATGAGACCAATAAGGTTAAGCATGGGTCACCACTAGTGCTAGGAGAGTGAATGCCATTAACTGTTAGAATATCTATCAGGTTCATAAGTTTATAACCTATGTATAAAACAATCCAACTAAAACTTTCCTGTATGTTGTTGCATGCCAAATACGAATAGTACCATCTTCTGAACCAGTGATGATGATAGGAAGTTCAGGGTGAAAACATACTGCAGATACATTATGTGTGTGTCCTTCCAGATTTTGGACACAAATTTTTGTCTGGTAGTCCCAAACCTCATGACAGCACACCAAGAAATTTAAAGGTAGGCCAATTTTTTTAATGATCAAGACAAGCACTAGGGGTAGATCAATTACATCTCTAGAGAATCTATATGTTTGAGCACCTTTGCTGTGTGATCATCTGAACCAGTAATAAGATATGGTCTGTCACCTCCTGTGAAGTAATCAACACAGTTTACACCCTTTAAGAGGGCATCGAGAGTAAAATTTGGTTCTTGCGAGTCCAGATTCCAGATCTGATTGATGCATTTAGGATAAAATAAATCAATATGAAACAAATTATGCAAGGCTTTAACATTTTAGGATATCTAAATTCTAATTTCCACCATCTAAGAGAAGTAACAAATTTGAGTGTTCACCGAGAGGAAAAAAGAGGAGATTCCTAGGTGGATAATTTATGCAGAGTAAAGCTTATCTATAAATTTGGGATTTACCAAAGAGCATTGCCTCCCACCTTTATAGTACGGTCTAGTGAGGCACTTGCAAATGTATTTGTATCCTTGGGATTAAACGTGACTTGCATCACATAGTGTGAATGACCTTCAAATATTTGAGTACATTCCCAACCTTTATCCCAGTCCCAAAGCTTGATTAGCATGTCATCAGATGATGACAACACATATGGTAGAGTTGGATGAACACTCACACTCCTGATATAATCATTATGTGCTTCAAATACTTTCACCTTATCCATGGTGTTATAATTGTAAACACGGATAATCATGTCATCTGCACCAGCTACAACCCATTGTTTGTGTGCCATGAACTTGGCAGACCGCACTGCAAATAAGCACTAGCATTAGAATATGTATCATGCACTTCACTGGCAACATATAGATTCTGCTATGCCAATATGATGTATAGAACATGTTTCTACTGTGAATACCTGGAAGTTCTGTGACTTCAAAAGACTTTGCCAAAGTCTACCATAAATAAGATTCAGCTTAAATTAGGTTTATACAGAGAACTTAATTTCTGAAGGAAGTAATTGTAGATATAATTCTGTCACGCTAAAATAGATACATTACCAAGACATTTATAGATAACAAGAATAAACCATGATAAATATGGCATAGGTAGGCATCTATGTAATCTCAGAGAAACATTGTTATCTCATTCTTTTCAAGTTGAAAAATCAAAATATAATATTAATCTTAAACTCCTGAACTATGTCTAAATATGTCTTCTTCCCCTAGAGTAATTTGAATTTGCCAAATCTAGCAATTCTTCATTGCTGGGTAGTCTTTAAGCAGTCTTTCAGTTTTTTCATTAGGAACAACATGCACGACAAGACCAACATAAGCTTGACTTCTGCTTTCCCATATATGCTGAAGAATGGTTAGTGTATATATTATGTTGGTTAAGTTTGTCAGGCAGGTAAATGTGCACTGACAAGATGGACTTTGTGAATGCCTGTATGATATAAAATTTTCACTAGAATAAATGAAAATGTGTGATAGAACAAAACCTATGGAGGTGGAGCTAGGAAAAAAAAGGTACTGTGCAGTTGTCATCTAATAATGACTTTACTTCTAACGCTATTCTTTACATAAAAGTTTAAAACTTCAAATTTACAAGCTCCATCTCAGGCAACATATTAAACACAAGAAAATGACAAACTAAAAACACATCCAATTCCAGATTCCAAAGTACAATACAAACAACAAACACATCCACCATCTCAGATGAGATTAGCAAAGTTGCACCATAACAGAAAATTATCAAAGCCTTTATTTCCTCCCTGAAAAGGTTTCTTTAATAGAACTAAATACACATTTGATGCACTTAATATCCGAGGCAAATCAAAATGCAATCTTTTAAGCACCATGAAGTATTGCTGTTGTTTCACTTTCAAAGGTTGCTTTCAATCTTACCAATACTATTCTCAACAACACTTTCTTATCATCAAAATAAGTGCTTCTATCCAGGAAATCAGTTTTTCTTAGTCTTCTTAATAGGTTGTGTCCTGCTTTATTATTTAAGTACAAAACTTGTCATTTAGTAAACCACCAATAATATATGTTTCTGCTAGAACAAGCACAAATTCACGATTCTAAGTTCAGCAAATCCTACCATTTTCTGCCATGTGTGACATTGTTTTGAAGAAGGGTTTGATGGGTTTTCTGCCTAAGTCCAATAGAACAGTAGGTGGATCTGGCCTCTACAGGGAAGCTTCCATGGACAAACGAATATGAAGGAAGAACACTAAATTTATGTCAAAATGGGGAGAAGCCCAATAATTTCATTTGCAATGGGTGTAATCAAATTTATCAGTCTCATAACTCAAAGAACAGAGGGACTGCAGAGCATGGTCGATCTTATAGACATTCTTTAGCCCTGCAGCCCGAATCACATATACATCTGCCCAATGCCAAACCAGATGATCCCCGCAGAGAAAAATATAGATGTTGTTCGGATGACATTTACCAGTTGAATCACTCATCTCACTCTCCCTTTGCTCATCTCTTTGGCTAGAACTCGAATTTCTTATTTTAGATAGAACTTGAGGATAGCCATTGCCTCCTTGATACATAAATTGTGACTGTGTCTCTCTAGGACCATATATTTCTGAATCTCCTACTCTATCTTGTCCTTGCAAATTCCTCAACATTACATGTTTCACATAATCCAACAATGTCAAAAAAGTTTCAAATCCTAAGGCCAATAAACCACACTGATTTGTCTGCGCTAACATGAAAGATATGTTACCTGTAGTGATTCATTCTCGGAAGCAAGCTTTTCAGATTCCTCTGCTATAAGATTTATTTCATTTCTAAGTGTCATGTTCTTAGAATCCAGTGCCTCAACTTTTGCAATCAACTCTTCGCATTCCATCTGTTTCATGGAAGTCGGTGTTAGCACAGCACAGCAGACAGGGTATCAATTGAACAATATTTACTTCTTTCATAAAACAATGACAACAGACTTTGTCTGTTCATGTCTCCCGATTTTCCCTCCCTATCTCTGGAAGCCTCTGAAAAAAATATTAAGAACAAGTCAAATATTAGGAAAAAAAATATGGCATGTGATGGATACAACTTTTGGACAAGAAAATATAAACAATAGTCTTTCTTGGCACTCATGATGATATATGATAAGCTTAGAACCCCATCCACTTTAAGGTTTCCTTTTGCTAGATGGACCCCCTCATTCGCAAGGTGGTTCACCTTCATGTTGTTGTTCCCATGGAAAGGAAACAATTTGGAGCGAAGGCTTCCGAGCATATGATAGATCCTTTTTACAATAGCTTGGAGTTTTATGTCAGACAAAGGAGAGCCATTGATGAGGTGGCGCAAAAGAATGGCAGGGTCACCATTGATAATGTGATCTTGAATGTTTCTTTTCGCAGACAGGACACCTTGCAGAAATGTGCACGATTCTGCTTGGTTGTTTATAGCGATTCCTAGACCCCATGGCTTGGTAAGCAGATTCTACATTTAGAAATTTAACCAAAACTTTTCATCTTTAGCATTACTTGGTCCATTCTTTGCCACAATTGCACATAAATTTGCTAGCAATTGCAGTGGATTGTAGGCTTGAAGTTCTCTCACTGAAACCTTGATATATGACATATATATGATGCATTTGAATAGTGACCTTACTAGCTAGAATTTTCAATTTACAATGGAAGTGCAGTGATAATTGTTGGCTGTGATATTTAACAGTGAAGTTTGGGCAGTCATAATCCTTATGACAGTGAGCTTGCATGACTGTGACCTATATATCTATAAGGCATGACTGTGTTCATATAACCTTAACCTGTATATGCCAACGACATTGATATGGAAGTACATATATATGGTAGAGTCCTCTATGGATGATAATGACAGTGACCTGTGAACTAGCAGTAATCTTGTATAACAGATTCTGATGCATATGGAAGTGATTTATATGTCAGTGACACTCTGGCTCATACCCCTATAACAGTAACTTATATGACAGTGTTGTAATATAACAGGGAACCTAGCAAAGTAATATAATGGTAGACATCAAATGGACCTTATTATGGACAAGTAATATAAGGTAGACATCAAATGGGAAACCACAATTGCACATGTAGTCCATAACAAGGGATTCAAAATGGGGTACCTCAGTACACTATGAGCCATCGTTAGGATGAAGAGGAGGTCTTGAGTGTCATGCTAGGTTAGGTCGTGTATGGCCAAATGAACCATGATATCTGATGGGATGTGTGTGGTCGTGGTGTAGAAACCATACATTACAGTTTTATCTTGTGGTGAAGTGTTGATTATCGTTTGTTCTTTTTTACTTCCTTCAATCTTTCCTTTTTCCTTTTTCTCATTAAGACAATCCATCCATAGTTTTCTAATTCTTTCATCTGGGGCTATTATACTACTATGTTTTTCTCCTATAAAAAAGAGAATTCCAGGGTTCTAGCTTCCTCTTCTCACTTGGTTGGATTTTAATTTTTTCTTATAAATACCTCTGTACATTCCTAAAACATGTGGCAAATTTCCATGAGATGATGATTTTTATACAAGGAAATTAGGTTTTTCATGCTCACTTTGTAAGGCTATATCTTCATAAATCAATTCTGCATTGCAGATAATTTTCCTTACTTTTTCAAGCTCCTAATCCTTAATACAGGTAGGCTGAGTCTCTACAAAACCAATTAAGGAAGAATAAATCTTGTGCAATCTTGAAATATCTCGAATTTCACTCATCATCTTATCATTTTCTACAACTTCCAAGTTCTCAAAAGAATAAAAATCACATAATTCTGCATCAACATCTAGTTCTTGGTATTCTCCTATATTAACATAGGTTTATTATGAAAATAGATCCCAATAACTCCATACATTCCTCGTTTCTTAATGTGCTTGTTGTAGTTTTTCCATGAACTATTGTAAGTAGCAGTTTCACTTCATCTAGAACCAATTCTTTTGGAGCTTTTCTTCGAAGACCAATTAGAATAAAGTTTAAACCATATCTAGTAGAAGCAAGACCAATTGCTAGCAGGATGCTCATTCTGCTCCTAATCAATCTTAGGGGAACAAGGAACAAAGCAATGAAGAGGATCAATCTCAATTTAGGCTAGTGATGATTAAGAAGAAAATACAATTTTTACAATCAAAGAATCAAAAGCTCCCATGATTGATACGTCTAGGTCCATTTGATTTCATGTTGTAGGAGTCTCAAAGATGTAAGAAGAAAAAATCTCACAATCTCAACCAACTGGAAAAAATATGGAAATGTTGGAACTACTTATTCATAATTTTCCACATGATGGGTGAATATCAAAATAAATGTCTCAAGGCTTGGAACTAGCTTGTTGGACTGCTAGAGATCTAAATTTGATTGATTTCCGATTGACTGCCTTGGAATTCTAAATCTGTTTTACTGGACTGCTGACTTTCCTCCTTCAAATCTGGCAATTACCCTTTAAACAAGCAAGACTTTTCACCTGTTGTCTAGTTGTCCCTTTGTTCAATTCAGTTATAATTGATATAATTTTTTCAATTTCCAATTTTTACTCTATTGACAATATTTTGATCAAGAATCATTTGCAAACACATCCCACGCCCCTCAACCTGTGTCCAATTCTGCATATAACATGTCATATGATATGACTATGTCACCACTCTGTAGATCATAAAGTTGAAAATGAAACCCACCATCAACCAATTTGTAAAATATACAACATTTGCTAAAGGAAGTAAACTTGTGGCTCCAATATGTACTTTTGATCCATATCCTATAACCTCCTTTATACCTACTATTATACTGTGAACATACACATTCCTTCATACAATAAAAAAGAAGCTTCCTTTTGTGTCATCACCCCTGTACATTCCTAAAACATGTGGCAAATTTCCATCAGAAGATGATTTTTATACAAGGAAATCAGGTTTTTCATGCTCACTTTGTAAGGCTATATCTTCATAAATCAATTCTGCATTGCAGATAATTTTCCTTACTTTTTCAAGCTCCTAATCCTTAATACAGGTAGGCTGAGTCTCTACAAAACCAATTAAGGAAGAATAAATCTTGTGTAGTATTGAAATATCTCGAATTTCACTCATCATCTTATCATTTTCTACAACTTCCAAGTTCTCAAAAGAAGAAAAATCACGTAATTCTGCATCAACATCTAGTTCTTGGTATTCTCCTATATTAACATAGGTTTATTATGAAAATAGATCCCAATAACTCCTTACATTCCTCGTTCCTTAATGTGCTTGTTGTAGTTTTTCCATGAACTGTTGTAAGTAGCAGTTTCACTTCATCTAGAACCAATTCTTTTGGAGCTTTGCTTCAAAGACCAATGAGAATAAATTTTAAACCATATTTAGTAGAAGCAAGACCAATTGCTAGCAGGATGCTCATTCTGCTCCTAATCAATCTTAGGGGAACAAGGAACAAAGCAATGAAGAGGATCAATCTCAATTTAGGCTAGTGATGATTAAGAAGAAAATACAAATTGTACAATAAAAGAATCAAAATCTCCCATGATTGATACATCTAGGTCCAGTTGATTTCATGTTGTAGGAGTCTCAAAGATGTAAGAAGAAAAAAATCTCACAATCTCAACCGACTGGAAAAAATCTGAAAATGTTGGAACTACTTATTCATAATTTTCCACATGATGGGTGAATGTCAAAATAAATGTCTCAAGGCTTGGAACTAGCTTGTTGGACTGCTAGAGATCTAGATTTGATTGATTTCCGATTGACTGCCTTGGAATTCTAAATCTATTTTACTTGACTGCTGACTTTCCTCCTTCAAATCTGGCAACTACCCTTTAAACAAGCAGGACTTTTCACCTATTGTCTAGTTGTCCCTTTGTTCAATTCAGTTATAATTGATATAATTTTTTCAATTTTCAATTTTTACTCTATTGACAATACTTTGATCAAGAATCATTTGCAAACACATCCCACACCCCTCAACCTGTGTCCAATTCTGCATATAACATGTCATATGATATGACTATGTCACCACTTTGTAGATCATAAAGTTGAAAATGAAACCCACCATCAACCAATTTGTAAAATTTACAACATTTGCTAAATGAAGTAAACTTGTGGCTCCAATATGTACTTTTGATCCATATCCTATAACCTCCTTTATACCTACTACTATACTTGATCCATAAGCACTTTCAGAAACTGGGAGAAATGTAAAAGGATTGTATTTGATTGCTCCCCATCTCTTTATGGGGAGGGAAGTGTTATTGAGTCTCAAATCTGCATCTTTTCCATACATCTTCCTAGACCTTTTTCATCCACCTGAACCTTCCAAGTTGTCAATATCATTGTATATTAATTGCAAAAGAGCATCTAACATGGTTTTTAACTATATTTTTGTGTCTGCTGTTTGATTTAGATTTTTCTCATTTAGCTGCGGAATCTTGCCACTTTCCGCAGCTGCTGCAACTTTCCGCAACCATTTTGTGAAACTCTATGTTACAGGTGTCTTCAGGAAAAACGAGCCACATGGGCAAGTCAGAAATGATGTGGACATGGATCGTGTCCTATTGGCTTGAGCAAATTCATCTAAGGAGGCTACGGTCAAAGGTGGCCAAGTGGAAGTCAACCATAGAGTCCCACGGTGACAGGACTCTGTTTCTCGTCACGTGGAGATTTATATGGCCGTTTCTGAATTGCGGAAGACAAATCAACACCTATACATGGCTCCATAAGCCGAATTCAAACATCCACTCTGCATAGATTTACTCTCCAACGCGGCCATGATCCTAGATCTTTGGACGTAATGGTTTACGTGTTCTCCATCAGCATAAACTTCAGGGAATTAGTTATATTACCTTTGTTATAAATAACGCGTTTGCATACACATATTAGATTAGTCTCTGTTAGTTTTTATTAGTCTGCTCTGTAATGTAATTACGTTGCCACTGTGCCGTAATATCACCTTTCTGTTATGACTGCATTTTAATATATAAGAAGACTCTGTTTCCAAGTGTAATTCGTACTTGAAGTCTGTTGCCAAGGCTGGTGTAGAGGGCCCCTGCACACGCTGAGGTTTTGTGCATTATTGTATAGTTCTTGTTTTATTTCTTTAAGCTCATTGTGCCATAATTCATTCACATGTTTATACATTTCATCTTTCATGGTATATATGCTTCATTTCTGTTTATAATCCTTCATGCTTTACATCTTGCTTCTGTCCATAATCTTTCATGTTTTATGTTATTGTTAACTGATCAGTGTTCTTGTTTCAGGTTATAAATAGGCAGCCCGGGCATTTGCATAACTTTTTGACTAATGACATGGAATTAATATTGTTCTGCTGCTAATTTTCTTTTCTTAGTTTCTGTTTAATTTCAGTACTGCTTTGTTTATTTCAGTTTTGCTCATTTTCTTCAGTAGTTAGATTTAGATATATTAAATTGCTCATGACATCTTCAGTTACCTCCGAAAGCCACAGCTGGACTGATGGTGAGGGATTGAATTATGAATGTGTAGTTTGATATTAGTTTACTTTCTGCAAGTTAGATATCGGGTTACTCAAGTTGTTTATGGTTACCTCCGAAAATCATAGCTGGACTAATGATGAGGGATCAGAAGATAAGTTGATGTAATTTGATTTAGATTTACTTTGTTGCAACTTTTGGATTTCTTTCAGTATAGTTTCTTTTGTGTTTAAACAGCAGCAAGGATAGTTTGGTTTTCATGCTCAATAGTTCACTGTTTGATTTATTAGACTAGCAGCACATTTTCATTTCAACAGCACATTTTCATTTCCTTTCAAGTTTTGTCATTGTATGTTTCAAATTCCTTTTTAAGTTTCAAGTTGGTAAATCATTATAGAGGATATCATTTCCTTGAACAATCATAACCATACTTGTTTTTATTTTAGAATTTCCATCTCACATTAGAAAACCAAAAATGACAAAAAGTTAAGAAATAGGTTATCTTGCACATATAGTGCGCCGCACTTCATCAGCTTACGAATCCCGGATTGAAAAATTAAATGCAGCAATTTAGGACACACTAAATTGACCAAACATTTTGGCGCCGTTGCCGGGGAAGTGTAAATAGGTAGCCAATTTCTTAAAAAAAAAACAAAATAATAAAAGAAGGGAAAACTTGATAACTTCTTGAAGTATGCTCTCCTCTTGCACCTAGTGTGATCTGGAGGATCAAAAAAGAGAGTTATTGGTTTAGTAATTTCTTAAGTATGCTCTCTTCTTGCACCTAGTGTGACCTGGAAGATCAGAAAGAGAATTATTAGCCCAACTTTTAAAAATAAAAATAAAATTATAAAAAATGACATGCATAGAGCAAGAGATTCTAGGGGAAGGTTTATAGCTAAAGCCAAGAGTTCGATTTTCACAACTCCATCTTCTTCAAGGCATAGAAAAGAATCACCACCATCTACCCCTAGCCTTAAGATTTTTGGAATACAAGGAACAACTGAATTAGAGGATTCTCCTATACCACCTACTAAATCTCATTTAGAAAAGGAAGAGACTCTCTCTCATCCTCCCTTGATAGAAGAACCAGAGGAATTTAAGGACTCTAAAGAAACTATCATGGAAGAGGAAATAATAGATGGATTTGGAGGTAGAGGTAGAGGTAGAGGAGGAGGAAACAATGGAGACAACAATGGTGAAGGAAATAATGGAAGAAATAGGGAAGGAGACAACTTGTTTGGATTCCTTATAGTTGATGAGGAAACTCATACAACGATGAAAAATATCTCACCATCTGTCCTCCCTAACTTTTATGGATTGCGAAGTGAGGATCCTGAAACATTTATGTTTGAGTTTGAAGTTGTATGCCGAACTTATGACTATATGGAAGACTCTCAAAAACTCAAACTGTTTCCTTCAACATTGAAGGGAGCTGCTTTGAAATGGTTCATGGGATTAGCTACTCAATCTATTAGGACTTGGAATGATATGAAACAAGCATTTTTGGATAGATACTTGGACTATTGTATGCCCACCAATCACAAGGATGAGGTATTCAAAATGATGCAAAAAGAAGATGAAAATTTGGAAGACTTACTTGAAAGATTTCAACACAACTTGAAAAGAGAAAAGATGAGCAACTTAGATGATGAAACCTTGAAATCCCTCATATTAAAAGCCATTAGAGATGAATGGATAGATATTTTAAACATGATGGGGAAAGGAGACATTTCTCAACTTCCACTTCGTGATATAACAGAACTATGTGTCCATCTCTCAAGAGGAAAATCTAAAATAGGAAAAGGGCCTAGGGATCCTTCTCTTATTAGAGCTAACAAATCTGCAACTGGATCAGTAAGTAGGGCAGAGATTGGTAATATGCTTGATGAGTTCAAAACTGATATCTTAGGGAGCCTTAGTGAACAACTAGACACCCTTAAAATCCAAAACAAACAGAAAGCAGAAACAGATGCTTTAGCCATCTTTTGTCCGAAATGTAGGAAGAAACATGCTTTAAGGGAATGTCCCTTGGATGCGAAAGTTGTAGAAACATGTATGATTTTCTCAGAGAATCATGAGATCAAGGATTGTCCTTCAATTCCTGGACTCAAAGTTGTCTTTCAAGAAGACCCAAATTCAGTAGAATCTCTCTGTTTTGTTGCAAGAAGACCTTGGCGGGGACAACAAACTCAAGGGTTTAACAACCCTATGAATCTTCAAACCCCACCAAATTGGAATCCTTGGCAACAACCTTGGCCCCAACATCAAAATCCATATTAGCCATGGGTACAAGGGATGCAAAATCCTTATGGGAGATTTGCTCAATTTTATCAATATCCTCCATCTTTTCAAAATCAACAAGCTCCACAACTTCCAAACCCAAATCCACAACTTTCATTGCCATTTCCATAACAACAACCTTCTCAACAAAATCCAAATCCTCAACTCATGCTCCCATACCAACAAAAGACAAATCAACTTCCAGCTCAGCCATTGCCAAATCCTAACAATAAAAATCCTCAGAATACTTACATGGTAGAAGAACAACAATTTCCTACCTATATTATTGTTCCTCTCAATGATGTACAACTCAGATCTGGTAGAGTTTTAGAAAAACCTTCTATAGATATTCAAGAACAAGATACCTCTGAGGAGGATTCTCTTAAAGTCAATGAGGGTTCTGAGGAAGCATCTCTTCAAAATTCAAACATTCAAAAAGAAAAATAAAAGTTAACACCCACAACTCCTATAGTTGAGCAACCTGCATCTTCATCTACACCTCCTTTTCCTGAAAGACTACAAATTGACAAGGGGGTGGAAAAAAAAATCTTGTTGCCTAACTATGATTTTCTAGATGAATTGAAGAATGTTTGTATCAAGATTCCCTTGCTACAAGCCATTCGAGAGATTCCTATTCTAGCGAAAACAATAAAGGAGTTGAGTTTCAAAAGACCAGGAAGGAAACTAAAAGACACAAGAAGAATCCACCTGGTAGGAAAGATTGCAGATATTATGATGGGAAAAATTACCATGCGGAAGTATGTAGATCCAGGAAGTCCAATTGTCAAGACACATATAAATGGGATAGAAATTCCAAACACATTGATTGACTTAGGGGCTGCTATCAACATTATGAGTAGACAGACTATGGACCGGCTAAAACTTCCTAACCTTCTTTTTACACCTACTTTACTGCAACTTGCAGATCGATCAATTATTAAACCAGATGGTGTATTAGAAGATATTTCAGTCTCCTTAGATTCTTGGGAATATCCAGTAGATTTTATGATTTTGAATCCCAAGAGTAATCTAGGAGGGCACCCACTTATCTTAGGAAGACCTTGGCTAGCCACAGCTGATGCTTTCATTAGTTGTAGATCTGGGGATATGTACATTTCTAATGGTAATTCGACAAATAAATTCAATTTGTATCCTCCAGAAAAAGCAATCACAGAAGTAGGAGACAATGAATGGGTCGATGATGAGGACATTATACAACCTGTCTTTACCATTTCTGAAATCAGTGAGGATAGTCAAATTATGAACACATTAGAAAATTTTGAGACATCTTCAGAATATGACCCCACACAATTTCAGTTGGAATCTGACATAGAATATTTATCATCAAGAAAAATGTCTCTTTACTCTATGGAAGAGTTTGGTAGTTCTACCATTGAGATTTTTCCAGGAAAAACATTAAATATCGACAAACATTTGGAAAAGTCACAACACGAAGAACTAACCAAAATCTTGCAAAAACATTCTACTGCATTTGCATGGGAGTATACTGACATGAAAGGTATTGATCCTAAGACTTGCATCCATCATATCTATATTGAGGAAAGCAGTAGACCAATCAGACAACCTCAAAGAAGGATGAATCCAAATCTTAGGGAGATAGTGAAAGAAGAGCTCCAAAAACTACTCAATGTAAACTTCATTTATCCAATTTCAGATAGCCGATGGGTTTCTCCTCTAGTTATAGTACCTAAAAAGAATGGTAAATGGAGGGTGTGCATTGATTACAGGGAATTGAACAAAGAAACTTTAAAGGATCACTTTCCTTTGCCTTTTATCGATCAGGTATTAGATACATTAGCAGGTAAAAAGTACTTTTCATTTTTGGATGGTTTTAGTGGCTATAATCAAATTCAGGTAGCACCTGAAGATCAAGATAAGACCACATTTACTTGTCCATGGGCAAATTTTTCCTATCGAGTGCTTCCTTTTGGGTTATGTAATGCACCTACAACATTCCAAAGAGCAGTACTAGGAATTTTTCTGATCTAATCCATGATTGTGTAGAGGTTTATATGGATGATTTTACAATTTATGGTAATTCATTTGAAGAGGCATTAGAAAATTTGGAAAAAGTCCTTATAAGATGTAAAGAAACAAACCTTTCATTAAGCCATGAAAAATGCTTTATGATGTTTACTGAAGGTATTGTTTTAGGACATCATATTTCAGGAGATGGGATTAAGGTTGATAGATCAAAAGTTGAAGTCATCTCCAAATTACCTATTCCAAATTGTCAAAGAGATGTTAGAAGTTTTCTAGGATTTACTGGTTACTATAGAATATTTATAGAAAACTTCACTAAAATAGCATCTCCACTCTTCAAATTGCTTACAAAAGAATGTGAATTTAAATGGGATCCTGATTGTCAATCAACCTTTGAAACTTTGAAAACAAGAATATCTGAAGCACCTATCTTGAGAGGACCAAATTGGAAACTCCCTTTCCATATTTCTACGGATGCTTCAGATATAGCTCTAGGAGCTGTGTTGGGTCAAAAAGATTTAGTTTCTTATGCCATTTATTATACCAGTAAAAATTTGACTCCCACAGAGTTGAACTATACTGTGACTGAAAAAGAGTTTTTAGCTGTTGTTCATGCAATTAATAAGTTTAGACATTACATAACAAGCTATGAAACTTTTATTCATACTGACCATTCTGCAATTAGATATTTAATGAACAAACCTGTTACTAATGGCAGAGTGACAAGATGGCTTTTACTTTTGCAAGAATTCAATATTACTGTGTTGGATAGACCAGGAAAACAGAATACAGTAGCTGATTTCTTGTCTAGAATTTAGAATACTAAAGAAGATTCTCCTGTAGAGGATAAGTTTCCTGATGAATACTTGTTTGTAGTAACTATTAAGACTCCTTGGTATGCAGATATTGCTAACTATTTGGTTACAGGGAAACTGCCTTCACATTTATTTCCAAGTGAAAAACGAAAAATTATTTAGGAGAGTTCAAAATATTCATGGATTTCTAACGAATTGTTTAAAACAAGGCCAGATCTTGTGATCAGAATATGTGTCAGGGAAGATGAAATGCCTGATATTCTTAAGGCATGTCATGATGAACCATGCGGCGGACACTTTGCAGAAAAAAGGACAGCCTATAAAATCCTCTCTTTAGGATATTATTGGCCTTCCCTCTTCAAAGATGCAAAACAATATGTCAAAAGGTGTGACAGCTGCCAAAGAGTAGGGAAACCTACCCTTCAAATGAAATGCCATTGCAACCACAGGTACTCATCGAACCCTTTGAAAAATGGGCTTTAGATTTCATTGGACCTATTAATCCACCATCTAAGCAAAAGAAGTATATATTGGTTTGTACTGATTATGTTACTAAATGGGTAGAAGCCAAAGCATTAGTATGTGCTACTGAAAATTCAGTTGTTCATTTTCTTTATGAGGATATTTTTACTCGCTTTGGTGTTCCAAGAGAAATTGTGACAGATCAGGGGAGCCAATTCACATCCAATTTGGTGGAGAAGTTGATGGAAGAATACAAAATCAAGCACAGAAGATCTACTCATTACCATCCACAAGCAAATGGTCAAGTGGAGTCCACAAACAAAGTTCTTGAAAGTATCATCACCAAAACTGTTCATCTACATAGAAGAGATTGGGCAGAAAGGCTTCCAGAAGCCTTATGGGCCTACAGAACTACATGGAGAAATACAACGGGACATTCTCCCTATGAACTTGTTTATGGGAAAGAAGTCTTGCTCCCCATTGAGTTCCAAGTCAAGACCTTCAAGATAGCAGTTCAGTTGGGGATGGACTTATCAGAAGCCCAAAAGCATAGAATGGAGCAGTTGAATGAGCTAGATGAGATCAGACAAGAGGAAATTCTAAGAACTGATCTAGTTCAATATCAAAGAGCTAAATGGCATGAAAAGTACATAAAAGAGAAGAAGTTTCAAGAAGGAGATTGGGCATTGTTATTTGATTCCAAGTTTAAAGATTTTCAAGGAAAATTTCAGACTCATTGGCTTGGGCCATATGAGATTGACCAGATCTTTAGCAATGGAGCGGTAAGAATCAAGACCATTGATGAGTTTCAAACTCCTCTTATTGTGAATGGCCACAGATTGAAAGTTTATCATAAGCCACTCTCAAAAGAGGAATTTGTCAAAATGTTTCAAGAAAATTCTACAATCAGGCTGGTACAGAAGAATTCTTCTTCTCCACCAGCCTAGCTTTTGTTCTTTTCAGTTTAAAAAAAATAAAAAATTATAAGCCTGAAAACCAATCACTGATTAGCAGTCTTATACAGAAAATATAGGGTGAAAATCAGGAACACCTGACACTCTATATTTTCCAAAAAAAAAAAAATTCTCTTTCATTTCACAAGTTTTGTGACCATCCATTCCACTTCATTTCACTTCATTTCACTCCATTCCACTTCATTTTATCTATTTCATTCCATTTTCACCAATAAAATTCTTTTTCATGACCATTTCCATCTAGTCATTTGTCATCTGTTCATTTTCATTCACCCAAATAATATGAACCCTTTGAAAAATGGGCTTTAGATTTCATTGGACCTATTAATCACCATCTAAGCAAAAGAAGTATATATTGGTTTGTACTGATTATGTTACTAAATGGGTAGAAGCCAAAGCATTAGTATCTGCTACTGAAAATTCAGTTTTTCATTTTCTTTATGAGGATATTTTTACTCGCTTTGGTGTTCCAAGAGAAATTGTGACAGATCAGGGGAGCCAATTCACATCCAATTTGGTGGAGAAGTTGATGGAAGAATACAAAATCAAGCACAGAAGATCTACTCCTTACCATCCACAAGCAAATGGTCAAGTGGAGTCCACAAACAAAGTTATTGAAAGTATCATCACCAAAACTGTTCATCTACATAGAAGAGATTGGGCAGAAAGGCTTCCAGAAGCCTTGTGGGCCTACAGAACTACATGGAGGAATACAACAGGACATTCTCCCTATGAACTTGTTTATGGGAAAGAAGTCTTGCTCCCCATTGAGTTCCAAGTCAAGACCTTCAAGATAGCAGTTCGGTTGGGGATGGACTTATCAGAAGCCCAAAAGCATAGAATGGAGCAGTTGAATGAGCTAGATGAGATCAGACAAGAAGCAATTTTAAGAACTGATCTAGTTCAATATCAACGAGCTAAATGGCATGACAAGTACATCAAAGAGAAGAAGTTTCAAGAAGGAGATTGGGCATTGTTATTTGATTCCAAGTTTAAAGATTTTCAAGGAAAATTTCAGACTCATTGGCTTGGGCCATATGAGATTGACAAGATCTTTAGCAATGGAGCGATAAGAATCAAGACCATTGATGAGTTTCAAATTCCTCTTATTGTGAATGGCCACAGATTGAAAGTTTATCATAATCCACTCTCAAAAGAGGATTTTGTCAAAGTGTTTCAAGAGAATTCTGCAATCAGGCTGGTACAGAAGAATTCTTCTTCTTCACCAGCCTAGCTTTTGTTCTTTTCAATTAAAAAAAAAAAAAATTGTATAAGCCTGAAAACCAATCACTGATTGGCAGTCTTATACAGAAAATATAGGGTGAAAATCAGGAACACCTGAAACTCTATATTTTACAAAAAAAAAAATATCTCTTTCATTTTACAAGTTTTGTGACCATCCACTCCATTCCATTCCACTTCATCCCACTTCATTTTCACTCCACTTCATTCCATTTCACTTCATTTTATTCCATTTCATCAATAAAATTCTTTTTCATGACCATTTCCATCTGGTCATTTGTCATCCGTTCATGTTTATTCATCCAAATAATAGATGTGTCAGTTTCCGCAGCTGACATCTGTTTCCACAGCTGACACCAGTTTCCGCAGCCAGAAGCAGATTCCGCAGCTACAACTCTGTTTTCAAAAGAATGTACAGCCAGATGTTATTTCCATAATCATGAAATTAAATGCAGGTGAGAGGACCAAAAATAAAGGCATGGAGCATTCAAGATACCAATGAAGAGAAACTAATTGAAGACCAAGGAAAAAGGCAAAGATTCCAAGGTATGAGTAAAATTCATTTCAAATAGCATTGAAAACACATTTTTATATAGTTCTAAACCATAAGCTCCATCCATTATGTGCAATGATTATATTGACAAATTCCGTAACCCTTTCACGATCTCCATATGATCCTCTCGCATTCATTCTCAAACGGTTCCATAATTAAACCCCCGATCTTCACTCATACTCCGATATTCCACCGGTGATAATGAGACGTAGTTGATTTGACCACGGACTCTTACAGCCGCATAAATCCATAGCCGTTGTTTAAACGTGCTCACATTTATTTTGCAGCCACCAAATTTCAAAACATTGTCGGATGTGTTATACTCCTCCTATTGTTCTGTTAATCTCACAGCCGTATCTCTGCCGTGCTCACGAAACCCCTCTCTGTTCTGTCTCACTCCATTTTGTTCTCTATTACGCTACAGCCTGTATATCCACTCTTTGATATCTACCTACAGTCATTGTGCTCATCTCCGTGCATTCAGCCGTTCTATTTCCATTGAACCCTCATGCAGGCAAATTTTTGAAGAGCAGAAAGAAGAATGGGTAAATTGCTAAGAGCAGAACCAGAAGGACCTAAGTTCATGGAAGGATATCCGCAAGTAAGGGATATATTGAAGAAAGCAAAGTGGCTGCGATTTATCCAAAAGTTCAGAGGTTACCATAAAGAAGTGACAAAAGCATTTGCAAGGTCGTTCAATGGCCTGGAAGTAGAGATTGGAGACCTTAAGTTTGCGGTGAACGAGGCATCTATAGCATCTGCCACGGAACTTCTTCAAGAGGGTGAGCGTTGGTTTAAAAATAAAAGCATTAGTGATGAAGCCTGGAGAATAATCTTACGAAACCAAGGTATGGACATAACTATTTTTAAAAGAGGAATTCCTGTTCATGCATTGAAAGAGGAATGGGCTACTTTGCTACTAGTTGTTCAAAAATTCATTACCTGTGAAGGCCGTTTTGGGTCCATGTATATGTACCATACCAGGTTGCTGATGAATTTTCTAGATAATCAAGCTCTCAATCTCCCATATTTTCTATTAAATAGTTTGAAGAAAATGTCTGTGACTGTTCAGAAGCATTTAGGAGATGTAGAACCACATCTATATCACCATGGTCTTGTAAAAATTTTGATTGAAAAAGAGTTAAAGGAGAAGAAAGACACATGGGAACAATTTTTTATTAGAAATTTCTTTGAGGAACCTCAGGAAATTCCTGAAGGTAGCACAACAAGAAGGAGTAGGAGAAAAAGAATAAATGATGAAACTCAAATTACTCCTACTCAAGAAATTCCTGAAGGTAGCACATCAAGAAGGAGTAGGAGAAAAAGAACAAATGATGAAATTCAAAATACTCCTACTACTACAATTGAAAGAACTGATAGGGAAGAGAGACTGTCAAAGAGGAAGAAGAAAGAAACTAAGGGTAAAAAGCCAATAACACCAAAAGAGAGAAAAAGTATTGAGGCTATACATCAAACCCCTTCTTCTGAAGAAGAAGATCATCAAGTGCTATCTGAAAGATTGGTTCATCTTCAAGAACAGTTATCTATAGCCAAGAAGAAAGAGAAAGGGAAACAAAAGCAAAAGGACAGTGGTCCACAGCGTGTGAGAAGAAGTTCCAGACTTAAGGGGAAATTGAGGAAAACGCAAGTGAAGGGACCCCATTTCATTGATTTGGGAGAAGAAACATCTGAACAGTCCCCAGCTGACCATAGTCCATCTCACTCTTAGTCAGTTAGTGAACCTGGTTCATTTCATTCTCAGTCAGACATTGAACATAGTCCATCCCATTCACAGCCAGATGTTGATGTGAGCCCTTCTCAGCCAGATTTTGAGGACAACTCTCCTTCACGACATTTTGGGGACAACCCAATAAAAATGACACCTGAAATAGACCCCAAGCAGCAAGAAGTATATGATTATATAGAATCTTTGGAAAAAGCAGCTACAGGTCCCAGTACTTCGTCCATTCAGCCTCACACAGTACAAGATGATTTAGTCCAATCACTAAAACAGGAAGTCTTTGAGCTAGAGCTTTTAAATAGACACATTAAAAATGAAAATGAGACATTGAAGGAACAAAGTAAATTGGACAAAATCATTCATGATAATACCATGCTACATCTGGGAATATGGCAGAAGAAGAACAAGAAATTGAAAAAGAAATGCCAGAAGTTAAGCAAAGCACTAGTTAATATCAAATTTAGATGCTTAATGAAGAAGCCCAGGATGTTGGCAGCACCAAGGAAGAAGAGGAGAGGGCTGGATGTACTGGCTGAAGTGTCAAGGCATATGAACTGAAGAAGGATTATCAAAATTTTGGTTGCATGAGGACATGCAACACCTTCACAATGGGGGTATGTTGAGTCTCAAATCTGCATCTTTTCCATACACTTTTCTATACCTTTTTCATTCACCTGAACCTCCCAAGTTGTCAATATCATTGTATATTAATTGCAAAAGAGCATCTAAAATGGTTTTTAACTATATTTTTGTGTCTGTTGTTTGATTTAGATTTTGCTCATTTAGCTGCGGAATCTTGCCACTTTCCACAGCTGCTGCAACTTTCCGCAGCCATTTTGTGAAACTCTATGTTACAGGTGTCCTCAGGTAAAACGAGCCACGTGGGAAAGTCTGAAATGATGTGGACATGGATCGTGTCCTATTGGCTCGAGCAAATCCATCTAAAGAGGTTGCGGTCAAAGGTGTCCAAATGGAAGTCAACCGTAGAGTCCCACGGTGACAGGACTCTGTTTCGTGTCACGTAAAGGTTCATATGGCCGTTTCTGAATTGCGGAGGACAAATCAACATCTGTACATGGCTCCATAGCCGAATTCAAACATCCACTTCTCATAGATTTACTTTTCAATACGGCCATGATCCTAGATCTGTGGACGTAATGGTCTACGTGTTCTCCATCAGCATAAACTTTAGGGAATCAGTTGTATTTCCTTTGTTATAAATAACGTGTTTGTATACGCATATTAGATTAGTCTCTGTTAGTTTTTATTAGTCTGCTCTGTAATGTAATTACGTTGCACTTGTGCCGTAATATCACCTTTCTGTTATGACTGCATTTTAATATAAGAAGACTCTGTTTCCAAACGTAATTCGTACTTGAAGATTGTTGCCAAGGCTGGTGTAGAGGGCCTCTGCACTCGCCAAGGTTCTGTGCATTATTGTATAGTTCTTGTTTTATTTATTTAAAGCTCATTGTGCCATAATCCATTCACATGTTTATACATTGCATCTTTCATGGTATATATGCTTCATTTCTATTTATAATCTTTCATGCTTTCCATTTTACTTCTGTCTTTCATGTTTTATGTTATTGATCACTGATCAGTGTTCTTGTTTCAGGTTATAAATAGGCAGCCCGGGCATTTGCATAACTTTTTGACTAATGACATGGAATTAATATTATTCTGCTGCTAATTTTCTTTTCTTAGTTTCTGTTTAATTTCAGTACTGCTTTGTTCATTTCAGTTTTGCTCATTTGCTTTAGTAGTTAGATTTAGATATATTAAATTGCTCATAACATCTTCAGTTGCCTCCGAAAGCCACAACTGGACTGATGGTGAGGGATTGAATTATGGATGTGTAGTTTGATATTAGTTTCCTTTCTGCAAGTTAGATATATTAAATTTCTCATAACATCTTCAGTTACCTCCGAAAGCCACAGCTGGACTGATGGTGAGGGATTGAATTATGAATGTGTAGTTTGATATTAGTTTCCTTTCTGCAAGTTAGATATATTAAATTGCTCATGACATATTCAGTTACCTCCGAAAGCCACAACTGAACTGATGGTGAGGGATTGAATTATGAATGTGTAGTTTGATATTAGTTTACTTTCTGCAAGTTAGATATCAGGTTACTCAAGTTGTTTATGGTTACCTCCAAAAATCATAGCTGGACTAATGATGAGGGATTAAAAGATAGGTTGATGTAATTTGATTTAGATTTACTTTGTTGCAACTTTTGGATTTCTTTCAGCATAATTTCTTTTGTGTTTAGACAGCAGCAAGGATAGTTTGGTTTTCATGCTCAATAGTTCACTGTTTTGATTCATTAGACTAGCAGCACATTTTCCTTTCAACAACACATTTTCATTTCCTTTCAAGTTTTGTCATTGTATGTTTCAAATTCCTTTTTAAGTTTCAAGTTGGAAAATCATTATAGAGGATATCATTTCCTTGAAAAATCATAACCATACTTTTTAAATTTCCATTTCGGTTTATGCAGCCAAAAAGCGACCGAAGTTGCAGGTCTAATAGGTTATCACATATAATTACCGCCTTCATCTGACTTACGAATCCCGGATTGACAAATTAAATGCAGCAATTTAGGACACTAGAATTGACCAAACGACCATCTGTGGACAAAACTTCTATCAAAGTGGGTTGTTCTTTCAGGGACAACACTCAGCATCATATTGCTAGAAAACATCATTTCATATTAGATTTACATCATTTACCAAGTCCATCAGGTCAAGAATAACTTCATCAGGTGGTTCGCCATCAAGGGCAACACTTGTCAATAGTCGCATGTCTTCATCTTCATTCAGTGAGTTGCCATCAAGGACAACACTCTGCATCATATTGCCAACAATCTCCCCCTTTGGACTTGATGGCAACCACGATGGTGTTTGGTTACCACAAAATATAGGTACATTAAGAATACAATGACACCATGTCACTCTCTCCATTTTTGACACCATTCGCTCTCTTCCATTATCTTTATTCAAACACCATGTCACTCTCCCCCTTTGACATCAAGGGCAAAGGGCGGATCAAAAACCAACACTCTTCTCCTTTTCTCCTCATGTGGAAGAAACATTCTGCAGATCTGATATGTGCTGAAGTGGCCAAGCTCCCCCTGAGTTCATGCTGAATCTTCAAACATATTTGTCAAATGAAGTACATGACGCTATGAACTTCCTATCACCAAAGACTCATACTTACATCAAATGTCCAACCAAGAGGATTTACATATAAGACTCAAGTACCCAACCAAGTGGGTTTACACATTTCAACTCGCCTACCCAACCAAGTGGGTTTACAAAATTTGACTCAGCTACCCAACCAAGTGGGTTTACAAATTTGACAATTCCTTACATGACTGAATATTACAATTTTACATCATGGGTCTCAACAAGACCTTTTCATAAAATTACAAATATGACCATTTATGACCAATACCAGAAAGTCCTCAAGAAAGAGAACATATTTTAGAACCTTCATAATGCCAACAATGCATTATACTCGGAAAAGCTAATGCTCCCCCTGAATCTGTGCATCCAAGCATCCTTTCCATATGACTAAGGCTCCCCCTTAGTTTGTGCATCCTGAACACTTTCATCAACAAATCATCAAGGCATCTTTATCAAAACATTAGAAATAGAATTATGAGAACTGAAACACCACCAGAGATACCAAACAGTATCAGAGATACCAAACAGCACTGCAGCTGTGCTGAAGAAAGCTGACCCCAAACAGAAATTTGTCAGCAACCATACATACGCGGTTTTATGTGCATGAACTCGCGTATATACGCGACTGTGTTTCAGGAAATCCGCGTATCCAATACCATCTTCTATATTTTAACCAGATCTGATCCTCTGTGAGAAAAAGACAGTGTTCAGCTTCTTTCTGAGATATTTGAATGTTTCCCTGGAATATAGATAGATAGAACAGGTAGTTGTGTCTTCAAGCGTCATCCAATGGTTGTAGCATAAGCACATTAGTAACCAAGCCTTCAGATTCTTTGCAGCATCAATACATTCTTTCCAAGAGAAATTATCATACCAGAACAACATCTTCAAATATGTGTCAATCATCCATGTGGTCCAATATCACCATGATCTTTAAGATTTAACATGAAGTAACATATTTAGGGAAAAGATCTCAACCATAGTAACAAAATTTGCATGATCTATTCTTATTTCTGAATCAAATGACTTCCAACTCATCCATGTGTGAGCACCAAAGATACTTTTCAGTAAACAGGGCTCAAAATCTCATCATAATAAACCATATACCAAGTCATCATCATTTGAGCATGAGTATCACAATAACCAAAGAATAAGCAGTCATAGTGCCAACAATGCAATCATTAGTATTCAACCTGCTGCTCCCCCTGAACCAGTGCTCTTCCTTAACTTGTGCAACCTGAACACCTTCATCAACAAGTCATCAACAACAATCTCTGTATGATCTGTCCTTATCTCTGAATTATAAGACTTTCATCTTAGCAACGAATGCTCTTCATCAAAAAGGAAACAGGACTTATCCATAATTTTCAACATAAGAAACCAAGTATCATATCATCATAATTTAGAACTGAGAAACTAAGCTGATACTGAGTCAATAATACAGTTATTAACAGTCAGACTGATGCTCCCCCTGAACCTCTGCTCCTGATCTTCAGCTGTCATCCCAATTCTCTTATCATAAATGCATACGCGACTGTGTCTGCTGGAACTCGTGTGTATACGCGACTTTTGTTCATCTAACCCGCGTATGGAAAGTGAAGCATAGAAATTTTCACATTCCTTCATCTCCCCCTGAACTTGTCCTTCCTGTACCTGTCTTCTTCATATCATATGCTCTGTCAGAAATACATATAACCAGAATAATCAAATCAACCATGAGAATCATCATACATTGCTCCCCCTATGATGATACATCCCCATAATGTATCTCACATTACTTCTGCAGTCATTCAGAGAAGTAAGCTTCAGAAGCGGATGACTGCAGTAGGGTCAATATTCCCTATGTTTCTGATCGGTCCTCCATCTTTTTCCAGATTTGTTTGAACTTTCTATTTGTGTGCTGGAAGTTATCCAATTTCTCATATCTGTTCAACCTGCATTCCTTTTCTACATGTCCATACTTGTTACAAGAATAACATCTCATGTGTCCAAAGAAATAAGCATAAGAATCATAATGAGTATTTCTAATCTTCCTCCTTTTACAATCAGCTGCTTTATGTCCATACTTGTTACATGAAAAACAATATCCCTTGAAGAAACCAGAGTACCTTTCTATGTAGAATCTGTTAGTTTGTGGCTGAAATATTCTGCTTCTGCAATTTGCTGCAACATGGCCATAATTATGACATTTAAAACATTCAACATTCTTGAATGATATCCTTTGAGAATTCATGATCATTGGTTGACCTTTTGTTTCTTTCAACTCTTTAGGTTTTGCATTGACTTTCTTTGAATCTTTAGCACTTCCTTGTGAGCTAGATCCTCCTTTAACAGTTTCATGAAAACCAAGACCAAGTTTGATAGCAGCAGACCTTTGATTACTCAGAATATTGTCCAAAATCTTAGTACTATCTTGAAACCTCAAACGTTTAACCTTTTCTTCTAATTTACCTTTGAGAATGTTTACCTCAACCTCCAAGGCTTGACATTGCTTCGTCATGCTTTCTTCTTTCATTCTTCCATCTTCTACTTGATCATTCAGATTTAGAATCTCTTCTTTCAACCCATTTCCTTGTTCTTCAAAAGTTTGTAAGAGTTCTTCATTCTTCTTCTTCGACGCTTCAAGATTTACTTTCAGGGATATGATTTCTTCCTCAAGTCCTGCATTCTTCTTATTTGTTTTATTCAGATCTTCTTTGAGGGAAATGATTTCTACTTCAAGTTCTTCATTCTTCTTATTTGATTTTTCCAGATCTATTTTTAGAGAAATGTTTTCTGCTTCAAGTCCTGCAATCTTCTTCTTTGATATTTTCGGATCTTCCCTAAGAGAGATGATTTTAGCTTCAAGTCTTTCATTCTTCTTATTTGATTTTTCCAGATCTGCTTCAAGTCCTTTACTTCGATTGGATACATCATCGAACATCCTTTTCAGTCTAGAGATCAAATCTTTGGAGGTAGATTCCTTCTCATTAAATATTCTTTGTTGATCTTTGATAACTTCTTCTAAGTCCATAGCATAATTTTCACTATCTTCACCATTTTTTGCACAAAGAAGATTATCACAAGAGCCCCAATCACTTCCTGATTCATCTTCTTCAATTTCTGCTATACAGGTTTTCTGAGACATCTCCTTGCTTCGAGTAGCCTTCTTCTTTTGCTTCTTTCCCATTGCGACGGATCTCCTTCAAGCAATCAAGCTTCTGCAGAAGAACCTGCTCTGATACCAATTGTTGGGAAAAATACTGAGAGGGGGGGTGAATCAGTATTTAGGGCAAACTAAAACTTTTTACTTTTTCATGCTCTAAAACCCATACGCTACTTTGCTGAAGGAAACTAGCGTATGTACGCGGATATCCTTCATAAAACTCGCGTATACACAGAGATCTAATTATGCCATTAATTCTTCACTTATATCATTCCATCATTCATTCATTAGATATTCTATAAACAGTAAACATGTGCAGTAAGAACAGAATAAACCATCACACATAAGCATCACACATGAACACCAGGATTTTTAGGTGGAAACCCAAGTCGGGAGAAAACCACCGCTGCAGTTGCTCAGCCTTCAATATTTTATTATAGAGAAAAAATCTTACAACATATGTGCTGGTGCAGACTCTACCAGCACGCAGGCACCCACCTGCGCTCGTTTACCAGCCTCTCCTGGAAGGGAGCTACGACCCCCTGCTCTCGTTTACCAGCCTCACCTGGAAGGGAGCTACAACCCCCTGACTGAAGGCTACAACCCTCAGCACCACCATGGACCACGTTTCATCAATTTTCACACTGGATCCAAAGCTTCCTTTAGGACACAACTTGCAGGCCACGTTTCATCATATTTTCAAACTGGACCCACTCCATACTTTTAAGCTCAAACATACAGCACCAACAGATACTTGTCAATTCAGATAACCCAGGTAGATAGCAGTAACACAGCAGAACAGATCAGAAATTTCATACCACAAACTTCAGCAAACCCTAGTTTTGCATACGTGCTTTCCTTTCACTGATACCGCGTATACACGCGCTTCCGTTCACATCAACCAGCGTATACATCTGTTTATACTTCAGGGTAGATACGCGCTTTCGCTTTACCAAACCCGTGTATATACGCGCTTCCGCTGTTCCGAACTAGCGTATACATCTTCAGTCATTATAGAGCGGCATACTTCTTCAGATCAGATATTCAGTTCAAATTTAACCCTTTTACTTCAGACAGATGTTCGCCTCATCTCAGATCTAAGAATTCCATAAACAGATGTAGCAAATACAAATACATTTCAGATCTAGATTCCCTTCTTCATCATTTTCTTCATAGGTGCTTCATGCATTCAGATCTATCATTCAAATGTAACCCTTTCCATTCAGATATCCTTCAGAGAGAAGCATTCATTCAAGTCGTACTCTTTGCACCCACTCTCATGATTTGCACAATGAATTCTTCTCTTTATATAGATTACTCTCTTTTTCAATACCATGAGCCAAAACCACATTACTTCCGATGGTATTCCTGGACGGGGTCATTTAGACGAAACATTACCCAATACAATGGGTCAATACCATGGTGGTTACCCCTGGTTTTGCACTTTATGAGCGCTTTTGCCCATACGCGAATTGGCACGTTATTTCCCGCATGCATATGCGACTTTTCCTAGAAAAATCCGCGTATGCCTTGAGACATACTCCTTTCATCATAGATCTAGCACATACTAAAATTCTTTCTTCATTCTCTTCTGTACTTACTGTAGATACATCAGATTTACATCATTTAACAAGTTTATCAAGACATATTCTATCAAGCACAATTTCATCAAGTAGGTTGCCATTCAAGGGCAACACTCTATCAAGTGGGTTGCCATCAAGGACAACACTCTGCATCATATTGCCAACAGACATCGTATCACATCAGATTTACATCATTTACCAAGTCCATCAGGTCAAGAATAACTTCATCATGTGGTTTTCCATCAAGGACAACACATGTCAACAATCTCATGTCTTCATCTTCATTCAAAGGCTGCCATCAAGGACAACACTGCATCATATTGCCAACAAGCTACGGTTATGAGACAAAGACAGCTTCACTCTTATGGGTAAGCCAGTTGATATTTCAAGGTTAAACAAA